>JAOPUL010000001.1:15971917-15988066 GCA_027564515.1 Octopus rubescens | reverse complement strand
GCATGGCCGCAGTCTGATGACTGAAACAAGTAAAAGATAAAAGATAAAAGATATATATATATATATATATATATATAAATATACACACATATACTTATATATACATACATTCATATATGTATGTATATATCTATATACATGTACATTTATATGCACTTGTGTGGATATATATGTACGTATGCATGTACGTAAGCCTAAAAGGAATTTTTTCACGTTCTCTCAAAGTTTCTCAATTCTTCTGGCGTCAACAACATACAATTTTCAAAATTTCAAAAATGAATAGAGAAAATCGAAGCATTGCTGTGGTCCAAAGAAGTGGGAAGAAAAAGAAACCATGGCTGTAAAAAATGTAAAGGCAAACTCTAAAGCCTCCTATAGATTTGTAAAAGAGTTTGCTTCCGTGCGGTACAAGATAGGGTCATGTTAGAAGAAAATGACTCACTGACTGCAGATCCTCAGAGGATAAATGAAATACTGAATGTGCAATACAAAAGTGTTTTGAAAACTCCGTTGGGACACTTGCTTGATTAGTTCTTTCGCACCAGAGCTCTACACGAAGAGATGACAATTATGGATTACATTGAAATAAAGGAAACTGATGTACTATCAGCCATTGATGAAATAAACTTAAACTCAGCCACAGGCCCTGATAGATTCCCAACAATCCTCGAAAAGAAATGCTAAGGGGCTCTAGCAAGACCACTACAAATCCTCCTCCAAAGCTTCCTTGCAAATCGGAGTTTTTCCTGCAAGTTAAGGAAGGCATAATATGTCTTATCCGTAAAGGAGGTAGCAGAGCAGATGTTAAAAATCATAGGCCTGTCTCTCTAACCTCACGTGTCAGAAAAGACATGGAATGTATTGTCAGGAGGAAGCTGACCACGTTCCTAGAAGATAATAACTTGCTCCCGCTTCCGCTCAAGAAGAGGCTGCCTTACAAAGCTTCTGCAACATTGTGACTGGGTTTTGAAACAACTAATTAATCACTCAAACGTGAATGTGATAACTCTCGATTTTGAAAAGGCCTTTGATAAGGTAAAACACAGGGTGACATGTCACAATCTATGGAGACTCGGCATAGTCGGGAAACTGGGAGAGTGGTTAGATGACTTCTTAAAATACAGAAGCCAGGTTGCGGCAGCCAATAGGGTCCTCTCCAAGGAGACGGTAATAGCGAGTGAAGTGCCTCAGAGAACTGTCTGGGGGCTGCTGCTGTTTATGGTAGCTCTTTCGGACATGCCCTCACAAAGACAGTTACTGGCTATGCTGACGACGCAAAAGTAGTACAAGCAGTGAAGGAACCTTTCGATGCTAATCTTCTACAGAAAGACCTGGATGCCATGTATAAATGGGCTGAAGAAAACAACATGCAATTTAATGCAGGAACATTCCAATCCCTCCGCAATCAGTCAACTTGCGCTAACATGCCGCAAAAAGATGCTTCGGACCAAAAGGAACGGCAATCCTAGAGTGAAGTACAGTGCGTGATCTGGGGACTGATATGAACAACAACGCCTCGTTTCACGTACATATCACCAAGATGGTGGCAATGTACAAGCAAATAACCTGATGGATTCTGAAAACCTTCAGAACAATGGACCATGAAACAATGCTGGTTTTATGGTGGACATTGATCTTCAGCCGTCTGAACTACTACTCTCAACTGTGGTCACCCCACAGTGTCAAATTAATAGCGGAACTTGAGGCAATTCAGTGGTGCTACACCAGGAAAATTGAACCAATGGAACAGCTGAGCTATTGGAAGAAACTGAAAGAATTACGACTCTACTCACTGGAATGAAGACGAGAGAGATATGCGGTGTATATACATATGGAAGATCCTAGAGGGTTTGGCATTAAACTTTCGCTTCGAGAGTTATACCAACCACCGAACTGGACGTCACTGCACTGTTCCAAAATATCACTCATCCTGTTTAGAGTGAGGACCATGTACTGCAATAGCTTTGGATTCAAAGGCCTACAGCTATTTAATATCTTGCCAAAATATCTGAGAAATCTACATGAAGTAGAGGTAGATGTTTTCAAGAAACAACTTGACATCCTGCTGTCCAAGGTTCCAGATGAACCTATATCACGGCAAGGAACTTAAAAGAATGTAACAATATCAAACTCTCTCCTTCACTAAAAGCCAATCATAAAAGAATGGTTATTGAAAAGGTAATAATACTGGCGATGCCCCAGTATAGCTGCAGCCTTTGGGCTCAAGCACATAAAAGAATAAAATAAGATATGTGTTTGTGTGTGTGTGTGTGAGAGAGAGAGAGAGAGAGAGAGAGAGAGAGAGAGAGAGAGAGAGAGAGAGAGAGAGAGAGAGTGTGTGTGTAGGCCCTTGTTCCTTGTCATTGTAAATCAATAACCCAAGTTAGTCCAATATTATCTTTTATAATTTCAGATTTTTGTTTTTACCAAGAATAAACAAAACTATTTAAAGCTCATTGGAAATTAAATGTTTATAAATACAAACCTGATATTCTTTGTCTTGCTTTCACAAATCTGAAAGTAATCAAAACATTAAAAAGTAAATAATTTTTCTTTGTCCTTAAGACACAATATTCACTATATCAACCGTGGATAACAAGAATGGACACAACACATTTAGGCCAAAAAAATGTTAGTTAATTATCAACATTCAAGAACTTTCAAAAGAAGGAAATGAAAACAGTTTTAAGATATTAATATTTTGTAGACAATTCAGTTTTTAAGTACATTAACTCTTCTTAGAAAGTAAAAATGCATAGATTGGCATAGCAATAATAATTTCTTTGAATTATGATATATCTGAATAAACTAGTGAACATTTCTTGAAATTATCATAAGGACTGCAAAAAGTAGTGAGATGTGGCTAAGGACTGCAAAAATTAGTGAGATGTACTGCATAAGACTCACACAATCCACACAAGCTCAGACAAAACAAACAAATGACGATAATGATAACTGGAGTTGATAAGTCTGACTAAAATCCTAGAAGGCATTGCCCCAGTATGGCCACAGTCCATGAATAAAGACAATGCAGAGGTGCAATAACCATTTCTGATGTTGATAATGGTTGATGAATTAGCCTATCAATAATTACTAATTTCTTGTGATCAAATCAATGAATATTTTGAGAGGAATAGATCTAAATGATGCTGATGAGGTAATGTGTGATTTAGAGAAGTACCAGGTTTTAATTGAACATAAATTTCCCCACAGATTTTTTATTATGTCACCAACCTTTCAGAAGTGATTTACACAGTAAGCAAGGTGTATAACAGTCTATTCCAGATTTGACAGCACAAGGTTCCTGAGAAATAACTCATTCTCAAGACTGGAATACCAGTCTACATGTTTCTAACTTTGGGTTAGCTCTGATTGAGCAAATCTCATATAAAAGGCATTCCAGCCATGACTAATTTTTTCTGTTTTTAAGGGAACAGAGTGTAATTTTAGAGAGATTTGGCTTAGATGAAAGATTTGATTTTTAGCAGGATGAGCAATGGTAAGATGATTAGAGTACTAAACTGCAAGCTAATGCATCATTTGTTAATGATTGCACTCTCATTGCTTACAGCAATGAACTCTACTTCACACATGATCCCTAATAATTGTTAGGGGAATTAAAAATTAGATACGTTTGTTAGGAGGGACCAAGAAGAATATCATTAATAGGATATGAACCACTGATTGCTTGGTAGATCAGTAAAGAAAAGAATGTTTAAGAAAACTTCAAATATAACTTTCAAATAGTTGAATCATCCTATTTAACAATTGAAAGTACCTTTGGATTCAGAGACATACAGAGTTGTGACATTTAGAGATGTAGTTCATTTTATTTTTATTTTGTAAGTAGAAATTCTAAGAAATGTCAGAATGGCAGATAAAATCAACATTCTTTAATGTTCAAGTTTATTTTTTTGTATTTCCTGTTCTTTTGGTAAATAACAAACATAAGAAATGTTTAATTTAACTGAAAGAAGCAATCTCATTGGATATTGTTTTACTATCTTGTCACTTATTTTCTCCAACTTATAGTGATTTTTTTTTTTCAATATTCAAACTATTAATATAATCATCGTTTAACGTCCATTTTTCCATGCTTGAATGGGTCAGATGGAAATTTGTTAATGCAGATTTTCTATAGCAGGATGCCCTTCCTGTTGCTAACTCTCACCTGGTTCTAAGCAAGGTAATATTTTCCCCTAGGTAGACATGATTTTAATGAAAGACTGGAAACAAACAACCTTGTTTGTATGATGACGATGCTTATTTACAACCATCACATGATTATCTACCCAAAGGTACACACACACACACACACACACACACACACACAAGGGGCTTCTTTTAGTCTCTGTCTACCAAATCCCCTCATAAGGCTTTGGTCAGCCTGGAGCTATTGTAGAAGACACTTGCCCAAGGTGTCATGCAGTGGGACTGAACTGAAGACTACGCAGGATGTTTGAGAAGCAAACTTCTTAATTATACAGCTGCAACTGCACCTACTATTATAATGAATGTAAAAACCGAAAAAAAAAAAGAAAAAAACCCAACATAAAATGTAAAAAATGTAATCAACTAAAATTAAATAAAAATTCAACAAACATACTTTTCCCCATTTGGTAGTTCTTGTGCAATAAGATGCAACTTCTGAATAATGTCTGCTGCTAACTGAAGCTAAAGAAGGAATAAATATATTTGTTTTTGTTATATAGTTCATTAAAAAAATCACATCATGAATAAAGATATCTTTAACAGACAGAAAATAAAAATGTAGAGGCAAGATAGTAACACTTTGAACTCTTCTTCTATGGAAAAACAAATCAGTTGCTATAATATTGCAAAGAACTCAAGGAATGGAATGGTTCGATATTACTTGTGTTGAGTTATTTTAATTGAATTACATAGTTCAGTGTTATAACAGAATATGAATTTGAACCCCTTAATCGAGTTGATAATGTTTTATTCCTCTAGGCTGATAAAATAAGGACTAATGACATAACTATACTATGTCAACAGAGATAAATAACAATGTTATTAAATATTGTAACACTATTTTCATGAAATGTATGATTTTAGTTCAGATTTAAAAGCAGGCATTTACATGATTTTTGGATTGGTCAATCATTAAAATATTAACATAGCAAATATTTGATAAATCTTCTTGAGTTGCACTTACTTGGTAAATGATTAAATGTTTAATGTACGAGGACACTGCATCATAATAGAGTCATTGTAGCTGTTAAACACACATACATCTACTGTTATGTTTACTATATGATGATGATGATATTATTGTTATTATCATATTGGCTGAATTGTTAGAGCACTGGGTAAAATGTTGTGCAGTATTTGTACCAGCTCTTTACAATCTGAGTTCAAATCCTGCTGTGGTCAACTTTGCCTTTCTTCACTCTAGGGTCATTACGATAAAGTACCAGTCAAGTTCTGAAGTCAATGGCATCGACTAGCCACCTCCCATCAAAATTACTGACCTTGAGTCTAAATTACAAACAATTAGGGGTGATAAAGTGGAAGAATTGTGAGTGCATTGGACAAAATCCTTGTGATGTTTCTTCTGGCTCTTTAAATTCAGCAGTCAAATCCTGTTGCTGCCAATTTTGCCTCTTGTCCTTTTGGGGGTTAATAAAATAAGTTCCAGTCAAGTACCAGAGTTGATGAAACCAAGCCTCTTCCCTCAAAATTGCTAGCCTTGTGCCAAAATTATTATTATTATTATTATTATTAATATCTCTGCACTATTAACAACTAAATGGCGCTACTATAATGTGCTTAATAAAAGGATTATCATACTTGACTAGTTTTTAAATGAGCGTGAGTGTGTATGCACACACACAAACAATCATATATACAAGCAGATTTAAAGAATAATTATGTCATTTAAACAGACTGTTAATGATAAATTTGTTCATTTAGAAAATCTTCCAGTTTTTTTAGAAATAATCAATTATCTCCAATTTCACAAAGGAAGATAATATTTTGATTTTAAAATGTTTTGAAAAAGATCTAAAATAAACCATAGCATAAGAAATAATTTACCTGGAAAGGATCAGTAAATACAGTAGATTTCAAATCCTCATCTGATAAAAACTCTGAGAAATAATTCATTAATCTCTGTGCTTCAACAGCACAAGCACGTGGGGTGTTTACTCCTTCAAGTTGATCTCCGAGGTGGACGACTTTTGTAGCCACAAAATTAATTCGTTCATCTAATTCTTGAAACTTGGAATAAGAACTCTAAAACAATAAAATAAAATAAATTAAGTGAATGATACAAATATACCAATATTATTGTTTTTGCATTCAATTTTCTATGCTAGCGTAGGTTAGACAGGACTTTTAAGGCAGTGTTTTATGGCTGGATGTACTTCTTCATGTAAACCCCTTTAGACACCTCTGATGACATGCAGGGATACAGTATGCCTGCATCTATATGAGACACCTCAAAGACAGAAACAAAATACAATGTTTCAATATTTATACAATGTTATTTGACTCTGGGTCAGCCTGACTGAGTAGATGTGATAAAAAAAATAGTCCAGTCTTGCCCGTTCTTTCTTTTCAATCGTCAGGCATCAAGGAATATATTACTTAATGCATCCTTCCTATATTGAGGGAAGTTTGGCTGTTGTCTCTAGCAGGTTAAGAAACCACAGCAGTTCCCTTGTTAGCTTGTCTTCACTGTATAAATACACAATTTCAATTGCAATAAACTATATCATTTCTTAAACAACAAATTTACACACATGTCATTTATAATTTACGAAAGCAATTGTAAGAATATTGTGAGAGAAGAGGAATGTAAACATACTTGGTTCTTTCTTTGTAATTCAGCAACACGCTGCCAATGACGTTTCTCTTCTTCTTTGCAGGCATTTTCTAATTTTTCAACTTTCTTGTGAACTTGTAAATTTTTCTCTTTTAAGTCGGTAATCATTCTTTCAAAAGCTGCATGTAGTGTCATTGGGTCAAACTCATCACAGTTAGTTTGTGCTCTGGTTCCCATAGTACGCCAAGCCAAACGTTCCACAAATTCATGTGGATTAAAAGGCTCCTATAACACAACAACACCATTAACCACTTGTAAACATTAATACACAAATATTTTCTGTGCCGGTGACATGTTAAAGGCACCCAGTACACTCACTGGAGTGGTTGGTGTTAGGAAGGGCAACCAGCTGTAAAAACCATGACAAAATGGACAGGAGTTTGGTGCAGTTCTCCGGCTTGCCAGTCTCCAGTCAAACTGTCTAACCCATGCCAGCATAAAAAGTGGACGCTAAATGATTCATCATCATCATCATTTAGCGTTAACTTTCCATGCTGGCATGGGTTAGACGGTTTGACTGGAGATTGGCAAGTCGGGTAGCTGCACCAGACTCCAGTCCATTTTTGGCTTGGTTTATACAGCTGGATGCCCTTCCTAATGCCAACCACTCCAGAGACTGTACCAGGTGCCCTTAACGTGTCACTGGCATGGGTGCTTTTAACGTGTCACCGGCACATAGATATATAATATACGACGGGCTTCTTTCAGCTTCCGTCTACCAAATCCACTTACAAGGCTTTGGTCGGCCCGAGGCTATAGTAGAAGACACCTGACTAAGGTGCCACACAGTGGGACTGAACCCAGAACCATGTGGTTGGGAAGCAAGCTTCTTACCACACAGCCACGTCTGTGCCTATAATAAACAATAATAATAAACAACAATTCATAAACAATAATATTGGTTTCACATTTTCGCACAAGGCCAGCAATTTTGAGGGAGGGCGTAAGTCGATTACATCAACCTCGGTATCCAACTGGAACTTATGATTCCAAAAGGATGAAAGGCAAAGTCAACCTCAGTGGAATTTGAACTCAGAATGGATTAAATGCTGCTAAGTATTTTGCCCGGCATGCTAACGGTTCTGCCAGCTCACCGCCTGTCATAAACAATAATATTGATATCTAAAACTGGTACAATGTCACATATTCGGGGAGGTGGTACAATCAGTCCTATTGATTCCACTACTTGATTGGTACTTATTGTATTTAATGTAGAAGGTTGAAAAGTAAAGTCAACCTCAGTAGATTCAAACATAAAGGGACATAACTAATTACCACAAGGTATTTTGCCCATCTCTCTACTGATTCTGTCAATCCACTGCCATTCATAAACAATAATACCAATTAAAAATATGAAGAACATTTACTGATAGTAGTCATTTGATATTCTTAATATTATGGCAATTAATAATGATAAAGGTGTTGAAATCATGATCATAAGACAGTGTGTTCGATTCCTGGGTTGGATAGCACATTGTCCCCTTGAGCAAGGTACTTCATTTCCCATTGCTTCAGTCAACTCAGCTGGAAATGAATACTGGCCTTCTCTCTCACCAGTTGTCACATTCTCAATGTGCCACTGGAGTAAGGGTGAACAGGGCAAAAAAAGTGCTTATGTCTGCTTATAACAACATAGGTATCTTAATTAATGAAACCATGTTACATGCTATCAAGTCATCCAAGCTTGCAAGTGACAACTGTGTTTTTGGTAAACAGTGCAAACAGGTTCTACTAAAATCTTAAGAGTTTAGAAATTAATCAGTCAAATTTATGTTGCTATGGAAAATGGAACAATAACAATAAAAATGAGTCAAAACAAACACTCTCAACATACAACAAAGGGTATATTAGTCTCCCCTTAAAAATTTGTTGGGGAATTATTTTGGAAATCAGTTGGACTTGAGTATATCAATGGTAGAGAGTCTTAGTCATAAGTGAACCTAGAGACATTAGAAGTTGACCTAGAATTTCTACAAAAATTTCAGAGTTTGAAACTGGATATAATGAGAATAGTCAGACCATTACAAGTAGTTATATAATTTAAATGTTTAATTTCATGAAGACGTTTTCTAAGTTAGCCTCTGCTTAGATCACAATTTATACATCAAATATATATTCCTCCATACTATTATACATGCATTCTTCCTATACTGAATATCAATATTTACAGAACACATAAGCTACAGTCTTTTCTATATATTCTATAACACTATGGTGTTATTTAGCTGTAGTATGGCTCTGAATGAGCAGGCTTGTAATCGAAAATCATGACCATTCCGGTTTCAACCTGGTCTGAGTATGTAACACTACATTATCCAATGTAACCTTTTAAGAGGGTGAGATGTGATTTAAGGGAAATTTAGTTGTCTATCAGTACAACATAGCAGCACTCTTGGTTTTGTTCATCTATTGACAGCAGTTACTCATTCTTCTAATTTGTAAGCGTGATTTGAACTGAAGTATTTGTTTTTCCAGATGCATCTTGTCCATCTTGTGAACTATGTTCATTGTATATTCTAAATTAAATCAACTATCTTACCAACCTATACAATAGTTTCACAAATATAAACCCTCTCTCCTGAGCATTGCACAGTCAATACTTGGTGCAAATCTCTCAGCTGTTAGCAACAACAATGTGGTGTAGCCTTTTGAATTAGAAATCTAACAATTCAGCATTATGTAGCTTTTTACTATAACATAGAAATTGTTACCTTAATTCTCTTTGTACAAATTATAATTACAGAATGAGTAAACATACACACATTCAGTTCAAACGATATATAGACTGTATCTTCACAAGCTGGAGCTTTTTGGGCTCCTACTTCTAGTAATAGGTATACCTTCCAATGGCCACGATGGCAATACTGGCACCCGCACTGTGGCCGGGAATGATGATGGCAGAAATAACAGCACCAGTGATGACTCCAGTAGCAGTGCCCATGGCGACAATAGCAGCAACAACATCAGATCTAGGGTTAACGTTAATAACACCAGCGGTGGCAACACTTCAAACCCACATGTACGTAGGTTCTGCTGGAACTCCTTTCAAGCAACGCCTGTACAACCAAAAGTCCTCATTAAGTGTACCGGAAAGGTGCAACATGACGTCCCTGGCCAGCCACATATGGTACTTAAAAGACGAATGGATCCTATACGTAATCAGATGGAAACTCCTCGAGCAGCCAGGGATGTATACATTAATGGGAGTAAATGTTGCAGGCTTTGCCTGGAAGAAAGGGCTAGAATCCAAAAGAACTTGCTTGACCGGGGACCTTTTAAACACTCAGAAAAAGCCCCCCCCTACCTCAGACACTTCTTATTGGAAACATGGAATGATTCACCTGGGGCTAACAGCCTGAACTTCAGTTCTGGAATGAGAATCGATGTAAGGGAGATAACTCGCTAACACCAAGAGGCATCTTTGTTTACGAACGTAACTGACCACAGCCATTTCTATCTCCAGTCGATGAGAGTGTAGCGGAGGTATTGTTCGCTTTTTACATTTAGCCACCACAAATTCGCTCTTCGACTTTAGCTACCCATTTGGGATCGTCACGTGATGGTACAGTCCATTAGGTGTTGCACGAGCATCTACAACCATTGAAGAAATGGGCTAGTCTGGCGTTCCCAAATATCATTTATTTAAGGGAAGATTTTCCCGCTATCACCAGAGAGAGGAGAGAACTCGACGACACCAACATTGCAGCTTCATGATGTGACCTTTAACAACCAAATCGGCGAAGTTTTTACTAGCGAACAGACGTGCATATGTTTTCCTATGCATCTTTCTACATCTTGCATATTTAAAGAAGCTTTTTCAACTTGTATTATAAAATTAGTTGAGAAATAAAATGTCGTTAAAATACAACCCGAGTCAGATGTATATTTATATTTCTTCAACACCAATATCATTTCAAATATCCAGCCCAGCTATAAGTGCTTAAGTGCCTACGGCCATTTGAATCTTACGAGTCGCCTATACGGCCAAGCGCTTTATAGGTGCGAAACCAATGGTCACTCTGACCGGCCTTAACGGTTTTCTGAAATATATATATATATATATATATAATGTACACGAGTAAGCACATGAATGCAAAACAAGGTGGAGAAAAATAGTACTCGTATACCGATGGTAGAGTAATATGCTTTTATTAAAGCTGCAAAAAAAAAAAATCTTCACAAACTGTTACTCAGAGGTTCCCGTTCGTCGGACAGTTGTGTGTCCGACGAACGGGAACGTGAAGATTTTTGGCAGCTTCAATAAAAGTATATATATATATATGTAGATAGACAGATAGATAGTCTAAGGCAATATTTGTTTTCGAATTGACATAAAAATTTACAACTAAATTTTATACTTCGTATTTATTTATCTCCTACTCCACAAATTATGTTTAATAAGGTAAAATCAGGAATCTGAGGAAGCTCGTGATGGTCAACTTCGGCAACAGTTAGTCGGTAGAAAAGTTAGATAAGTTCAAATGTCGGGAGGAATGGAAACACAAATGATTCGGGGGTTTCGAACTTTCTCTGAAGAAAGGAAAGCGAGAAATGTTATGATTCTACACTCCTCTCTGCATTTGAACTTATCTAATTCTCTTCCACTGTTTTGGCTGTTTCGGATAATGGACCACACCCCTATGAAATTTTATAAGTCATTAACGTAATATAAATATGTAAATGAAAAAGTAAACGCATATCTCGTAAATGCTAAACAAAAATGTTTTGCTACGTTGTACACTTACCTGTTCTAATTCCTGGTAAAGCATCGTTGCAGTTGATGCCATGTTTAGATGTCTCTAAGCGCTGGTTCAATAAAAAAAAATCTGACAAGTCCAAAATCAACACATTAATCAAAACTGTCGACCGCTTTCTTCATTTATATCATATAGGTTGGTTTTTGCCAAGTTTATTTTTTTTCCCTAAGCTTCTTTATTTTTCTTTTGAGAGGATTAATTTCCCAGAAGAAAACCCCCGACTTGCTATAATATATTATTATAAACTGCTACAGGAGATATTTACAATTACCGAGTAAGGGGAGTTAACTAATTTGACACTCTTCACACAAAGGTGATTTTGATAGAGATCAATATTTTCTTGATCGAAGTCAAGAAGTTTGATCGTAATTAGCAATAATTTAATATTATTTTATTTGTTGATCCAACGGGGAAACATACATAAAGTTCCATAGTCTACAAGAATTTCTTGAAGCGATTGCTTTAAAGATTGGTTAATGGATAATTTTGATGCATTATTAATGAAAGGAAATAAAATGCATACATAGGTTGGTTTGAAGTTGTACCGAAAAGAAGAAAAAAAAAAGAAACGATTGCAGTCTATTAGTAGAATCTCGGTAAAGAGTCAGACAGAAATGTTTTGTGGTATCTAGTTACGTCTATTTAAATTCTGACTTTGAATCCCACGGAGACTGATGTGGCCTTCCATCCTTCCGAAGACGATGAAATAAGTGCCAAATATTGGATCAATTTGATCAACTGGTTCTTCAATAGAAATATAGAATAAAAGCTTTGTGTCTATGCTGCAACTCATTATTGTTTAATGTAGATATGAGACAAAAGCAACACGTTGTAGTTGACCAAGTATATTAAGTATGACAGTTGTTTAGTCCATGGTCAGACTTGAACGAGCTGACCTCTGATTAAAGCAGGGTCGTCTTAGCAGCATTATAGAACCCTGGGTCCTACAGTATTTATTGACAGCAAGCCACAACATATACAGATCAGAACTGGGACCCTAGAGCCGTGAGACCCCCGGGCAACTGCCCATGCCTTAAGACGGCCCAGAATCAAAGGTATTCCAGCTGTGATCATCCCGTCTTTTGTTCCAGATATACTTATTGACATAGCCGTGTGGCCAAAATGTTCGTTTTGCAACTATTTGATTATATGTTCGATCACACATTGCATTTTCTTCAGTAGTTTCAAGTTGTTCAATAGTTTAGGAATAGAATTTGGCAGACGTAAACTGGGCGGAGACTTTCGCACGCGCACACACACGCTGCAGCCATTAATGGCAATCGAATTTGAATTGGCACCATGCAGTCCTGAGCAGGCATAGATGCCCCTCTCGGCCCTCTTATCTAGACTTGGAAGAACATCAAGGATGTGACAATTGAAGGGAAAGGGGGATGCATCAACACTTGACTGGCACACATTTTCAGCTGCTTTAGATGGAAGCAATGCGATTTGATTTTGTCGTTATGATTGAGAGAGCCAAACATCCTAAACACCAAGCAATGCACCTTCATCTATATGTGCGCGCGCGCGTGTGTGTGTGCGTGTGTCTGTGTGTGTGTATTTATGTACTGTCTGCATATATGTATGTGTGTATATCAATATCTATACCTCCCTTTCCCGGCTTTCTGTATAACATATCAGCATTATACCCAGGATCATTTTGCTGACTTTATATAATATATCTAAAAAAAAAATAAAACAATAAAACTTTCTTTTAGGAGAAATTTAAAAAATTAAACTACTTTACGACAATTAATTAGACTAATGTGTTTTCCCGTTTTCTTTTTAAATGTGTTTGAGAAGTAAATAAGTAAATAAATTAGAATTTCTTTTCCACTTGTAATAATAGATCAAAGGAAAACATTATGAAATCCTATCTCGAATTCATTCGTTCCATTTCCCACTAATTTCGGACTTATTTTTGTCTTTTACGTTCTTAAACGTCACACTTTACACAAGAAACAGAGCTTACCTTACAACATATCTTAGCAACATATCTTAACAAAGAAATATCTTCTTCTCCGTAAGGTTGCTTTATAAACTTCTCTTCGGTTTCTTAGGATTCAAATGAAATACAGACTAATTTCTCCTCAGACACAACCCCACGTCATTCAGTTAAAGTTAGAGTGTCTGTCTATTTAAGGCGGCGAAATGACAGCCGTCAAGGCACGCAGTGGTGAAGGGAGTTAGGGCGTTGCCTTTACGATCACAAGATCGTTATTTTGTTTGTCGCACCGGCCAGTGCGTTGTGTTCTTGAGTAAAACACTTCATTTCACATTGCTCCAGTTCACTCAGCTGTAAATGAGTAAGCCTGCAATGGACTTGTATCCCATCCAAGTACAACGTTGTGATCTCGGTCACTTATATGCCATGGAAGCAGGGCAACCGGCCCCTAGGAGTTCTAGGACTTGAGACAGTGATGTCCAAATGTTACCTGTACCTTTTACTGAGTCAGATAAATGGATTAGATACTTTCCAGTAGTTACTTCTGCTTCTTACGTTCTGAGTTCAAACCTTGCTCGGGTAAAACTTGGTCTTTCTTCTTTTTGTGGTCGATAAATATAGTACCCGTCTGGGCTGGCGGAGTTAGCTGAAAAGTCAGAGCGTCGAAGGAGATGCCTTACGGTAGTTCCAGCTCTTTGTGCATTGTGCGTTCGAATCCCACCCGTGGCTTACTTGAGAGATAAAGTTAATCCGTGGCCCAGTTTAACATCTCATGCCTTGGCGGGTGGAGGAGGGGGGATGGGCTTTAGTGGATTTCGTCTGTCTTTACGCTCTGAGTTCAAATTCCGCCGAGGTCGACTTTGCCTTTCATCCTTGCGGGGTCGATAAAATAAAAAAAAACTGTTGAGCACTGAGGTCGATGTAATCGACTTAGTACCCCCTCCCCCGAAATAAGCATTCAAGTCAGCTCCCTGGTTTAGGGAAACCTTGCTACCTTCCTCTGTCGTCCAGTCCAGGAGTCCCTTGTAAACGGTTTTGGACAGTGCCATTTTCCAGCTGACAGAAGGATAAAAAGAACAATCTATTGGAAACATTTTCCTTCTGCAGTATTTATTGGATTTAACGATGGAAGCCAGTGAAACACCCATCAATATTACATTACGACATGGCGGCGAGCTGGTGAACGCTGGGCAAAATGCTTAGCGGCATTTCGTCTGTCTTTACGCTCTGAGTTCAAATTCAGCCGAGCTCGACTTTGCCTTTCATCCTTGCGGGGTCGATAAAATAAAAAACCTGTTGAGCACTGGGGTCGATGTAATCGACTTAGTACCCCCTCCCCCGAAATTGCTGGCCTTGTGCCAACATTTGAAATCAATATTACATTATGACGATAAGCCAGTCCTGCTCATTCTCCGCATTCAGACCTGCCTCCCACCGTCTAGGCCTTGAAATTTTTATGGATCAACGTAGACCCTATAACGGGAGAGTAATACTGGTCTGTCGCAAATCACTTTCCCTTCAATTTACATGTAAGTCATGACATCACACATTTAAATGATACACGGTCATCATTCTAATAATGAGCAAACAAGATGAGACGATGTCCGCGAGGGCCTACGAGGTAGGATGGTGGTGCTCTATCTAATTGCATCACCATGAAATCACACCTGATGTTATAGAAAATAAGAACACCAATTTTGGATAAATTAGTCCTAAATATGCCTGAAAATAGAGCGGAATGTTCATGAGAGGAACTCTGCTTGATCATGGCTTACCTGGGGTTAAACAATCAAAGCAACAAACATTTGCTTTAATAATTTAGGATGGCAAGGCAGCGAGCCGGCAGAAACGTTAGCACGAAAGACAAAATGCTTAGCGGCATTTATTCCGATTCTTTACGGTCTGAGTTCAAATGGCGCCGAGGTCTGCTTTGGGCTTCTTCCTTGTCGGGATCGATAAGATAAAGTACCAGTTACATATTAGGTCGATCTAATCGATTTTCCCCGCCCCTCAAAAATTACTGGCCTTGAATCTTGCACCACCGCCGCTTCCACCATAACCACAACTACCACCGACACCACTACCACCATAACTACCACCACTACCACCCTCACCATAACCACCATCATTAGAATCTTGCAGGGGACAATGGTGGGATATTGGGATATTTATAAGCCATGGAAAGCGTGTAATCAGACTTATGAGTCCTGGGGTACGAAAACAAAACGCTAGAGCAGACTAATCAAGCAGACCTGATCAAACAGATCCATTATTAAAGACGTTCCAGTTGTGACCACCCCTCAGTTTTTACACTTCAGTGACACATACACTATTGTGACCTTCCTATTTAAGACAGTAAGTGTAATAAACAGGAAATATGGCTGCTGTATCTAGTAGGTCACATGACCTCGTTGGTAATAGCAATGTCAATCAAGCGACTGTATTTACCTCCATTAATAAAGAACAGATCCCCAGCGAAAAGGAATTATCATCATGTCTATTAAACAGCATGTCTATTAAACAAACATTATTGAATTGTTGTTATTGTTGTTGTTGTTGTTGTTGTTGTTGTTGGTGGTGGTGGTGGTGGTGGTGGTGGT
>JAOPUL010000001.1:15940361-15958573 GCA_027564515.1 Octopus rubescens | reverse complement strand
TGCAATAGTCCACTACAATGATAAAAAGGTAGGGAGCCAATGTATCTCCTTGGAGAACTCCAGCCAGTATCTCAAAGTATCTATCTATCTATCTATCTATCTATATATATATATATAGTCTAACCCATGCCTGCATGGAAAAACAGACGTTAAAGGATGATGATATAGGTAGTATGATCAATAAAAACCAAGAACAGTCAAGAGGACGCACATGTAGAGTGTATTTGGATTCACGCTCGGATGGAGAAAAACGGAAAAAGAGTACATTTAACGTTTCGGGCATAGCCCTTCGTCGGAAAGAGGAGAGAGAGAGAAAACCGTTAGAAAATACAAAATACCATGAGAAGCGTGAACAACGAAATTTCGACACTTACTCTCTTTAACTCACAAATAAAGGAAAAAAAACCCCCAGAAAAAATCGGAAGGGGAATAACTTTGTGTTTACTGGAAGGTCTATATCCTCTTTTCCATCCACATTTTAAAACTATTTACATCAATATTTCTTTAATGTAAGTTATTTAACACCAATCCACTTTAATTAAGATCTTGTACCGAAATATTAATAGAAAGGTAACATTCGTCTTTTGATAATCGTTTCAGTAAATCTCACAATACTTGATTGTCCCCCTTTATATATATTTTATCGTCAGCGTGTGATTGTGGAGTGAAATTCCTTGCCAGAATATTTAACAGGAATAAAACTATATTTAGAAATGTTTCTATACTAAAAAATGACTTACACCTTCTCAAGGCTAATAAAAAAAATTGCAAATTATTATCAAAATAAAATAGAAAAGAGAAATTGAATTAAAATTGTTGTGTAAAATAAAAGCATTTATAATAAAATTTTGCTTCTTTTACAAATTTTTTACCGAAGTAATTTTGTTTTACGTAATTGCATAATTTCATTTATTTGTTTCATTCCTGATAAACAAGATTTTAATTTCCACGCTAAGTCTATTCTTTGACCTTGAGAAAAAACAAACCTGTTTCTTATATAAGAAACAAGTTTGGTTTTCCGGGCGAAAAAAAATGAAAGCTTTCAAGGATTTTTTTCCAACCCTTTTGATACAAACCTACTTAAGGTCACCCTTCCTTCGAAATTTCCCGTTAATTTATGTTCCAAATATCAGCTTAATAATGGTAAAAGCTATTTTACTAAGTTTGTCGTTATTTTCAAAATTAATTAAAACAAGAGCAATGCATTTCAAAAGAAATGTGGTATCAAAAGGGTATGTTTTTTAAAAACATTAATTTTAGCTACATTTTATTTTCTCGTAAAATATAAATGCTTACTTTAAGTTCGGCAATTTAAGAATGTTGCAGAAACATTCATGATACTAATTATTAATGGTAGTTACATAAAAAATTATTACCAAATTTCTGGGAGTTTTACAAGTTAAATGTTACGTTAGTCTGAGAGGAATTTAGTGAGGTCCCGACCGAGGTTAAATATAAAAAAACAAACGAAATATTGATAGTTATTGGATGAGGGCGTAGACAAATAATTAAAAAAAAGCAGGAAGCCTTAAAAGAGGGTATATTTCAGTAGTAACCACCAAATTATGAAAATAAGGTTTCCTGGTATGAAAGCTAAAATATTCACATGTGATTACGCATTAGTATCGGAGGCACTCACTTTACAAAGAATAAAAATACCAACCATTTCAAAGGATCAGTCCAAAAACTTTTCATGAATTCAACCACCCCAGTAGGAGTGGGAGGAGGTCCTTCAATTTTTTTCGAGTTAGGCGTAGAACCAAAATCCATATTCGAGAAATCCATCTTTGCTCTGCTATGGCAATAAGATAACTTCTGTTATAGGTTCGCACTTTTGATATAAGAAAAAAAAATGTAAAAAGTTAATTAAAAATAATATATGACAAATTACCATTTTAAATTAAATATTTAAATATATTCAGAATTTATTAAATAATTTAAATAAATTGAGAATTTATTAATTATTTTATGTTATAAACAATAAACTCAGTACGTAGAGTAGTAACCGGAAGTACTTTCGTAGTTATAGTATTTCCAGGTGGTGCTTTTATTGTTCTTTTGGAGTTACGTAAAACTGAGTCAATTTAGTGCTGATGATGTTTTGTTTGAATTGCTGTCATGTTAAGAAAGATTGGGTAAAGCGCTTGAGAAATAAGAGTGACAGAATGACAGAGATAATGCATAGACTGATAAAAATAACCACTAGAATTTGTAGTTTAGGGATGTTAAGTGCTAATATAGGTTAGCATTAAAAAGCTAACTAAAAATAAGTATGCAGTGAAGAAAAAACGATATCAATTATTAATATTATTTCTGCCTCTCTGGGAAGCAGGGAAAACAATTCTGAACATATTTTAGCCTTATTTCGGGCTCATCAGCGAAGTCTATATTTCATCGTACTTTATAAATAATGATAAATAAAATACTAAATAAATTTCGAAGTAAATTCCGAACATTGTACACAAGCTTACGTGAAAACCCCTGGATCTTTTCTATTTATTCTACAGTTTTCTATTTTTTTAAATTTTGTCCAAATTGTTTTCAAATTTGGTGTACTGATGTAGTTTTGTATGCTAATTATGAAAATGAAATTCATTTGTGACATAAATTAATAAATAATAAGTTAATAGCTTTTAAAGTTTGCAAATTTTGGTAAATTTTAGCCAACTGAAAGTCACAAACATATTGGTGCCTGTTTCCATAGTAACAAGCCAAGCTGTTGTCTGCTTAAAACTGCTGCAACTACCACGTGTATTTTTCTTTACCTATTGTCTTTGACGAGTACCTATATCTGAACTTTCGTTTTTGAATATTTGTTGCAAAAAAATGTATTAATTGTTTACATGAACTGAACTATCACTACTGTATAACGTACAGTTTTTTTGTTGTAATTTTTCGCAAAAAGATTTCATTGAGGATTTTTTCCTTTTTAAATTGTTTACATGCCTGTTCTGTCGTTTGTTTTGCATTATCAGACAGAAAAACTCATAGGTCGTTTCTGTTGCTGTCATAAATTTTGGAATTTTAAAAATTAAGTGAAAAATTGGTATATTGAAGTAAGTTTTCACGTTGAATCTGATTTTGTTATTCACTTGTTTCAGAAAATTTTTAGAAAAATGTACAATTAAATGTTCACTAAAAATATGTTACTAATTGATTAACCCCAGATCATCCACTGGTCGGACTGACCCTAAATCCCAACCCTAAACCCCAACTCTAACCCTAAACACTAATTCTAGCCCTAAACCTCAACCCCAACCCTAACGTACAGTTTGTTTGTTTTGTAATATTTCGTAAAAAAAAAAATCCTTTAGCCACAAATGAAATCACCACTGATGGTAGATTACAGGTGGACGGTTAAAGGGATTCGGTGAATTGAGACAATTATCGGGCAATATGGTCACAACTAAGACTACCACTAATTACTTTGCTGGTCCATGTGTTAGGTTGGAAGCATATTTTGCTGTTACGGATAGATTTTATAGAATTCATTTAGGTGTGATGAATCCAACAATTTGAACGATAGCGTAGGTAAATAGATTTGTGGAAGGCATGACATTTTGTTGCAGAAATAGGTGTAGTAATGAGACAAGTGTTGAAGCGGTCAATGAATGAAAGCAGCATTATCATAGTATAGCAGTTTTTTTTTCCTGGGTGTAAGGAAAAGGTTTAGGTTTAGAAGGATGCTAAACAGAGGCGTAGCCAAGTTCTAAAGTTAGCGGGAGCGAGCACATAAAAAAAGGCGCCGTGACACATACCAAACAATTTTTAACTCATTTCTCTTATATTACGCGAAATATTTCATTAATTTTTAATTGTACATTCATTAATTTCATGTTTCAGTAACAATGTCATTATGTATGAGACTTGCAACTACTGATATAGGTGTGACGTGAAAAAGATGAAACTCCACGGGATCGTCCAGTATCGTGAGGTTATGACGTCAGAGTTTGTTTTGGTTCTTCAGATGTCAACAGCAACCAACAGGAGATTGAGCAGACAGTTCAAAAACAGTTAAAATAAAGTAATGATTCCAGAAAGTTTTTCCAAGGCCATGCGATTAAACAAAACAAAAACAAGATTCGACTTTTATCGCACAAGTGAACTAAAGAGTTAAAAAAAAGTGTTGAAAAGGCGCCAATTTTGAAAAATGTGCTCGTGGGGTGCGGTCACTTCCCTATTAGCTACGCCTCTGATGGTAAAGAATATGAATGAGAAAGTTTAGTTGTCGGTTTAAGATCGCAAATATTTCACTATTGTAAGCGACACCAGATCTAGTCCCACCTTTTTACAAGTTAGATAAAGTATGTCAACAGTTCAATTGCACATAAGCTGCCAGAGCTGGGTGAATTGATATAACATCGCATATTGGATGTTACCTCCCTTCCACTAAGTCTGATGTACTTCAGTTTTTATTATTATTTTTTAAAATTTACTATCAGACATGTTTCATTTTAACCATCTCTAACTTGCAACTGAAGCTGAGTAAAGGTCTCTCACATTCTGCATATAGCCAGAATGTCACGTATGTATAGTGCCAAGAAAATCCTCGTGTATAATGTTAAACAATTAACATTAAACATGAGAATTTCCTACTAGATAACAAACATGTCGCGGTATGTATTAATAATTATTATATGTGCGCATTAAATAAGTAACCTAAAGACAGAAATAAATAGTTATTTTTACTGTTAAATAAGCATAGATTTATGAACTTTTATTTTTTGCTAAACATCCTTCTTATTTTACGTAACATTATAATTTCCTATTCATGTTCATGTAGGACAGGATCGTGATTCGAACCCACCTGTCAGCCGGAACCTGTGATGTTCAGGGACACTTGTTCATGTGCGGAAGACTGAGGTTCAGCGCGGGAATTTCAGTTTCAGCACGCTCTCATAACAGTTGCAGCTAGACTCTCGACTAAGACAGACATTCCAGCAAGATCTCTGCTTTGATAAGACGTGACTTTTTCTCTCTCCAACATGCGTCCACGACATGTGGTATACTCCAGACAAATTCACATTTACTGGAGAACGACTAAGGCACAATGGTTTCACTAGGTTATACCTAACTAACATGTTTTGAAGGACCTAAAATAAATACATTATTTAGCAGGAACAAAATTGACTGACTCATTTAATCACGCAGCCTACTCAATCAACATTCGGTTATCATACCATTTTGTTTTTCGATAAATCCATATATGTCGACTATACCATTGTTTCAAGGTTTCTAATTTCAATGGTTAGTCATCGATGGGTACAACCGGGAGACAAAGTTGTATTATGGCAGGGAGAATTAATCCGTCTTCCAAGTGAGAACAGTGAGGTCAAAAACTTTATTTGCAGAAATGAAGATTACACTAAAGTATGGGCTATAAATATACAATCATCCACAAACAGTAAACACGAACACAAGGATACATCGTTGCATAGTTTTATTGTAGGCATTATAGGCATCTGAATCATTTTATGCAGCTCGTCTTTCCATCGCCACTCTATCGTCCACCGCTGACCATCAAACGCTGCCTGAAAATCCTTGTCTTTAATGGTGTAAGCGGCGCAGTCCCTCGCTCTCTCTCATGATCCCGACTCACAGCACACGACGCCCCTACGCTACCAAACATGTCCACTGTAGAGAGCACTTTCTAAATTGCATTCAAGAGGCAGAAATAATAGATTTGGTCATATTAGCAAACATCATATATAGGTCACTCCTGTGTTACCTGGACTTCTTTTTTGGATTTCATGCAAACTGAAGATCATATTCACATGCATGATATAAAGCCACATTGATTCTCTTTCGCGAACTTACTGGTTTCATTACATCTGATTCTTGTACTTTACCGATCAGCATTCGTTCAGCTTGTTTATGTGTGCGCCTCACCCCCATACGTTAACTATGGCCTTATCCTATTAACTGTATGGCTCGTAGATTTTTAAAAAATGTTTTGTATTCATATTTTTTATTGAAAATGGCATTAATAGCAATAAAGTTAAACTCACTGCAGAGAGAAAGCAGGAGGAACACATTATGATTCATCTTTGTAACCCAGTGAGCACTCAATACAGCCACAGTTATTCTTCTCTTTTGACCATAGTATTATATTGCCTAGATTTTAGACATCCCATACGGGATCCTATGTAGAAAGTAACATTACTTCTTGTTTGTCTTCCTCTCAGCGTTTGTTCACTCATAGTCGATGATAAGAATGGCATACAAACTCAAGGTAGTTTGAATACTAAAAAAAGGATATTAGGCAAATGTTCATCTCAGCAGTGAATGCTTACCTATTCCCAGCGGAGTTGCTTCTGTGACAAAGTCAACATAGGAGATGAGCTCATCTGCAGATTTGTCTGTCCAGATGTAACTATTTTTCATCTCTTCAAGTCAAGTTTGTTGGTGTCTGGAAGTCTCACGCCATTGAGAGGATCAAAAGAAAAAAAAAAGAAAATCTACATAACAATGTTTATTTCAGGGGATGACGGCACGAACCTGCGTAGCAGTAACTTATCCGTTTGCGTGGCCCAAACCAACACCCGAATTAGCAGCTGCTATCGCCCAAATCCAGAGCGAACCGTGACACGTCTGACTCTTCTCACGTCACTCGATGAAAGAGGCTGGCTGACTTCACGCCCTCGTCCCCTCGTGCTCGCGTCCTTCCTCTTCCGGTCATCTCCCCCGTTGCTGCCGTCATCCCCTGTTCCGGCCAGCCCCTTAGGTGCTGACGTCATCCCACACGCTGCTTGATCTCAAAGATCACATCCCCATCCTACTTCATGTCGAAGTCCACCACCCAACCGGGCGGGCGCCGTACGCGCCGAATCTCCTCCTCCTCTCCCTCCTCCTCTCCGTAATCGTCATCCGACGAAGCGACAATCTTGCGAAGGTTCAAAACGTGATGCGGCATTCCACCCACGGAAACGTTGTTTCTGGAATTGACTGCCGTTACCGTTCCTTTGCTCCATTGAAACGTACAGCGCGCCTTCGGCGGCTTAACCCAAACTTCATCCCCTATTTCCACGCAGGCGGGTTTTCTCTCTTCCTCGGGGCATTTCGGCGGTTTGCTGGGATGCCTCCATTCATATTTAAATATCGCTCTGAGTGGCACGGATTCTTCGGCTTGTCTAGACCGAGGCGACATGTTATACCAGTATACTGCTTCCATTGGCGAGATGTGCCTCCTTTTCGCCATGGCCTTGATCGTCCGATGGTGTCTTTCCACGACCCCGTTCCCGCTCGGCCTGTACGCTGTTCTGAACAAGCGACGCACTTTCCACTGGTCGAGCATCTCCCTCAACACTTCCGAACGGAACGCCGTGCCGTTATCCATCAGCAGTTCTTCCACGGGACCCCGCTCTAAAAATAACCCGTTCACAATCCGCGCAATCTCGTCAGCAGTGCCTGTCCACAACTCCTTCCAAATAACTATCCAGCCCGGCCCGCAGTCGACCATAGAGAGATACATTCCCTGCCGGTAGTGCGTTACATCCACAGCCAGTCTTTTCCAATTGTTTTCTACCGAAAGGTTTCCCGCTCATGCCCACACGGAGCAGGGTCAATGGACTTGCATCTGTGACAGTTCCCGACCACTTTCCGGATCCTTCTCCTAGTGACATCGACGTCAATCATCTTGGCGAGATACAGGGTCCTATCCACCCCCAAGTGATGCATGGCATGTAGTCTCTTCAGTTCGGTGTCAACCAACCGACACGCCGCAGCTACTCTTGTCTTCGCTTCCTCCGGCTCCTCCAAACAGGCCCTTTTCACTCTGGTCAGCATGTTCGCCCTGTTTCTCTCCGAAGGCACAAAGACCACCTTCAGCTCCAGTCCGAACTCAGCAATCAGCTCTCTCAGAACTCCTAGGCGGCGCTTCACCAACATCTCCGTGGCCCCTTTCGTCCGAAATCTCCTCTCATCGGTGATTACCGATCCTGCTCAGCCGAGCACGGTGGCCGTATTCATCCGAAATTTGATCGAGCGCAGCCCCACTTCAGGGCCAAGTTCATCCCCTTCAGCACCGCGTGCAACTCAACGACATTGATGTGGTTGAAGTCATCTGATTTTCGAAGCCAGGCCGCATCCTCCACCTCGGTGCCTCCGATCTCCAACACAACCCCTATCGCTATGCTACTAGCATCGCACCAAACGGTCCCGCTATCCGACTTGCGCACATACGAGTTCCCCCTGACTGGGTCTTCCGTTCTCGTCCTTTCTAGGATTTCCCGCATCATTGCCACCGTCCCCTCTCCCACCTTGTCACCCCAACTCTCCCCTTCCGCTCGCCTCTTGGTGTAACTGCATGCTGTGCGCAGCCATTCTGCGATCGGATAGTGACCAACCAACTTCTCGCACACCGAGAACAGCTCTCTCCTGCTGACGCTGGTACCCAGCTCTGGGATTTCGCTCCCTCTCCAAAACACCAGCTTGCCCGATCTATCTCTTCGAAGCTTCAATCCCAGCGCAGCTCCCCCAGCCATTCGCTCCGGCGGCTTCGCAATCAACCCGAACCTCTCCAGATGTCTCACAACCTTGGTGGCGGGCACTACGGTCTCATCCACCAAAATGTCATTTATGTAGGAACTGGTGGCCCTTCTTATCTTGTCCACTTTCTCTTGAGCACCATCACCATGATCTTCAGCGCAGAATTCAGTCCAAAACCCAGCCTGGTTAGACAGTACGTCCGGCCCTTGTACCGCACCAGCTGATATTGCCATAGTTTGTCGCTCACATAGAGCTGCAAATATGCTGACTTCAAGTCGACAATCGTCGCTGCCTTAGTCGACTGCCTCCACATGCGCAGTGTCTCACTGCAGACGTCTGTCACCTTGCCACCCGTGTGGCATGACACATGGTTATTCACTTCCCTAAAGTCCAGCACCGGTCTGACTTTTCCCTAAAGTCCAGCACTCAGCTGCACCACTGCCATCAGAGGCAGCACTCCGCTCACCACCTCCTCCTTCCATGGGATAAGGACACCTTCCTTAATCCATCTCTCTACCTCGTCTTCGAACTCGCCCCTGACATTTCCTTTCAAGGTATGCGGATAACAGCTCACCCTGTTCCTCAGCATCGGGGGCTCGTATTTCCATCGCCACTCTATCATCCACTGCTGACCATCAAACACCGCCCGAAAGTCCTTGTCTTCAATAGTGTAAGCGGCGTAGTCCCTCGCAGAGCTCTGCTCTCTCTCGTGATCCAAACTTCCGCCAACCCTGACGCCTCCGAGGCAGCCGATGGCATCCATTCCCATCACCATATCAATCCCATCTACCACGTGGTCGATCACGATCACCTGCAGCCTTAGTGTCGAGCCCCGCACCGCTATCTCCATGTCGCTGCCGCCCTTGCATCGGATTTCGCTGCCGTCGACTGCCCGGACGCTACACGCCCCGTTCCATTGCTTCGTCACCCTCGGATTCACAAGGGTTGTCATGCAACCCATATCCACGAGGGCTTTGAACGTTATCCCCTTGACGACATCGACTATGGGTAGCATCCCCACAAGCGCTTCTACTCGTTCGCAGGGAAAGTTCGAGAGGCAGCAACTTTCCCTCGTTCGTTTCCCTGGTCGCAGTTTTGGGCGACGTGCCCAATCTGCTTGCATCGATAGCACATGGGCCCCGGTTGCATGCACTCCATCAACCATATGCAGTCCCTGACATCTAAAACAACGGCCCGAGAACAGCCGCTGTCATTCCTCGGTGGGCCTCCTTTCGCCTTTCACCGGCCGTTGTTGTTCCACGGTAGACTGCTTTTCGTCTTTCACCGGTTGACGGCTGTCATTGCGTGCCTCCATCACTGCCATCGCTATCGCCTTCCATCCAGAGTTTTGCATCAACACATGGGCTTGAGCTATGAGTTCGCTCAACGCCATCTTCTTGCCGCTGGGCAACTGTTGCAGTCAAATTCTCACATCATCATCGAATCCACTCACAAACGCCAGTCGTGCTGCCCTGTCCAGACCCTCTCCAGTGAAACCAGCTAGTGTAGCTAATCTCCACACCTCCACCGCGTACACATCAACCTGTTCCCTCGTCCATGTAACCGTTCCTAGCTTGACAAACGCAGCGTATTCGTCCTCGGTATAGGCCTCTCTCAGACGTTGTTCTATCTTCTCCGCATTCAACTGATCCTCCTCATCCATTTCGAGATACAGCATCAGAGTGCTCCCCTCCAAATACAGCGCCATAAGGCTCGCTACGTTGCTGATGCCCTGTAACCTCGCCACAACCTTAACCTTCCGTATCCAGGCTACTACATCACCCTTGCCACAAAAGGGCCTTATCATGTCACTGGCAATCCTAATTTTTGCTGCCATTGCGTAACAGGGGACAACGTCTTACGTAGAAAAGCCGAAATAGCTTGTGGTGTGCGGGAGATTAGAAACAATACACCTACCTTCCCTTGGCCGGCCCGAGCTCATGTTGCGGTAACTTGTCTGTTCGTTGCCCAAACCCGACGCCTGAATTAGTTGCTGCTATGTCCCAGACCCGTAGCGAACTGAGGCATGTCCACCCTATCTCTCGTCCCTTGACGAAAAGGCCTGACTCACTTCCTGCCCTCGTCCCCTCGTGTCGCTCTCCTTCCCCTTCCGGTCAGCTCCCCAGTTACTGCCATCGTGCCCTCTTCCGGTCAGCCCCCTAGGTGCTGACGTCATCACACAAATTGCTTGGTATTTGTCACCTGCTGCTGCGATGAAGACTACAGGATGACGGAGTACTCGGCGCTCAACCAAAAGTAGTGAGCTCAATACTGCTGTCCAACAGCCGCCGTCAACGAAAATCGACCTGATGAGAAAAATGAAGAAAATCCGCACCTATGATTGGGTAAGGCAAGTCAGCGATAGCAAAGATCTAGCTGAAATCTCTTTGTACATGGCTGTGTACTTTTGGTAGCAGCTGAGCCAAAACGCCTGCGGTACCAACAATTTGAAGATGAGGCAAGAGAGAAAGAACGTCGTCGTTGAGAAGGTGAATGACGGAACGACCGTCGTGGAGACGAATCTCTTGAAGCACGTAGTTGCCTCACCTCCTTGGTTAATTCTAGGATGGCTAGCTCCAGACTAGCCAATTTTGCCACACCAAGCTCCAACGAGACGGCTGGCAATGTTGAATGGTTCATGACGGCAACTAGGTATACCAAAAAGTTATGGCTGTAATCCCAGGGGAAAAAATTCAATCTCTCATAAGCCAAACATGCACAGCGGGTCACATGCGCATGCATAAGCCACAACGAGGTTATGCGGAGATTTCAAATGCCAACTCAGGAAGATGGGCAGCCATCTTGGAAACTGTGATCTTAGCGTTGCTATAGTTTGGAATTGACAGAGGCACAAAAAATAACATTTTCTCAGAAATAACAGTCAAAAATGTAAGAACAGAAAATATAGTTAGCTTCGCTCTTTTTTTATATATGGTTGTGTTTGCTCTGCACTTGTCTATATTCTTTTTTATAAAATGTTTGTCTTTTTTTTTTTAGCGTGTTAATGTTGCGTGTTCAAGTTTCTATTTTTTCTATATCTTTTTGGCAAATATTTCAAAAAGAAATATTTGAATGGCTGGGTCACCAATTTAGAGAAGAGGAATGTCACTGATTTAATGAGGTGAATGTGTGTTCATAATATGGTTTTGTGAAGCATGTGTAAATACAATATCTGAAGACATGTTTTATATTTTATGTATAATATTTAATTTTAATGTATGAAAAATCTGACATGTAATTCAGAGCGAGAGGATATTAACTGTGCCAGAGTCAGAGTGAGTTGAGTTGCTGAGTTGGCAGAGAGGACTTAGTAAAATGTAAGTGTCTTGGATCTGGATATTGAGAAGTTGGTAAAATCCTGCAGAGGTTGTTCTCTTGCAGCGAAGTCACCACCTATAAAATTTCAACCGTGGCCCAAGACCGATATTCCATGGATCAGGTTACACATAAATTTTGCTGGACCATTGAACGGATCATATTATCTAATAGTGTTAGATAGTTTTACCAAATGGCCAGAGATGTGCAAATGTAGGAAACTGACCTCTGCAGTAACAGTAAATTTTCTACATGAACTTTTTGCAAGATACGGTGTCCCAGACACCATAGTCTCCGATAACAGCACACAGTTTATGTCAAGTAAATTTAAAAAATTTTGTTAGATGTTCTCAATTGAACATATTACTACTTAGCCGTATCACCCATGATTGAACGGGCAAGCGGAATGCTTTGTAGATACGTTCAAAAGAGCGCTAAAAAAATCTAGAAATGTGTTAGTGAGGGATATAGCATTAACACAATTCCTTAGTGTACCATGTATCACCAAACCCAAGTGCCTCTTCTGGCATGTCGCCTGCTGAAATTCAGGCATGTTCGCCAGGAAATTGCAGTCAGTTTTCGACAAATTATTACCTGGAAGAAACAGAAACTAGGAAAAATACGACCAATGGCTTAAAAACTGGTGATAAAGTGTTTTTCAGAGTATATAGAAATGGGAAAGAAGATTGGGAAAACGGCGAAATAATAAAACAGATCGATAAAATGATGTACATGGTGAAAGGTTCAAAAGGGGAACACAAAAGACACATAAATCAGCTGAAAAGAGGGTTTGTGGAAGAAAGGGTTATAAGAAAGAAAGTACCCATTGATGTTCTCTATGATATGTTTGATATGCTGACCCCACAAAGAATCGTTGAACCTAGGCGTACCAGTACAAGGAAAAGGAAACAGACGGAATTGTTAGAAGTGGTGCCAAAACAGAAAAATTATATGAAGCTTCCCGAGGGAAGTAAAATCCCAAAATGGGAGATGTGGGGTCTAAATAAATAAATAATATTTTCTAACGATAGTCAATCTCAAAAGGGGAGATGTGGAATTGACAGTAGACTGTCTGGACGCTTATAAATTTTGTGCGTCGTGTGAATATATTTCTCTCCCCCCACCCACTTCGTTAATTATGTATCCCATGTAGCAGGATACTAAAGTTTTGTTTGTGTTTTTTTTTTATTACATTTACTGATAGGAGCTGGAGTGTGGTGAAACTTACCCCTGTTTAGATAGTATTATATGCTTTCAGAGATATCCTTCTCTAAATATGCCTATCTAGCTAATTATATTGTCAGTCAGTCCCTCTCAACTACACCTATGACATTTGTGGTCAAAATCTGGGTAGAAACCAAAGATCAATGACATGCATGATCAAAGTCACCATCACCTGACTATCCAGTCTCCATCTAATTAAGGACTACACTTCACTGACATGTAGTGGTTAATTGTATGTGGTGCAGCATTGTAGTCTTGACATGTTGCTGTGTCTCCATTGTCCAGTTTCCATCCAGGTGAGGACAACACTTCACTGACAAGCAGTGGTTACTTGTAAATGGTGTAGTGTTGCAGTCTACACATGTTGTAGTCTCCAAATTATCCAGTCTAGTTGAAGATCACACTTTAATGACATGCACTGGTTAATTGTATGTGGTGCAGCATTACTGTCTAGACACATTGTAGTCTCTCCACTGTCCAGTCTCTTTCTAGGTGAGAACTACATTTCACTGACATGCAGTAGTTAATTGTATGTGGTGCAGTGTTGTAGACAAAACATGTAGTCTTTCCATTGTCCAATCTAGGTGAGGATTACACTTCACTGACGTGCAGTGGTTAATTGTATATTGTGCAGTGTAGGCATATTTTATATTATTAATGTTGTTGTTATTGCTGTAGTAATTCATATTATTGTATCTTTTGTAGGTATTTTCTTAGGAATTAAAGTTGTCGAACTGGATATTATCATGAGCGACCATCCTTTAAATACTATACATCAGAGTTTCCAAATGTTATACAAATGGTTGAATCGTAGTGCAACTGGGGAATGCACAGTTAACCTCCTAACAAAAGCTTTAGAGGAAGCTGACTGTTTTGAGGCACTTGATTACCTGCAGAAAAATCGAGAATTTCAATGTAAATGCTGATTATGAGTGTGCATTTTAACTATTCGAATTAGGGAGAAAGATTAACTTTTAAAATAAAGATAAATATTTATATCCTGCATTGTGATGTACCTTTTCTAACATTTCTATTGTTATATAGAGAGTTTTAATAGTCTGTGTGGTACATATATATCATATTTCCTTCATTATAGCTTAGGGTACAATAGCCATTATACATCTATATTAATTCTCTTCATATATTTCTAATAACATTTCCTTTATATGATGTACCTTAGGGTCTTGTCTCTACCCTTTTTCTTACTCTCTCTCTAGAACATTTATATGATGTACCTTAGGGCTTAATTCCACCCACCCACCATCTCTCTCTCTCTCTCTCTCTATCTCTCTCTATCTCTCTCTATCTCTCTCTCTATCTCTCTCTCTCTCTCTCTCTCTCTGCCATTTTCATTCAATTTCTCCACAATGTCTTCTATCATCAATTATATTCAGTCCTTATTAAAAAAAAATCTCTCTTTTTTTCACTATAGTGTCCTCTGTTTTGTTAGTGCTATGCTTACAGAGCCTAGTTTATTGAAACATCTGAATAGATGTACAATGTACTCAACTCAAATGCATACACTTTATTTTGAAATGACTGGAGGGATATAACTCTTGAGTTGTTACTGATACAGTTAATCAAGACAATGAACTTACAGAAATATACATACTTTGTGTAAAAGGCCTTTCAGCCTTGATCAACCAGTCAATATGTCATTTAATATACATACAATTTATAAATATCTGAAATTCATTCAAAATATTTAATGATCCAATTCAATTGTTTCACTAAGACTCTTTACATTGATGCAATACTTTGGGTCATGCAATACATTATGTGAGTCTCACACTCACATGCAATATTTAAAACAAAGTGATATAATGACTTCATTGAGTAATCAATTGATTCTCAGCCAGTAGAGTTGCAAATAAAGGTATCAATTTATAAGATGTACAAAGTGGGTGTGTCATAAAACTGATTTTTAAGAACAGGAAGGTAAGGAATTATAATTTACAGTTATAGACTTTAAGATAAAAGAATGTCAGAAGGGGTTCATTTATATTCAATTAAACAGACAATTGGTGCCAAGAATCACATTTACTCTTTAGAAATTTTCCAAGCAGACCTTTTTGTACAGAATGTGGGCATTTAATCCTAAGTTTGTTTGAATTATTAATAACCTCACCTGAACATCTTAGGATTTCTAATAATTCCATACAGCAGAGGTTATATCTATTGCTAATGAAAGGCTTAGCATGTTTTACAATACTCTAGGTAATACTGAGGTTAACATTTTTATTTTTTAACTCCCAGCAAGTGATGTGGTTTTAGTTTTATCTCTTCTTTTAAAGGTGTGAGTGTGGTTATATAATTTCAATTTAAAAGGGAAGAGGTTGAACCCATATTGGTGAAAGTGTTCTAGTTAGTATATTACATTTATACACAATATGTTTAGTCAGGCACCTATTATTCAGAGGTATCTGGAATTTATTTCTAAAATTATATAGTTTAGATGACGCAAAGATAGGGTGGTTATGGGTAATTTGATTATTAGCAATATGCTGTACGTAGCCACATTTCTAGAGTCACTATTGGTGTTAAGTATGCCAATTCCCCTGGCATCATCCAGGTTGCAATTAGAAGTACTACTGTAATCATTATTATTATTGATATAACTATCGTTATAATCATCTTGGTTGCTACTAATATTATTGCTATTGCTGTTATTATTATAACAGCTATTATTATTTTGATTATTATTATTAGTAGTAGTAGCAGCAGCAGCAGCAATAGTATCGCTGCTATTGAATTTACCGTCATTGTCATACTCTGAACATCACTACTGATAATATTATTATTACTACTTCTATTATTATGACTCTTAGTGCCATTACCAATAATCGTATAGCTGTCAAATTCCAGTGTCATGTTGGGGATGATAATAGTAGTCATATACAAATCATTGCTGATTACTGTTTTATTTAAAGTTTTCTTGTGAAAACTACTAGATACATGAGACTAACGGGTAGGATTACATTGGGTTCTAATCCCCATTAGGGAAATATTATTATGGGAAGAATTCTTTTTGATCATGCATTTGTTAATAACAGCAATATTATCAGCTTAATTTGGTGTTGCAGAAGATGAAAGCTTAACTTGTTTTTCAAAACTACAAAAAATTTCTGGCAAGTTGTGTAACAATATTTGTAGACCAGGGTAGATTATTCCACAATATGTCACCTCTGTTGATTACAATGTTTATGGGAGCATCTGTCATTTCTTATTATAATTATAATATCTACTACTATAGGTAGTCATTACTATAGATAGTATTACCATCAATGCTATTAATATCAGTAGCTCCTGAGTAGCTAAACACTATTGTTATTATAATTACAATTATTACTATTGTTATTATTATAATTATTACTATTACTATTATTACAATCATTAGTACTATAATTGTTTCTATTATTTGTATTATTCATATTTTTTTTATTATTTATACTATTATCGTTTCAGTAGTTACCACTATTATTTGTATTATCATGAATGTTTCTGCAAGTATTGTTATTACTATTATTATTGTTATTATTAACATTATTATAAGAATTATTATTATAATCATATAGCAATTGGCAAAGAGTTTGCCAAAAATTATCTATTACAGATAAAAGCAGTATGAATACAGAATATTAATCTCCAGGTCCAACTCAATATGGCAAAATGAAAATACTGCTATTTTAACCCTAGGAAAGCGCCCTATTATTATAATCATTAATAAAGAAATCATCATCATTATTATTATTATCATTATTTCCTTCAATGTTAATATTGTTCTTTTCTCTACTATTATTTTTACTATTCCTACTGGTGCTATTGACATTTTTGTAAGTGGTGCTATGAGTGGAAAACGGTTTAGAACACTTATTATTAAGGACCTCAGTACCGCTTTGGCCATGAGGCACACTATACTTGGGAATGTAGGTGATTCATTCTTTATAGTCAGCCCTTTCAAGTGTCATAATATAGCAAAGGCAATGCTGTCAAAAAATATGCTGATTGCCTGAAAGATTCACTATTCTATTAGAGACCCTCTTTAACTACATAATTAATAATATTTCTAGGGGGATTAGAGAATTGACTCACATGATTAATACTATCAAATGATTTTGGTATGGGTAAAACAACCCAGAACTGAGATGTAAGGTTATGTTGAGGAAGTTAACTATTTTAAGTTAACTTCCTCAATACCTAGTCTGTAGTTACTTAAAAACTTACTTAACCTTTTCCTAGTCCTTTCAACTCACACTTTGCTAGCATTGGGAATCACAACTAAAGCATCATTCCCATACAAACCATCAGATAGATCCGGAAAATTATCATGTAGGCAGTGTAGTAAGTAAATTCCAACAAGATCCATAATATGGAAGGGAGAGAGAATGTAATGAGTGGGCACAGATAGGAGAGGGTATTAGGAGGGCATTTGTGGGGAAGAGATTCAACAGGAACATAGTGTGTGGAGGTAGGTTTGCAAGGGATAATGGGAGATAGAGAGGAGGAGGATACAGGGACTGGTTAACATGGGTGGTGAGAGGGGAAGATGTTAGGGAGATGGGTTGTGGGAGAGAGGTTTTCTCAGGGACAGATTGTGTGCATGTGTACAGGGAGGAGTCATGGACATGTCTTTATGGCCTTGATTATACTTAGCTGGACGGGTCTCCTCTGTGAGGATCAACATCTGAAGATTATTTTTCACAACTTTGTCTTACCTAGGTCTTCCTCTTCCGCAGGTTCCATCCATAGACACTTCATTATGCAGCCTTCCTCATCAATACCCATCACATAACCATGAGTGCAGTCTTCTCTTTTGCACACTACATTGGATGCCTCTTATACCTGATTTTTCTCTTATCACATTTATACTTTGTTGTACATGCACACTGACATTGCACATCTCGTGGAGCATGATGGCTTCATTTCTTTCAAGCCTTCGCATGTCCTTTGCAGTCACACTACCATTTAGCATAACTGTTTGTACACAGGCATCATACAATCTGCCTTTCACTCTAGGAGAGAAGCCCTTCATTACCAACAAAGGTAGTAGCTCTCTGAACTTTACCCAGCTAGTTTTTATTCTAACAGCTATGCTTTCAGAGCACCCTCCTCATCATCATCATCATCATCATCATTTAACGTCTGTTTTTCCATGCAGGCATGGGTTAGACGGTTTGACTGGAAAC
>JAOPUL010000001.1:15914249-15925802 GCA_027564515.1 Octopus rubescens | reverse complement strand
TGTGTGTGTGTGTGTGTGTGTGTGTGTGTGTGTGTGTGTGTGTGTGTGTGTGTGTGTGTGTGTGTGTGTGTTTCGGGTCGGTGAGTGCGTGACTGCGTGTTTGAGTTGACTTCTGTGTATTTGCATGCTGAATCTAGAGGAAGGGTCAGAGTCTACAACAGTTTTAGTCCTTCTGGGGCTGGTGAGATGGATGCTTTTAATTTTGTTTAAACTATTTTGTAGGAAAGTCATGAGTGGAGAGGACCAATATTCTATGAATGAAGGATGAGGCATAATGCACCAAACGTGCAAAAAGATGGGACTGTAAGTGGCACAGAGGTGCATGCATTGTAGAGGTACAACACCAGCCATATTTGAGGAGCAGAGGCCATTACATTAAGGATAAAAAAAAAAGGCAGTAATCCTTTGAACTAGAGGCCGGAATGTATCTGTTACTGATGGGGTGTTAATCAGGTAAAGAGCCCCTCTCTGGATATAATCCAATTCAGGATGTCAGTCTGCTTAGTAACAACCCCATCCAACATGTAGGATCAGAATTCCATTGTGAGCCTCTCATGAGCCGTGTAGAATGCCAACAGCTGTTAGGCGCTGAAATATCTTCTGGCCTTAAAAAGAAGCGTTAGTTTCGGGGATGAGGTCTTAACTATGCGAAGGATGGGTTTTGCCAGGGAAGATTCTCAGTCATAGCAAGGCCTTACATTTTGAGTGACTGTGAGGGATCTAGTTGGGTGCTGTTACGTATATTATTTTATATTCACTTTCAGCACTGGCAAAACTTGGATGGGTTGCCAAAATCCAAGTTAGTTCTTATTCAGAGTCTTTAACCTTTCATGTCTTGCTCATACACTTTTTTGCGTTTTTTTTTCTCTATGGTTGGATGCCCTTCTTAACACAACCCCCTTCACAGAGTCTGCTGCATGCATTTTATTATGGCACCAAAACAAGTGAGTTTGTCATATCTTTGAAACAACAACACTAAGGGGTCCTCTCGACTTCACGTTTATACTTGTACATGTATATATATATATCGAGAGAGAGAGAGATAGAGAGAGAGAGAGAGAGATAGATAGAGAGAGAGAGAGAGAGAGAGAGAGAGGGAGAGAGAGAGATGATGGAGGAATATTTAACAAATATTCAGACGAATAACGATTGTATTATGTCATAAATTACTTGCAGTAATTAATGTTGAAACATAATATATTTCACATATATATAGGTATAGGGAATATGGAAACACAGATTGTCAAAGAATTATATTTTTATTAAACCGACAAATTGTTTCGTTTTGCAAATAAATATGGACTTACAATAACAAAAATCCATAATTTGGTTAAAGACAAAAACTTTTCAAGGAAAAATATAATATAAAGAGTGAGTTTACACTCACCTTACAGGACATACATAATAAGCGGTGACTCACTCTTTATATTATATTTTTCCTTGAAATGTTTTGTCTTTAAACCAAATTATGGATTTTTGTTATTATAAGTCCATATTTATTTACAAAACGAAACAGTTTGTCGGTTTAATAAAAATATAATTATTTAACAACCTGTGTGTCCATATACCCTATACCTATATATATGTGTGTGTATGTGTGTGTGTGTGTGTGTGTGTGTGTGTGTGTGTGTGTGTGTGAGTGTGTTTAAGTATATATATATATGTGAGTGTATGTATGTATATGTTTGTATGTTGAGGTTTAGCTACAATCTGTGGATCATTCATCTAGTCAACTAACACATTATTATCCCTATGTTTTTAGACATTGTGACTCTAACTCTTAAGGTGCTAATTCTTATAGTATTCAATACTTACCATCATTCTGTAGTTACCATCCTGGTACATCCTCATATAATCATCCAGGATGTCATAGAAGCAGTCTGAGATGAAGTCAACTCTGGCCATCTCGATGTTATTTTTGCCATGGAGACCTGTAGAAATTAATTCAAATATGATAATATAAATAATCATTTCTACTATAGACACAAGTCCGGAAATTTTGTGGGGAACAATATAGTCGATTACATCAACCCCAGTGCTCAAATTATTTTTATTTTACTGACCTTGAAAGGATGAAAGCCAAAATCGATTTCAGTGGCGCTGGAAGAAATGTCACACAAAGTATTATTGTCCGACGTGCTAACGATTCTGCCAGCTCGCTGTCTTTGTGAAAGTAATAATGGTCACTGACGCTGATTTCAATGAACGTGGGTTGTGCTGAAAAGTTCGTAGGCTGACTATGAAGGAGTGATGCTAGAGCCGTTAAATCTTGCATGCATTAATTCAACTCTACTTATTAATAGCTACATTGTTTCTTTCCAGGTTTATTAGACATCTGACTGTTTAAAGTACCTGGAGAACAAGGATTTAGCCCCCAACGGGATTCCAACTGACATGGTTGCTACATTAGGAGGATGACGTTCCAGCTTTATCAACAGTGCAAAAGTGGGAAGGGAGCCTCTTGAAAATGACCCAAGTTCAGCACGTCCTGCTACTCCACTTCCGTGTTCAGCATATAATGATGCATGACAGGCGATCGACTATAAATCAAATTGCCAATGCTATTAGTATATTCTGCGAGAGACTTGAGAATATTCTGCACAATGAACTTGACGAAGGTTTATGCTCGGCGGGTGCTGCGTCGTCTAACATCTGATCAAAAGCAGACTAGGCTGGTCACTTCACGGCGAAATCTAACATTGTTTGAATGTATTCTAACCCAGGAAGACCAATGTCGTTTCATCTGCAGGTAAGTTAATGTCATCGGTTTTTTGGATGCACAAGAATTTGTGCTTATTGAATATGTTCAAAACGCAACACCATCAATGGAGACTACTATGCCGAATTTCTGAGTCAGTTACGCAAGGCTATCAACATCAATTGGCTAAGAAATCTGACGAAAGGTGTCTTGTTTAATCAGGAAAATGCTCCAGCACACAAGTCCTTGCTTTTGATGGCTATTGTGCGTAACTTTGACTTTGAACTGGTGAATCACCCACCCTACTCTCTTGATTTATCCCCATGTAACTATTTTCTGTTTCACCAGTATCACAGTGATGATGACGTAATATCTGTTGTTGATGCCTTTTTTTACCTACAGGGTGTGAAGCTTCTTCAGCAATGATATACAAGCACGGCAACACCGGTGTAAGAAGGTAGTGGACGGCAAGAGGAACTAAGTTGAAAAATAAACCTCATTTGCGATAGATGCCTGAATGTTATTTGAGTACAAGCTATGGATTTTGATATAATTACGGTGATGATGATGGAACAAGGCCATTCATTTTGAGAGGAATAGCAAAGAGATTACATCAATCATTGAATTTGACTGGTATTTATTTTATCGATATCGAAAGGATGAAAGGCAAAGTCAGCCTAGATGGAATTTGAACACAGAACGTAAACAGCCGGTAGAAATGCCGCCAAGCATTTTCTCTGATGCCTTAACGATTCTGCCAGATCACTATCTTGATGATGGTGATGATGATGATGATGATGATGATGATGATGATGATGATGATGATGATGTACTTCTAGGAAATCAAATGAAAGTATATATATTTATTTATACGAAAATTGTAGGTGCATATAAACATTTGTTGTGTTGAATTATAATTAGAGATTAGTGTAGATTAGTACAGGGAAAAACACTAAATATGAAAACAATAAAAATGTAATAGATCATATAACCGATTTGGTTTATTTTATTTAAATCTGCATGCATCATAGAAATTTCCTTACCGAATTCTCTGGCCAAATATCTAGCCATAGCCATGCTCTGAGGAATCTGGGTCCTGTTGTCCAATTCCAACATTGGCATCATGGAGCAAGGCATCTCTAGAAAGAAACAGTGAAATTAATATTTTTTTTTTACATGCGTTGATATTAATTGGAATCAATACTGTCAATTACACTGATTTTCTTTATCGATCTTCGAAGAATGAAATATAAAAACACGCCAATTAGATTTCAACTCAAGATTAATTTCTGTATTTAACCATAATTTTGCCATTCATTATAGTGACTAATGATAAGTCTTTCTAATTGTTGGTAGAAAGCCAGCAATTTTGAGTGGAGGGGCGGAAGTCGTTTATATCAACACCAATAATTGATTTATATAATATATTAAAACAAGAATGTGAGTGTGTGTGAATGTGTGTGTGTGAGTGTGTATGTGTGTTTGTTACCTTCCAGTGCCAAAACCACTCACCTGATTTAATTCAAACTTCACACATCCATTACTCATTCTTACGGGCAGTTTTTAAGTGCAAAATGGTTTCAAATTTCAACCACGTAGAAGGGGAACCCGCGTATAACAGGTATTTTTACCACTTTTCCCCCTCTTACTCGTACAATTTTCCACCGATTTTCTTCAAACTTCGCATGTATGATAAGTGTGCTTGCCGAATCCCAATGACATTAATATGTTTTTCCGAAAACCGATCGCATTGACCTGTCAGACCGAGGAAAAGGCTTTTAGCCACAAGTTCTGTTTAACTAAATTGTGCTAAGTTGCCTCAAACAAATTCATTTGATGTTCAGCTAAACACTTAAACAATTCAAAACAACATCAGAAAGGGGAATATATTTCAGCGCCCATTATGATGGGTCAATTTTCCAAAAATGACGAATATTTAATGGCTTCAAAAATGAATTAATCATATCAGGAGACTAAGCGTTTTTAAAGTAAATTGCTTATCTAATATATTAAAACAAAGAATGTATGTATGTGTGTGCCTGTCTGTATGTCTGTTACATTCTAGCGCCAAAACCGCTAAACCGATATTTTTTTCAAACTTAACACACACATTCGTCATATTTACGGCAGGTTTTAAGTACAAAATGGTTTCAAAATTCAACCGCATAAAAGGGGAAAACCACGTAAAACAGGGTGTTTTACACCCACACACCCACACTTCTGCAATTTTCCACCGATTATCTTCATACTTCACATGTATGATAAGTGTGCTTTCAGCATCCCAATGACATTAATATTTTTCAAAAATCGATCGCATTGACCTATTCAACCGCGAATAAACACGTTTTGTGGGTAAACGGCGGGAGTATCTACAACTCTTAGGCGCATTACATCTCCCCTAATAATCTAACGCTACATTTACCCAAGTTTTCCATTGAATCTACTCCTATTGGACATAATTACAACAAAAGAAATTTAAACCTACTCAAATCTCACTCATAAAACCGGGAAAAAATTGGATAGTGAAAGGACGTCATGCCAACTAATGCAAAGGAAGGCGATCATGCCAACAGTGGCGTTAATTGCCCTCATTATTGTTCTCATTAGGCGTTAAGAAAAGTGGCCTTGTTTAATCTGACCGATCATACTTCAGCTTATTTGCAAGAGCTAAGTCAATGTGCAACACATAACTACGTGCAACGCCAAACAACATGCCCTTTGACCACTTCTACCTTATTACTCATTCAGCCTTCCACCGACTTTCTTCAACTTCAAATGTATGACGTGTATTTGCAGCAATCCTATAACATTAACTTTCTCATACAATTAATTACCTTACTTTAGCTTATTCCCGTGGGGTTGTAGGTTAACACTTATTTCTCACAGTACTTAATCATCACGTATTTCCTCACACTTACAATGGGCTTATCACCAAATACAATCGTGCTAATTTACAAACCAAACCACCACCTCCTTTCTCCACATCCCCTCATCCTCCCCATTCATCCCCACCCGAAACTAGAATTTCACTATCTCACATGTGACACTACATAAACAATCAGGCTATACAGATAGGCAGGAAAGTAAGCGTATTTAAACTAAATTGCAGTAGCCATAGCATTGCTTAGATTAGTGGCAATGTCTAAACCTAGTGGCCGCATTCAAGCTTTTTATCGGAGCTATTGCAATGTTCAACAAAACACCCGAGCAACGCCGGGTACGCCTGCTAGTATTTTATAAAAGAATATATTTCTAAGCCTGTTAACAAATCACTAAGGTGAATGTTATGTCTTATCAAATGATATAACCAGGGTATAACCTGTAGTCTGCTGCTGTAACTAGGCACCTATATGAACTGTGTTCAGCCGCTCTAACCCCTCCCTATTTTCAAGGGACCCGAAAGTAGTTATGTTCCACCATACTAGATTTCTCTCGGAGGCCCTGGCTGTAACAAACTTATAAAAATAGTTGACAGGTACTATTAATTTAATAAGTTGAATTCTATTGTTGTTGTTTAACTCTAGGTCAGCCCTCTTCCAATAGACCTATAATCAAAGGCGTTCCATCCACAACCATTCTGTGTGTTTTCGTAGACATATATTTAAAACCCCCTTATCTGTGTTTTGAAACGGAGATTTGGCTGTTATTTCTAGCAGGCTGAGTGACTGCATAGATATTCCTTCATTGGCTCGATGCTAAAGGTGTTGGTGGTGGTTATGGTGTTAGTTATTGTTTAGCTTCAGTGGCACCGATTAAGTAGAATTATGACGAAAATCACTCTAGCCATGACGATCCCGTATATTTCCAGGTACCATGTATCTAAAATTACATTATCTAACTGTAGATACATCTTGTTAAGGTAGGATTCAAGGGGAATTTGGTTAGTATTTCTAGCAGGTCGGACGAGTACGTAAGGCTACCTGTAGAAGCTTTGTTGGTTAATGGGGGAGATTGAGACAATGAGGAGTGAAGTTAGTGATATATTGATAAAGGTGGATATAACACGTTCTGGTACAACCGTTTAGGTACAACCGTTTGGCGTCGCTGACGCTGACTTATATAACATCAGACATTTTAAAATGCTTCTCTCGTTTTAATGTTTCTCTGGTTCTCCCTCTCGCTCATCCTCTCTCTCTGTTTATGTGTGTGAAAGCATATTTCTCTACGTGAAGGAGGAGAGGGAAACGTTCGTCAATCGTGTTTAATTACTAAACTATAATGTCTTTATCTCTCTCCCCCACTTTCTATCTGTAGTTGTATATTTCTGTGCATGTATGCGTGCGCGCGCCACCCAAAACAGGCTAAATTTCCAGTCAGCGTTCAAAAAGTCGCGCCTAACCGTCTAATTGTGGATAATGGTTTAATTATAGTTGTTGTTGTTGTCCTGGGTATGACTTTAAACTGCATCCGGTAGTGGAGCCCAGGATTTTGAGGAGTGTGGAACCACCTCTTAGTCTCTTTTGTTCCAAATTGTACTCTGACTCGGAGTACTAGCACCTGTCAGGGTACCTTCTATGGGTTAATCAGCATGTTAAGGAAGAAACTCCAAGCAAAAACCCTCACTGCCTTGTGAGTTCCTCAGTAAAGGAAAAGGCTAGGGAAGTCAACCACAACAATCAAGGAGTGGAGCCTATCAGGCTGTCTGGTGCCCTCTTTGGCACCCTTCTGACAATTCTAGGGTGTGTTGAGCTCTCCACCCCTGTAAGGTTTATTCACCTAGGAGAAGGCCACTCTAATGTAAAACCTGCAACTTGCTGGCTACCACAGCAGTCATAGTCCGCTGAGCCACTGTGGTCAGACCTCCAAGTATAAAGAGTGGGATCGGATTGCGCTGTCTGACTCTCATCTTAAAACCACTAAGCGCAGGAAGAGAGAAAAGCCCCGCAGCATCAAGGATCGATTTATATATCCACCAGCCACTTAAGAGCGTGCTGCTCTTCCTCATGATCTTCGGACACGAAGAAACTGCCATCATTCAGACATAGTATGTCCAGAACTATATTATCTAACGTGTCTTTCCTTTTTAAGGTGATAAGGTGTGATCTGAAGTAGATTTAGCTGCTATCTTTTGGAAGTTAAGCTCTTACATAGAGACTTCCTGGTTGGCTCGTTTTGTTGGAGTAAAATGCGTAGGTTAATTAATCAGATAACTTCTTTTCGATGTTCTGTAGGATATGTGTGAAGCAGCAGTTAGCAACATCTATGGTTTTAAACTCTTACTAACATGCATGTCGCACGCTCTTTACTTCTAACACAGCTATATTGTCCAAGATACACTCTGTACTCTTATTTTTCTTTGAAAGCTGCTGTTTGTGCATATTTTGAGTCTATTCTTCCATCACTCAACTTTCTCATCCCGATTGTATCTGACATGGAAGTTTTCTATCAAAACTTCCAGCCTATGGGATCCACCCATCTCTAATCTCTGGGATTGGTAACTTTCTATCAGATCGCATCAGTTCAGCTTGTGTTGACGGTAGTCTTTCCGCCTCATTTTCTTCGTTTTATACAGAAATGACCTACATGTCGATACATCCAAAAGCGCCCACTCTTATGCAGATGATACGACTCTTCGTTTCTCTCTAACATTTCCTAACCGTGCATCTTCCACACGCAACCTAGACATTACAATCCAAACCTGCATTAATTTCAAAAACAGAGACCTCGAGAGCATCGTCCATCGGGGCCATGTCATTATATTCTCTTTTAACAACACACAAGTCAAGCTCTACTCATACCAATAAAATACAACCACACACCTCCAAAATATGAGCGGTATTCGGTCAGAGCCCTCACGGTCGCTCCAACTGTTGGGCCTTACTATCGTCGACGATCTCACCAGGGGAAAGCACATACTTAACATAGCTAGGATGCATCGCCAAAACTGGACCTTTCTCAGGGCCTGAAAATATTTCAACCCTTAACAGTTTCTGACATCTTATAAAGATCAAGTGAGGCCCACAATTGAGTACTACTCCCATATCTGGGACGGTACTGATTCGCACATAAATATTCTGGACTGCATCCAGAGTAAGGTTACCCGACTGATTGGTATTAAATCACTAACAGACATACTCCAGCCCCGGTCTACAGGCATACTATCTTCTCTCCCATTCTTTTCTATATAATGACCTTACTTCACAGAGCTGACATGTCCAGTATGTCCCCATTCAAGCACCCCAACCGGTTCTTCATTTTATTCTGCCCCCCCCCGTTACCTTCAACTCTACCCCCAACCTTGCACTAACAACTAAGAGGTCGGAGGTTTTATGAAAACTTGGGAGAAAATGCGCTTCATACCTGACTTTTCGCAGAACGAATTTGGTTGTCTTTCTCAAACAATGTTCCGTTCCAAAATGTCAGTACCTATTTCGTCCCACATGATACGAATCATCCAAACATCCAAACTTCACATCATAATGTTTGCTGACACAGACCACTATCAAATTCCGCGGATTCTAATTTTTGACTTTTCTAAGACAGTTGAGCAAGTGATCGAAACCACGAGTTATCTTTTCACACCTATCATACAAACAAATTCCATATTCCCAAGTATTCCAAGTGGTTTACATGTAACTGTGCTGTAGTGGTATTGGCAAAGAACGCGGTCCACACAACCTTGAAAACTGCACAAATGCATTTACTACTCATGCAAATTAACTAGAGAAATAAATTTTAATTTTTCGAAATGATCTTTCCCTTTCTTTGAGAGTCACTAAAAATTGCGGCTAGGTTTATATTTTCTTTCTCCAAATAAGAAGAAATTTTCAATTAAGATTTGTACATTACACTTTAACTGAATTGTATACATATTAGCAAAAAGGTTTGGGTTTGAAGAAATGGTAGATAATCTAGATTAAGTAAGTAACAGAGAAGACAGAAGTCTATTCACCTTTAATTCCATTTCCACTAAAATATGAGATTACTGAAAAGAGTTAATGGGTCCCTACAGTATTCATATACCTGCTGGAAATAGTAGCCGAATTTTCCTTAAATCTTTCTCTATCATCTCCAAAAACTGAGGGTGGGGGCACTAGATAATATAATCCTAAATGTTTGAATTAAAGACAGGATTGTAACGACCAGAACGCATTGGATCATAACTTTGCTCGATCAGGCTAACCACGGGCTAAACAACAACAATAAAGGTGAGCACTAAAATTCAAATTTCCCAAAGGTTGGCGAAATTCTTAGAAAATCTTATCTGCCCTCAATGTAACTTTATCCACGCCACCAAGTAGTTATAGAAACTAGTGATTAATCAAAAAGACCCAACAGCACGTTTTATTCAACACAAATATTCTTTGATGAAAAGAAATTAATGCAAAATTCTTGGAAAAGAGTTTTGAGCTGCGTATAAAGGCAAAGTGTTTATTGAAGTGGCTGTTACTTTTCCTGTTATTTCATTCGTTAATAGGGTTGAGGTCAGATCTTTAAAAGGAAACTGTTGATAAAAATATTTTGCATTTAAGGTAGGTCAGTCAAACAAGCTGAAACTTTTATTCTGTACTATATAAAGATAGAAGAAAGTAATATTGTCTCGCAAAGAAGATTCCAAGTAATAATCGAAGTTTAAAAGAAATCAGAAGGGCAGAAAGCATATTGAAATCAGAAAACGAGAGTTTTGTTGAACATTGATATCTTAAAGAAAATATTGAACAACAGGAATTTTGTAACGGTAGGTAATATATTTATGTACATATATTTCTCTATTCTTTCTCTTATTGTTGTATCTAATAAAATTGTTTAACAGTAGCTATTATAATTTTTTTTTAATACAGTTGTTTCTTGCATAATTTTCTTCAGTCATTTCTACTAATCTATATTATTTGGAAGGATGAAACATCTTTCAACCAAAGTTGCTAATCTACTTTGAGGTAACTCGAAAGAATTTCACGATTAAAATACAATTTCTGGGGACACATTTAACTGAATGCACTTTGATACTTGACTAGTACTTACTCGGTCTCTATCGTGCCCCAGGATGAGAAAAAGCAAAGCTGACTTCAGCGGGATTTTAACTTAGATCGTAGCGGTTCATACCAGACAAACCGCATTACCAAATATTAACATAGTGAGTTCAAAGCATATATTTCGCTATAATTAATTTACTTTTGTACATTAGTCAATTGCTTAAAATGTTTTTTTTATTAGGGAAGGTCGAATGACTCTTTTAAGTTTTATGCATATCAAACATACCAACATGATTAATGAATGAAACAATGTTAACATAATTAATGAAAACTACTCCGTTAACGCGCAATTTTAATTTCAGGAGAGAGCGGTGACATTAATTAGTCTGAAATACCTGTGCTAAGAAACAAAAATGTATCCTTTTAAATCGGTTGTATGATTCCTTTAATATACTTTAATATTTCTAAATAAAACAAGAAAAAAGAAAAGAAAAGAAAAAAGCAACCAAGTAACAAAAAATTGTAATAACTTACATCAATGAATACCAGAAAATGATAAATCTGATACATTTTTAATCTCAATTAAAAAAATAATTAGAAGTAATTTTCCTCTCTACCAGGAATAATTGTTATAGAAATTTACTTGCTCCAATGATATTTGCCGAACAATTTTCCTTTATTAGTTTAAACAGGGAAATGAACAAGGCCGAAAAAGAGGTAAGACAAATGTTTGGCATGGAGTGAAGAAATATTGTATGCATATCATTTACTTTGATGAAATTACAACAGCACCTGGGGGAGATGACATGAAGTTTATTTTATTTAAAATGTTTATATTCCAAATATTACCTGGATATTATAATGTAACTTATGTATGTATGTATGTATGTATGTATGTATGTATGTATGTATGTATGTATGTATGTATGTATGTATGTATGT
>JAOPUL010000001.1:15836994-15849004 GCA_027564515.1 Octopus rubescens | reverse complement strand
TATTGGGTGGGTGCATAATTAACAACTGGTTTTTTATTCTAAATTTAATCAAAAATTAACGGTCGTTTTATAATTTAGATAAAACTGTTGTAAATTAAATTGTAAAAATGGTCATTAATTATGCACCAGCCCAATATCATCATCATCATTATTATTTAGCATCCATTTTCCATGCTGGCATGGGTTAGACGATTTGACTGAAAGCCAGAGAACTGCACCAGACTCCTGTCCGTTTTGGCATTGTTTCTATGGCTGGATGCCCTTCCTAACACCAACCACTCCGGAGAGTGTACCGGGTGCTTTTAACGTGCCACCAGCATGGGTATTTTTAACGTGTCACCAGCACAATGAATACAAAGACTATTACATCTGCATACTTTTTTTTTTATTTCTACAGTCAATTATACAGCATATTATACAGAAATAAAAAAAAATATGCAGATGTACTAATCTCTGTATTCGTTGTAATTGCCTTGGATTTACACTCCAGGAAATATTCATAATCCAGAGAAGTGAACCCAGGACTTACCCATCGGATGAACTACTGTAGGATTGCTCACCCTAAGTAATCCTAGGTGCTCCTTAAAACTCGATGCGGTTAGCCTGAACCTAGATTATAACTGTGTGCTCATATAGTACTCGCCTGGATAATTTATATGGCTGAGTGGTTAGAGAATTGAATTTATATGGCTGAGTGGTTAGAGAATTGGATTCACAATCGTGAGGTTGTGAGTTCGATTCCCGGACTGGGTGATGCATGGTATCCTTGAGCAAGATGCTTTATTTTCACGTTGCTCCTTCTACCTGGAGTTGCGATCGATAGATAGTATTAGCAATCGAAAGACCAATGGAAACAATTGTTTCCTAGGTCCGATCTGACGAAAAGTCGATCGCCCATTTATTTATTATATGTATAGGGTTAACTCAATGTTTTCTTGTAACATATGTTCTCAGCAACAGAATTCCTATTCATTGTCAGGGAAAAGTTATTTGAAAGTTGAAGGGGGAATATAATTTATTGTGAAGACAATAATACTTAAAAATCCTCCTCCTCCTCCTCATTTAATGTCCATTTTCTATGCTGGTTTGGATGATTCAACAGGAGCTTGTAAGCCAGAGAACTGTTCCAAGTCTTAATGTCAGCTTTGCCATGGTTTCTGCAGTTGGATTCCTTCCCAATGCCAGCTTGTTAATTTTCAGTAACATAATATAAACTTTTTTTCATGCTGACATGAGCTAAATGTATCATAACATATTTCTTTGTATCTCAGTACTATGATGTCTCAACAGTTTTCAGATCTCATCTAATTCTTTATTTCTAAGTATTCAGCTTTACATTTTCTGAAAGCATCTTCAACAGGCAACTCATGTTTTTTTTTTGCCATCCTGCAGTGTAACTGCAAAGTACATGTATGTTTGTGTGTATATATGTACATGAATATGCATGTTTTATATTTTTATTTTTTACTTGTTTCAGTCATTAGACTGCAGCCATGCTGGGGTCACCGCCTTGAAAACTTTTTAGTGAAATGAATTGACCCCAGTACTTATTTCTATTTTTAATCCTGGTACTTATTCTATCAGTCTCTTTTGCTGAACCACAAAGTTACAGGGACATAAACATGCCAACACCAGTTGTCATGTGGTGGTGGGGGACAGAGACACAAAGACACATATGCACACATACACACACAAGCACACACATTATATATATATAAGATGATGATGATGATATACACACACACACACACACACACACATACATATATAGACACAGTATATACGACAAGCTTCTTTCAGTTTCTGTCTACCAAATCCACTCACAGAGCTTTGGTCAGCCTGATGCTATAGTAGAAGACACTTGCCAAGGTGCCACACAGTGGGACTAAACCTGGAACCATGTGGTTGGGAAGCAAACTTCTTACCACACGGCCACACCTGCACTTGCATGTTTAAAAGATATTTATAAATATTTGTAAAGTCAATAAATTCAATTTTAAAAAGAAAAGAGGATGTTTTGTATGTCAAACTTGACTAAATAGACAAATTGATATACATTTATAGGATCAAAACAAAGGATAGACTAATGACAAGACAGATAAACATTCACTTCACACCAATAGAAATATTATTATAGAGACATTCTTGATATAAATTGCCAGCTCACACAAATGCAAATATTCATATACACATATTATTTTTGACAACAATCTTTAGCTGTGATGAAATATACATCTGTACAAACTATTAAAACATTATTGAAATGGTGGGGTTAAAGCAAATGAAAAACATTAGAATCAAAACACAATAACAATTTCTTACCATCTCAACAATTTTAACTTCAGCTTCAATACGTAAGTTATACATGTACTGGTTAAGATCCTTTTCCATTTGAATGCTATTATCTTCCAGTTCTAAGAAGTGTATCATTAAGAAAACAATAACAAATACACAATATGAAAAGTTGAAAGAATGGTATATTGATTCCAGCAAATTGTTGGTATTATTTTATAGACTTTGTATACATGAAAAGTAAAGTCAGCATAAGGGAATTCAATCCCAGAATATACAAACAAAAGTAAATACTACAATCCATTTAGTTTATTTTAGATTATCTATTGGTTTACACACACACACACACACACACACACACACACATATATATAAAACATTGTAAGGCAGTTAATTCAATACTGCCTAAATTACTATTATGTAGAAAAATATACTGTTGGCATGTGTAAAAAAACCATGACTGGAAAAGTTGCAACAGCCACTAGATATAACTATTTGCCTATAATAATGTGCAAATGTAAAGAATCCTCAGAACTCATCCAAGCTTTCAACTTTGTTTTCTTCCAAACATTTATTTTATTGGAAGAGTCAAGAATTACTAACAGATGAGGACAGAGTAAGTTGCAGCAGAGGCAGCCTCCCATGAAGGCAGTAATTTCAAGTAAAAGCTCATTCAGGATAGAAGGGAAGGGAAATTCTTAGTCTTTCTGCAGATAAACTCTCTAGTGCTGAAGGCACTAGGTTGGTGATATTTAGCAGTAAAAGACCTATTTCTCCATTGCCTCTAATTTCAAGAATTATCCCATCATCTTTTGAATGTAACCACAATATTCCATTGGCATTGCTGAGTTCAGATCATTAACTGCACCATTGCTCTTCTGTGTCATGAACTGCTAACCTGTGACATACATTCCTTCCCATTCTCATCTTTCATCTACTTCCTTACAACTTCTGCAATTTTTTTTCTACAGTTTAACCCAACTACTACTCTCATCTTCTATGAATCTTTACTCCTCCACTTCAAAAGTGACAAAAACATATGTAACATTCTGGCCCAAAGTCTCCAGCTACACCTAACTTGGAACCTTTACCTGCTCCTATACCTAATGCTATATTTCCCACTTCAGTTACAATATCATAACTCTATGTGGCTTTGAGTAAACTGCCCATGCTTTTGACCATTTTGATTGCACTTTTGCTAATCTTATGTACTGTATTGCATGCTGTTCTGCAAGACTTTGTATACTGGTGAGTGACAAGTTCTAGACATCTGCTCAATGTCCATAACATCATCCCAAACATCCTGAAATCTGTGGATCACCACTTCACATCTCCTGGACAATCCACTAATTGTCCATCTTGGGAGTATACCAATGCAATGGTTGAAAACCAAAGCACAACATGTCATATTTGAACTGTGAACCTCAGCTCCTTCTAGTATGAACATTTACCTTAATTTCCTGTAGTTTTAACCCTTCACTCTTTTCTTTTTCACTTCTTGGTTTTCCACTCTTTTCAGACTATGTTTCACTGTATTTGTACACTCTCTGTGTACATGTGCTCAACATTTTGTGTGGCTGTCTATTTTTTTTTTTTTGCATCATTGGATGTCTGTAAATGCCTCTCTGTGTATCCTTCACAAAGTAATTCATACTACACTCTGGCCCCTTGCTAGCTAGATACACTATCAGCCATTTGGCAGCTAGCTATCACACTAACCCTTTCTTAGCCCTCATTTTTCATCTACTCTCACATTCACAGCTATTTGTCTCCAATTCTAATTCCTGTTCCTAGCAAATATTCACTTTTGCCAGCCATTATTCCTTACACTGTGTTGAATGGCATGTATCCTAAAATGTTAGCTGTTTCCACTTCAAAAAGTAGGTGAAACTTACTGACACTCAACAAAACCTCCTTTAGATTTGTGAATATACACTAACTTTTTGAAAAATTAAATATAAAAAATGTTTGGTGTAAATGTTGAACTTTTCAAAATATGAATTAAAGGAAAAATATCTAAAACCATGCTGAAATTTTTCAAAGCATCTTTCAAAATTGTTCTTTCAAAGGATACGGGCTACTGTGAAGATCCGTAGTTTGCAGTTTTTCCAGACTTTGTGTTGTCTAAGCAGGAAGGGCAACAACATCAAAAGACCTCCTTCATATAATCAAAATTAAGGGAAATAATTTTGGAATAAAAAACAAATATAAAAACAAGATATTAATAAGAAAAATAAATTTTCAAAACTTTCATATAACGATCTTGATATATATCGATAGTTTGATACTTAAAAATAAAATTGACAACTACATTTTATCAAACATGATAATCAATTATACAAGTGTATTTCCTTAAACATACTTTTATTAACAATAGAATTTTTCCTTTCTTTTTTTTTTTGGTTCTTTTGATAGAAAAATTTAATAGCTAAGTTCATATTCTCACATAATAAATCTTAATAAAATATTGTGAATAATACACATACTATAAAATCAGTATTTCTAAATGACATTATTTTACACTTTCTAAAACAAAAATATATAACAATATAACTCCTCATCCATACTAATACAGAAAAATGGATGTTAAAATAAAGACAAAATATCTGACACTTTCTCTTCACCAGTATCATCAGTATTATAATTATCTTGTTATTTGAGACCACACTTCTTTAGTTTACCTTAAACTAATTCTTCTCAGATATTTTTTTATCTCTCTTACATTCCAGTTATATATAAAAAATTCTGATCATTTATTATAATCCTTAGCAACCATCTTATATTAATGGAAGATAAAACATGCATATCTATAAATACATATGCATATTTCTTTTACCCAATGTCAATCAATGAACGGCCATTGAGTCCAATACATCAACACCTATAATTGCAATTACCATGTTCGTGGTCAATAGGTAGATGTAAATCTTCTAGATGGATCTAAACTATACAGATAAGGATATCTATAGATCGAGATGTTAAAATTATTTACTGATTGCTTTAATACAATGGAAAATTTACTTCCTTTTACTCTTGTTTTAGCATGCGAAGAAGAAAAATCTGATAAAATAAAATTACGATTCTTAGATATAATTATTTAAGCTGATTCAAGAAAGATGGAAGGATTTCTAACTTGTATGAAAGTTGTTTTGTACTTTAATAAAGGTATAGCTCAATTAATTCTATATATTATTAATTTTGATTTCAAGGATATGAACAATCCACCAGACATCTATGGTTCCGGTTAGTTTTTGCGTGTTATCTGGGAACTGGTTAATGCCTTTTACAGCCATTAAGGCTAACTGGGCACTAGCAACATTCCTGATGGTGTCTAGAAAGAAATAAGAAAAAAATATACTTAATTACATTTAAGCCAAGAACAAATTTTAAAAGAAAAATATTTGTTGTTAACTGAATAAATACTTATTACCAGTTTTTTTTTATCTTATCAAACTAGTATTCATATTTAAGACACAACTCAAAAGGACATTTTTATCATATCTTCATACATGATACACATCAACTTATGTTTAAAGATCAAAGCAAACATAATGTGGACATTAATCAAGATAGCATAGGTTTGCTAAAACCATATGCATAGGACATATCAAGAAGGGAGAAACAGAAGTTGACAGAGAAACTGTGGAGTCAATAACATGAAAGGGCAGTGAATATTTTCTGAAGAGTGGGAGAGTTCTAGTTTGATGTAGTCATCAGTTATGTAGCAACAGTCACATAATGAAAACTAATGATAAGAAAGATCAAACAGTGTATATTTGATAACTGTGTATTAGGCATTCCCTTAATGCCTAATTAGGAATCTCTGTTAATCCAGCTGTCAGAATCCTGTCTTAGTATCATGACTATGGTGAAGAAGAGAATACACTATTAAGTCACATATCTACTTCAACATCATTGAAAGTTGATGAGTATGAATTCATAGTTTCATTTGGCAGAAATTTTTATGATGTTTCTCCATGCAAGTAATGGCAACACAATATGAATTATATTCTTAATTATAAGAGTGGCAACACATATTAAAATCACTAGGGCAATGAAACATCATAATAATTCAGCTGGGATATGAATATATCATCTATGAACCAGAATTTTAGCAAAAGTTCACGTTTGAAAATAGATACAAGACTGTAACATATGTAACCAAAACTATCACATGTTCAGATAGATAAAAGTAACATATGATATATAATTGATAACTAATAATAATAATCCTACGGACAGTTAAGAAGGAAGGCGAGAAAGTAGATGTATACAATCCTCTTAAATATAAGATAGTGCTGATTATTGTTGGGGCTTTGACGACAGTATCAAAAGATATTAAGCAGAACATAAAGGAAATGAGAATATAGTGCCCAGCAGAGCTGTTGTAAAAAGTTTGCCTTTTTGGCATGACCAGAAAGACCAGGAAAGTATTAGATAGTTGAAGAGAACAAATAGCATGTAGCTGTAGGCTGCAGGTATCAAGCCTACTACTCATGCAAAATTCCAGGCGTTCCAACAAAACCTGATTTAATAATAATAATAATAATAATAATGATAAAAATACTAATAACCATCACAACCACTATTTTAATGCATACTTTTCCATGCTTGCATGGATTAGACGAGGCAGTGATTTCTAAGATGAAATCAATTGGTTTACCTATAAAGACCCTGTAGCTCTTCTGCTCAGGACTATGTCTCCATCCATAGGGCCATCCGATCATAATTGTGTTATGTTTCAAACCACCGAGGCCAGATGTTTGGGATCTGTAAAATTGTAAACATGGAAACATTTGGGTTATTTCAACTGCAACAAATTATCTTTGATTTCTTTCATTTATACTTAATATAACATCAGCACAAAAACAAATTACACAGTAAGTTTCTGGTTAGTTTGAGGTCTGCCCTGACTCTCAGTAGATGTATAATCAAAACCATTCCAATCATGAACACTTCATCTGTTTTAGGGATATCTAGGGCAACATTATCTAATGTGTCATTTCTCTTTGATGGTAGAGTCAGATTCAAGAGAGATTTAGCTACTATTTCTAGATAGACTGCATAATGTTTTCATGCAAGTTAGGCTGTTGAATTACCAGCTTGTTGTTACAACTGAATGCTGTTCTTAATTAATACAAACCATTTAATAATTAATAAAAGTACCAATTAACTGAATGAAATTAAGTGCTTGATTTGCCTAAAGATATTATGTCAAAGTCAATGATGGCCGAGTTTAAACTCATGAGCATTGTGCCAGCTATAAATGTAATTGATATTTTAATTACTGCCTTTCTTATCACACACACACACACACACACACACACACACACACACACAATAAGGTGCAGGTATGGCTGTGTGGTTAAGAAGTTCACTTCCCAATCATGTAGTTTCAGGCAGATGGAAACTGAAAGAAGCCCATATGTGTGGTGTTTATGTGTGTTTTTTCTTATGGCTTTATGTGTGTGTGTGTGTGTGTGTGTGTGTGTGTGTGTGTGTGTGTGTGTGTGTGTGTGTATGTGTGTATACACACATGTACATGTGTGTATCTGTGTGATTATTTTATAAATTGCTCAGCTGTGGGCTGTAAGTTGCTGTCATTTCTCCTGTCTTTCGATCATCCAGTGGCATTGCACCTTTGAAAACATGTTGAATAAGATATCCCTTACTTGAAAACCAAGTAAGAGTGAGTGACAGGAAGAGCATCTAGGTTTAAAATAATGCCTCAATAATATATATTGTGTGTACGTATATATGTGTGTGTATATACATATGTGTATGTGTGTGTGTGCATATGCATACGTGTATATGTGTGTGTGTGTGTGTGTGTGTGTGTATATATATATAAGCATACATATGTGTGTGTGTGTATGTGTATGTACACATACATATGTGTGTGTATGTATATATATGCACATGCGTATGTGTGTGTGTGTGTGTATATACACATACGTGCTGGCGACACATTAAAGGCACCCAGTACATTCTCTAGAGTGGTTGGTGTTTGGAAGGGTATCTAGCTGTAGAAACCATGCCAAAATGGACTGGAGTCTGGCGCAGCTTCCCGGCTTGCCAGTCTCCTGTCAAACCGTCTAACCCATGCCAGCATGGAAAACGGATGCTAAATGAGGATGATGAAACTATGCTACAATTGAAAAACAGATATAAAAACGAACAAATGAACAATAGCTGCATATGCATATGTGTGAGCAAGCTTATGTATGCACCTAATATGTTTTGGCTACACATATGGTTAATTTTGTAGGAGCAAGAATTACAGTTGATAAAACTGTTGAAGAACATTATTTAGCATATATTTTATGAACTTGCGGAAAAACTAAATCATCTTAAGCTGGATGCACTGTCAAAGCAATGATATATCAACTTTTGAAGACAGTAATTGTGCAGTTATTAATAACTGACTACTTTATCTCTTTCTGTCTATGCCATATATCTATATACCTATCTCTGTCTATATCTGGACAATAGCTTGAGCTATTTAAGGCTCTTGTTACCATATACAGAAAAAGAATAACTTGGGTGGACTAGTCTCATTATTATTTATTTTCACTTGTTGCAGATTGTTGGCAGTAGGAAAATTATAAGTAAGTAGGGAGATTTTAAGAGATACAATTCAGGAAAGAACAATTTTGTAAAGTACTTAAGCATTGTTCAACAATATTTTTCCTCAATATGATTACAGTCTTGATTAATTAAAGTTTTTATGCAAACTCACATTAAGCATGGTAAGTACTTAACTACCTTACCTATAACATTGTGTAGTAAGTGAAATACAATGGGGATGATAAACAGAGAAATAGCAATAATAGAGAATGATTTTAGATGGGTATAGTATGAGGGAGCCACAGTAATAGTAGATTGGCAGTGTTGTACAAGGTGTGTTCAAAAAGTATCTGACCTTTAAGCATAAAAGAAATTTCGAACATTTCACAAATTTTATTTAATCCACTTCAAAATACTCCCTTTAGGAGTTCACACACTTCTCCTAGTGGTTCTGCAACTGCTGGTAACACTTTTGGAATACCTTCTCTGGAATGCTATGCAGCTCTGCTGTCACTTTTCTCATAATTTCCTCTTGCCACTCAAATCACTTCCCTTTTAGCATGGTTTTCAGTTTGGAAAAGAGCCAGAAGTCATATGGTGCCAAGGTGGGAGAGTAGAGAGCCTGTCAAATATGTGGAGTGTTGTCCTTGACCAGGAAAGCTTGGATTATGTGGGCGGAATGAGCGACTGCATTGTTGTGAAGTTGCCAATTCTTCACTGCCCACATGTCTGGCTGCTTTCAAAACACAGTCTCACGAAGGTGACATATAACCTCCAGGTAGTATTCCTTATTGATTGTTTGGTCTTGTGGTGTGTATTCATGATACACAATACCACGGGAGTCAAAGAAACAGGTCAACATTAACTTCACATTGTTGCAAACCTGTTATGCTTTTTTGGACCTTGGTGATGATGGATGCTTTCATTGGGAGGACTGGAACTTGGTTTCCAGGTAATAATGATAAACTCATGTCTCATCACCAGTGATGATGGTGTTCATGAAGTCTGGATCATGGTTTTTTCACAGTTCAGCATGTCCTGAATGATATCCATGTAGCGTTGCTTCTGCTGCTCTGCCAGTACTTTGGGGAGGAATTTCGCCGACACTTTTTGCATATACAAATACTTCATTAAAATGAAATGCATTGATTGTGTGCTTATTCCCACTTCGTGAGCAATTTCCTGGATTGTTACACAATGGTCTTCCGTGACTATTAGCTGAACCTTCTCAATCGACTCCTCATTTCAGCTTGTGGATGGCCTGCCTGAGCATGCCTTGCTCTCCATTGAGGTGTGGGCATGTTTGAATTGGTTATACCACTCCTTGATCTGAGTTTTGCCCATGGCATCATCACCAAAGGCCTGCTGAATCTTCTAGATGACTTGAGCTTGAGTATCATAACTTTTGATAAAACTTGATGCATCCAGTCATCTTGTGTGAAAACAAAAATCCGACAAATGCACACCACACATCTGTACTCTAGGCATAACAGCCAGGAACTGATGTGGCCTACTGGCACAAAAGGGTGGCATAACTTTCCACCCAAAGGATTTTGTCCACGTGGCATTAGTTTTGGTGGGAAAAAATAAAATTGGATACTTTTTGAATGCATCTCATAAGTGGTCACCTTAATCTGTTGGCCAGTTAAACACCACCACTTGGGTCGTGGGTGACTTTAAAAGATTGCACTCTTTTGCAAACATTTGAACCAGGTCTTTGGTATGAGAATAACTTCCTCTCTATTTCCCTCCCACCAGTCTTGGGGACCCTAAAAAAGGATGACCTTCCTCTTCTGACTAAAACATAAATAAAAGTGAAAGCTTTAAAATATCAGGTGAACTAGGATATAACCTAGTAACCTGTATAATCAGTCATTTAGGTTATACAGTAAGAGGTCATGTCCAATGACTGGCTTAGGAGAATCATAATCAACTTCTACAAGAGTAAAGTAAGATGTAATTACAGGAGTATCAAATTGCTGTGTCAGGTCATGGAAGTTATGGAAAAATACAGGAAAGCTTTTGGAATGACATCTAGAATCTGTATAAATATTAATGCTGAATTTGTGAACAAAGTGTGGAGGGAATGTAAGTTTAAATTTGGTAACATTATTCTTGTGTTGGGTGCAGTTGCATTTTGTAAAAAAAAAAAGAAGTTTCTCTATCAGCAGATGCTGAGAAACCTCAGTTATGATGAAATATTTTTGGTGACATGATGGATGTGGTGTCAGAATGTCTCCATCTACTTTTGTCAAGTTTATGATAATTTTAGCCAGTGAATAGAAGACAATAATTGAGTGGTATTTATCAGTGAGATGCTTAGTACCTTATGTTGCTGTGGTTGCAGGTGGTGACTAAAGTGTTAAATTACCTTCAAAATTTATTTTCAAAATTCACATAAAAAAATGAAAGTAAAGGTATAATAAAATATTAATTTATGTTCTAACTTGAAGTCTATAAGAGTACTCACAGGTGACATAACCCCTCAATCACACTTTTTGCCACTAATACGTCTGCAAAACCTTTAATATTTTCTGAATCCATCAAATGATCAAGTGCCTGTAAAAAAGTAAAAAAAATAAAATGAACAGTGAATAACAAAAAAAAAAAAAACAAGAAATGAAAACTTAGCTAGTTTATTAAAGTTATTGTGATTGGTGGTTAAACGACCACTTTAATTAAAGTATTTAAATCTTTTCCAACGGGCCTATGAAGCAACAGTCATTTTAAAGTATTCATATGTAACTTAAAATCTTCCATAATTTTCTTTAAAAACTTAGTGTTAATTTAGGTTCCAAATACCAGCTAAATAATGAAAAGTTAAGTGTAACACCTTCCACCAAAAAAAAAAAAAATGAAAAGTTAGTTATTTTATTAAATGCCACAAATTCTTCATTACTTTCGTGAAGATTTTTTTGTGCACATAATTATATGTATGTGTTTATATATATATATTTAGTGTTCTTACGCTACATCCATTTTTATGTGATGTTCTAACATTATATATATATATATATATATTATATGTGTGTGTGTATATATATATGTATATATATGTGTGTATCTGTATATATCATATATATATGTATGTGCATATATATTATATATATATATATATATATATGTATGCGTGTGTGTATATATATGTTTA
>JAOPUL010000001.1:15779092-15790355 GCA_027564515.1 Octopus rubescens | reverse complement strand
CGAGAGCAATCACTCACCAACAATAAATGGCACATGCTTATATCAATGAGGGGGCTTTTAAATGGTCACTATAATCACACTCTATTATCTGTAAAAGAGCTTAGAAGGAAAACATTGAATAATATAGCCTTGAATACTTGGAAAAGGGAAAGGGTGAACAAAGTCAGATGACTTCTGATCAAAATATTGCCTTATCAGAGTTAAGCCACAAACAACTGATATAATCTGTTCGAAGTATGAGAAAATTGTGGTAGTCTGATCCATCGATGAGAACAGTATCTCCCAATATAAGCTGACTTGGATCATGACAACATGTCCAATACATGGCAGCATGGAAAGTGGATGTAAAATGATGATGATGATGTTGGCAATGCACAATTTCCATCTATTAAATTCCACTCACAAGATCTATAGCAGAAGATACCTGCAGTGTCATGCAACTGGATTGAATCCAAAACCACACCTGAGCCTATATATGTAATCTTGGTAATGAAGTAATTGTAACCCAAAATAATCCTATCTGCTATAGGTACAAGGCCTGAAATTTTGTAGGAGTAGGAGGGGTTCTAGTTGATTACATTGACCCCAGTGTTCAACTGCTACTTATTTTATCAACCCTGAAAGGATGAAAGGCAAAGTTGACCCATCAGAATTTAAACTCAAAGCGTAAAGAAACTTAAGAAAGGCTGCTAAGCATTTTGTCTGGCATGCAAATGATTCTGCCAGCTCACCACCACTTTGTAACAAAAATTAATAATAATACAAAAATTAAGAAAAGAAAAACTAATGATTAAAGATGCTTACTTTCGAATAGACCACTTGCAATACCAGGTATACCCGGGACATAACGTACTTGATTGGCATAAAAATAGTTACAGCTTTCACTTGTATTTCCATCCCCGCAGTAGTGTGCATAGATAGGGCTTGAGATATTTTTATCGCACGAAATGGTTCCATTGGTTGTAACCGACTCAAGAGTTAGTAAACGGTCACCCAACATACAGATTCTGAAATTACAAGTATAAAATTAATTTACATGTGATTCTGAACAAAGGAAATAAGGTAAAGGCCTCATCCACAGGTGAGTATGTGTGTGTATGTGTGTGAATGTTGCATTTATGTATATTTTAGTTTGTTAATGTCCAGTAGAAAGAAAATTACATAACAAAATGCAAAAAAATGGCTATGGCACGGCTTTGTAATTATGAAGTTCGCTTAGTAACAATATGGTTCTGGTTCTATTCCCACTGTATTGCTCCTTTGGAAAATGGATTTGACTGTAGATTTGGGTTGACCAATACTTTGTGAATGGAATATGGCACACAGAAAATGTATAGAAGACTAGTGTGTGTATGCACATGTGTGTGTGTGTGTATGTGTGCGTGTGTGAGACTATGTGTGGTGTGTGTGTGGTGTGTGTGTGTGTGTGTGTGTGTTTGCCTTCATGATTGTGCATGTGTTTGAGCTTATATTTACACTGATCAAGAAAAAAAGTCAGTGTTGATTACATTGTGGTCCTTTGTCCTGTAACTTAACAGTTTAGCAAATAGAGAGGAATAAAATAAGTACCCGACTGAAATAAGAACTAGGGTCAACATTCAGCATGGCAACAGTCTAATGACTGAAACCAATGAAAGAATAAGAGAATGAACTATAAACTAATATATAGGTCAACATGTATAATATGTCAAATTCTTTGTCATTATTATCGTGATTATTCGTATTATATTTCATTACCAATTAAAACGGAGTAAAGCACGGTACAGTGAGATAACTAAATTATAATTATGTTAAAAATTTACACTACCTAGTCAACCATGTCCTTGAGAAAAGCTCATAACACTGCTTTCTTAAGTCTACCTAACAGCAGGTTTTACTTTGAGTGTATAGTGTGAGATAGAAAATCAGGCTATAAAAATATCTATTCCAAATGTATTGAAATTAACCTCCCAACCTCAAGCAAAACCTCACAAATCAATTAAAAATAACAGCGAGATAAATATATAAATATAATGATACTGGTGAATAAATATTATATGTGTAAGTTCTGAAGAAATAATCATTGCTGAGATTTTAATTTATAAGCAGATTATTGATAAATAAACAAAATTTTACTTACTTTATACTTCGATTCTCATTGGTGACAAATATTCCAATATATATACTAATAATGGATAATATGACACAAGCCAACGAAAGGGTGGCAAACTTGCTGACAAATCTGACACCAATAAAGACAAAAGTGGACAGTAAAATTAATGTAGCTGTTCCATATAATCGAAAGTTGTGATACATATCTTCAAATATTGACAACTGGGGTGCAATATATGTCTGAAATTAGAAAGAAAGAAATTTTTGTCACATTAGTCCTATTCTTAAATACAAATGTAATCAATACTTTTACCATATAAATGATAATGGTTTGGCACAAAAGCACTAATTAAATAAAATAAATATTAACTACATTTGTCCCCAGTCATTGCTGGTACCTACAGAGTCAGAAATGCAGTTGGTAAAGGCAAAGATAACTCAGAAAGTAGCTAAACAAAAGAGTGATGAGACTAAAGACAATAAGGCATATAGTTTAGCAGATGACTGCTTCTTCTAACTTACTCTTCCTAGATCTCAGTAATAATGACAGTAAAATATCTATTTTTTTATTATTAAATGAACATGTGTTACCATTAGAAAACAAGGCTTACCAAATATCTTATGCAATACAAATAACATTCAAGTTATATTGACATTATATATTAGTTTATTACAATGGAAAACATTAATTCTAACACTGATTTACACTTTAAAAGAATCTTTATTATGGATTGAACATCTCAACTACTTTTATGTATATGAATCATTTATTTATGACTTTTTTGGTGAATCCATTCATATGATCTGATTGTGAAAGATTCACTCACTGACAAACTGTAATCATAGTTTACAGATGTGCTGTCTCTTCTCTCTGTCTCTTACACCATAACTCTAATACTTTCTACTATTCTGAACTAGTAAGCTATATAGTGTCTCTGGCAAAGTCCACCTATACTTTTTTCATCATCTTTATTGTCTCACTTAGCAAGCCTAGCTTTAAGCACTTTGTTACCCACTTTGGAAGAGATGCATCCTTTCCTTGCTGAAACCTTTCCTTCAGAATTTGACATACAGAAATACAATTGCATCAACCATGCCAGTTTGGGAGGTCATAGGCAATACTGCTCCTCTTCAGTAAATACAAAAAAAAAAAAATTATCTCTAATGCAAATGAACCTAAATTCCATTTGTTTGGCTCCTTTAAATCTAATCTTTCAATTGCTAATGGTAACAGCTCTCTCCAGACATTTTTACTTTGCCCTTACAATATGTCCTCCAGTGAAGATTTGATATTTTGGCAGTTTAGTCACTGTAAAACACAGGGAGACAAAACTGCATTATATACTTCACTAATAATCCCAAAAATTATAGGATTAACTATTCTATATATGTTTGGACAACAAGTCCTCAGTGACTCCTATTTCAAACCTTATATTTTCAACATTGTCAAATCCTTATCATGAAGGGCCTAAGTGTTTTGTTTGGAGCACAATCACGACAAAACCCAAATACACCAAACGACTCAGCACTGTACTTGAGGACTGACTTGTTCACTGATTTTTTATCACTAACATCTTAAATCATTAGATCATACTCAAAAGAAAATCTTATGATTAACTAATATCGTAGGTCTCAGTAAATCTTCAATTACTAGTTCATCATCAGGTTATACTTTCTTTTACTTGTTTCAGTCATCAAACTGTGGTCATGCTGGGGCATTGCCTTGAATAATTTTTACTTATTTTTTTCTTAAAGCCTGATTCCATCGATCTGTATCACCGAACTGCCAAGTTACAGGGACGTAACAAGCGATCACTGGTTGTCAAGCAGTGGTGGGGGACAAACACAGACACACATACATATATATATATATATATATATGACAGGCTTCTTTCAGTTTCTGTCTATCAAATCCACTCACAAGGTTTTGGTCAGCCCGAGGTTCTAGTAGAAGACACTTACCCAAAATGCCATGCAGTGGGACTGAACCCGGAACCATGTGGTTGGGAAGCAAGCTTCTTACCACACAGCCATGCCTGCACCTATGTTCTCATTATTTTTACAATTTCTCCGACTTCAGAAAACTTTGCTTTTCAAAACTTACTGGTTACATTCCCCACCTCACACCATCCAGTACAATTCACTTATTCTACCTCTGTCTCTATCATACCCATATATTGCACTTTCCTCACCACATCACCAAAATAAAAACCCCAGATATTGCATAAATTCCTACATTTTGACCGTTTCTTTTCTCACCATATCAATCCCTTTAACTTACTCATCCTTTCTGTAATTGAGAAAGTCATCCAATGTGTTGAAGAGTTATACCATTTACCCATGGAGACAATAATTAAAAAAATTACCACTAATAATATAGGTTCAGACATAGGTGGATGGTTAAGAAATTTGCTTTACAGCAACATTGTTCTGGGTTCAATCCCACTGTGTGGCACTCTAGGCAAATGTCTTTTATATTGTCAAGTCGATGCAAGCAGCATATGGTAGACAGAAACTGTTTGTGTATACATATGTTGTGTGTGTGTCTGAACATAAACAAGAATTTCTGACTATGAAAGATAGATATAGATAGATAGATAGATAGGTAGGTAGATAAAGATATAGAGATAGATAGATAAAGATATAGAGATAGATAAATAGATAGATAAATAGATAGATAGATAGATAAATAGATAGATAGATAGATAAATAGATAGATAAATAGATAAATAGATAGATAAATAGATAAATAGATAGATAGATAGATAGATAGATAAATATATATATATATATATATATATATATATATAGAGAGAGAGAGAGAGAGAGAGAGAGAGCACATCACTAGTTTTCTTGGATGATTTTGCTGTTCCACTTTTATATTTGGCAATGTGTAAAACCATAATGTATGGATGCCTTTATTTCAAATATTCTTATTAATCAATATTTTTAAATGTTTAATCAGATATATTTTTAATGCTACTTTTCTGAGACGGAGTACTCCACCTATGAATCTGTCATTGACCTATGTTGCCACTTTGCACCGTGTCTGACATTAGACATTACTTATTATCTGTTTATTTTATGATGTTTTTCTCAATCTTTTCCTATTTAGGCATTGATTTCAGATGATGAAGGAAACAATTTAGTAAAAATAGTCAAAAACAGAAATTTATATGTTAAATTAAATAAAGACTTACTAGTAAAATTTCCACGGCACCAATGATATACATAGACGATGCTACGGAAGTGCCAAGATAGAATAAAATACCAACAGCACCACCAAATTCTGGTCCCAGAGACCTTGATATCATGAAATACGACCCTCCCGCAGGAACTACACCATTAGTGGCAATAGCACTCATGGAGATTGAAGTTAGTAATGTCTGCAATAGAATCAAACATAAAAGTTAATATTTTATAATAAGAAATCATATATTATTTAAATATTTCTGTAAAGTTGCTGCAGTTAATCCTTTATTTTAAAATAAAAAAGACACAAACATTAGCCGATAAATATGTAGGAGCCATTTACCATTTATTTAGACATTAAGTAGAATATTTAAGATTGCAATGTTTTAATCTGCAATGCATGTGAACGTATATGGCTAAGTGGTTAGGGTATTCGGCTCATGAGCATAAGGTCGTAAGTTCGATTCCTGGCGGCATGGGTCCTTGGGCAAGACACTTTATTTCATGTTGCTCCAGTTCACTCAACTGGCAAAAATGTGTTGTACCTGTATTTCAAAGGACCAGCCTTGTCACATTCTGTGTCATGCTGAATCTCTCTGAAAACTACATTAAAGGTATGCATGTCTGTGGAGTGACCAGCTACTTGGATGTTAATTTCATGAGCAGGCTGTTCCGTTGATCAGATTAACTAGAACCCTGGTCATCATTATGATGGAGTGCCAGTTAGACTGCAATGTTGCCTTTATTGTTGCTTTTTTTTTTTCCAATTATTATACGGTGGTATCAAATAGTTCCTGGACTAGTTCTGTAGTGCACCAACAGATGGCAGTACACAGTTGCGTGCACAGTGAGAGCTAGAAGTGACCTTCATGAGGCAGTGTTCCAAGTGACATTGCTGTGTTTACTTTGCAAATTGTGAAATTTGTGTTTTTGTGATCACGTGTATGCTGTAATCTGTGATTTTGTTATGGACAGGAAAGAACATCGCGTTGAAGTCTGTCAAGATCTCCGTCAGTGTGCCACTGATGAACCATCCTTCATGTCAAGGATCATCACCGGTGATGAGAGCTGGATCTACGGTGCGACCCTGAGATGAAACAGCTGTTGTTACAATGGAAGAGGCCTTCATCTCCACAACCACTCAATCAAGAGCATGCTCATCATGTTTTTCAACATCAGTGGTATTGTGCATTGAGAATTCATCCCCCAGGCCCAGACTGTCAATTGAGAGTTCCACTGTGACATTTTGATGTGTTTGAGGGAGGACATTTGGCGAAAGCGATCAGATCTGTGGAGCCTGAAGAATTGGATTCTTCCCGATGACAATGCACCCTCTCACTGAACTCTCCTCACTCGTGAGTTTCTTGCCAAAAACAGTTTCTTGCCAGATTTAGCCCCTGTGGATTTCCATCTCTTTCTCAAGATGAAAGTGCAGCTCAAAGGTTGGTGTTTTAACACTGTTGTGGAGATCCAGAGCAAATCACAAAAGGTCCTCCCTTCGCTTATGGAAAATAACTTCCAGGTCGGATTCCAGAAGTGGCAGGAATGCTGGGACTGGTGCATTGCTGGGACTGGTGCATTGCTGGGCAAGGTGACTATTTTGCAGGAGATGATGATAAAACTTAGGTAAATAAGTTATTTTTTATTAAACATAACTAGACCTTTTTGATACCACCTTATCAAAGCATTTGGTCATAAACCTTTTCCAAAACAAAAATAAATATCAGAAAGACAAAAATATGAAGATAGAATTGTTTACAAGGAAGAGAAACAAGAAATTTACATATATTAAGTAGCAATAAGAAATAAATCTTATAAGGGATGAATTATAGCCACACACTTTGCTTCTAAGTTGAACATAGTGGTGGGTAAAAGGACAACACATCAATATTGAAAAATTACTTACTGTGGAACAGCAGACAATCACTATCATAAAACTTTCTATGGCACCAGCAGATCCCACAATCCAGGTCATGCGTACAAACAGCAGAACACCGAATATATTTTGAATACATGGCAGGTATACTCCCATTAATGTTCCTAGCTTGGCTCCCTGGAAAAAACAAACAAAACAAAACCTCAATTTTCTTTTTAAATTAATGGCCCTGTTTATAATAACTTAATGAAATGTAATGTAATTTTTCTTTGGTTTACTGAAATATTTTACTCATTCAAATTATATACAGGTTCATCATAAACTTGGAAGTTCTTCATTACAGACCTTAAAGTGTCATTACTCTGGAGAGTGAGTATCACAAAAGTTATGATGGGCATCATAGCTGGGTATAAAGACAAGTATCCTGACTCAGTTAATTTGTTTGTCATGACTAGTTTGTTTTCTATAAATAAGAGTATATTCTTTTAAAATGATATAGCACTTATGAGTAAAACAGGAGTGAATATTAAAGTATTTAAGAAAAGATTATGAAGAATTATATACTACAAAATATGAAAAATCTTCTGTAAAATACCTATTATGATATATAATGACTATTATGATTATATACTCACCTTGCTCTTTTTAGGTGCAGCCTCTTCCTCTTCGAGGTTTGGAGCAATTCCTGCTTGGTAACTACCAATTCGATTGATAATATTTGAAATTTTACCTCTTCGTTGTAAATCTTCCTAAAGTGTTTAAATCAAAAGGCAAAGAAATAAAAAGAAAATTCAATGAGGAGATTAAAAACATAAAAATTTTAAGAAATAGTTGTAGATTTATTATTGAAAGAAAATCTCAAAAGTGCGCAAGTTTTACTTGGCTCTGACTTAATGATTTAGAATCAATAACTACAACGGTAATACAATAATTTTCATAATATTAATTATTTCCCAATAATTTTCATAGCCCATATGGTAACAAATTATTTAACATTGTTATGGCTTCTGTCTGTGAAACCTAGACTCCCAGCTAAGGTAATTATTGTATTTGTTGGCAGTTTGTCATGAATACTAAGCAGTGTTGATTTATTCCATAGACACAGGGCAGAAGATTTATAGGGCAGGGAAATAAAAGTGCATGCTATTCTTGTATTTTTTCCAGAGCACTGGTGATATGGATGCAACTTAGCATCAAAATTGTGTCCTGAATCTGTCTTGTAAGGAGATTTACTTCTAATCCAGGATTAAACAATATTAGATTTTGTTTCATCATTTTTGCTCATATTTCAAGTTAAGAAAATAAATTTAGCTAGAGGTAAAATTGCTATAAAATCATAATGCAAATTGTACACACACACACACACACACGCGTATATATTAGGTGTAGGCTTTGTGGTTAAGAAGTTCACATTGTAGCTATATAATTCTGAATGTGGTCTTGTTACATGCAGCTTGGTAAGTGCCTTCAACTGTAGAGTTGGAGCATTGGTCAATGCCTTGTGAATGAAATTTGGTAGAAGGAAACTGTGCAAAAGCCTATTGTACATGTGTGTGTATTCTGGAGTAACAAGTTGTGACCCTTTATGTCAAAAAGGTAACTGAGCTTTTAATCAATAGAGGTGGATGAAATAAATACTGGGCTTAATAAAACCCTTGATGAAAACCAATTAAAACCTCTAAAAGGTTGTGCTTTAGCATGAACACAGTCCAATGACCGAAGCCAGTAAAAGAATAAAGGAATTGCAACTGAGCATAATTTTGTAGGAAGGAAAAAGGCTAACAGGCAGAGTATGGCTAATGTAACATATTCTTGAGGCTTTGTTTGTTATGTATCATTTATGTTATATAATAAAAAGACAACCATTTTCAGATAGATATCCATGATAATTTTATAGCTAGCTTACCAAGTCTAAATTACATGTGCTGGAAAGTGTTGTTATCATCATCATCATTTAAATGTCCATTTTTCCATGCTTGCATGGATTAGACAAAATTTGTTGAGGCTGATTTGCTATGGCTGAATGCTGTTGCTAAGCTTCACATGTTTCCAAGCAAAGTAATATTACCTCTAGTTCTTTGAACAAAGAACAACTTACTGTTTTCACAGATGATAGTAAATAAATGATATCATTTGTATGAATTATGATTTTTTTGCTTACAATCAGCACGTATTTGTCAAGATAAAGGGAAAACACAAACACATATACACATTCATGCATACACACACACAAGTACATATATGATAATTTCTTATGGTTTTCATCTACTAATTCACATACAGGGCATTGGTTACAACACACTTGCTTAGGATGCCATGCTGTGAGACTGAACCTGAAACCATGTGGCTGCAAAGCAAACTTCTTACCCATCAGTTGCACTTATGCCCATCCACATGGTCATGCCTGTGTTAAAAATTAAAACCATGCAACTATTACCCTTTTGTTTTTGAGTAGACATATGATCACAGGCACTCTAGGCATGAACATCTAATGTTTTCCAGGCATATTTTATCTCAGACTTCATTACCCAATAATTAATTGTTTTTATAATTATTTTTTAGTAGAGGCCTCAGAATATTGTATGCAAATACATTTTAATGACCTTTGTAAATATTCATATCTTCATCATCATTTTTAATGTCCACTTTTTCATGCTTGAATGGGTCAGGTGTAATTTGTTGAGGCAGATTTTTCTATGGTTGGATGCCCTTTCTGTTGCCAACCCTCACCTGTTCTCAAGTACGGTAATATTTCTCTGTGCCCAGACATGTTTTCATGGAAGACTGGAAGCGAAAGACACCACTTGTATGACAGTGATGCTTGTTTACAACTATTATGCAGTGTCAAGACAAAGAGACATTAACATATACACACACACGCACACGCACACAAACACATTTTTATTTTGGTTGAGTCAGTCTCTTGCCGTTCTGAGTTGTGCCTGTAGGTGGATAAGTTCTTCAGGCAAGTTACAATTATATACACATTGGGCTTCTTCCAGTTTTCATCTACCAAATCCACTCACAAGCCCTAAGGTGCCATCATGCAGTGGGACTGAAGCTGAAGAAATGTGGTTGGGAAGCAAACTTCTTAAACCTACAGCCATACCTACACCTATATGTACTTTGACTATGATATACTTTATATTTCAACTATTTATCATCATCATCATCATCATCAATGTGCTTCATAAAGAATAATGGTCTACAATTCGTTAGACAGATTTGACTATGTGTCATAATATCTTTCCAAAATCATTCCATACCAGAATCACTAAGCCTTTATTTAAAGAGCAATTAACTTGTCAAAATATATAATATAGATGCTAAGATACAGTAACTAGGTCAATACATAATGAGATATAATCCTTAAAATTCATGGTGGCTAGTGCTTCTTTACATTGGTGTGACTCATCTCAGTGAAAGTCAAAAAGTGAAGAGGTACACACATTTTGTTTTCCTACAATAAACAGGAATTAGATTTCAATCTGAAGCTGATTCAGGAGAATGTCTGGCATCAAAATGGTATAAAAAGAAATCCCATATAATGTAACGCGGCTGAGTACCCCTTTGTTCTGGGATATGTGGCTCATCGCCCTTCCCCCTCCATCTTCTTGCTATTTTGCCCACCCCCTTTCTTCTCTATTTTTTTTTTCGTTTTTTCCCCCCCCATCTTTTAAAAGTGTATATTAGTAAATAAAGTAATGTTTCTTAGAATATTAAAAAATATACAAAAGCTTTTAGTCATTTCAAGTTCATGTATGCGAGTTCATCACAATTCCAACATAAGTAAAAGGTCAGGAATTTTATTGGGGAGAGTACTGCCAATTATATATGATTGACCTTATATGGTCAGTTCTTATTTACTTGACCCTGTCACTAAATAAACATATATAAAATGAACTCACAAGTGTATTTTGAAAAGTTTAAACTAAATACTTAACTACAATTATTATTTCAAAGTATACAATTACAATTAGAGCCAACAATCCTGATGTTGACAAAACTTTAACCAATCAATGGTTGACATCATCTGGCCTGAAATCAGAGACTGAAGGACTGATTATATCAGCACAAGATCAGTGCCTGCCAACAAAAAATTAC
>JAOPUL010000001.1:15740405-15750201 GCA_027564515.1 Octopus rubescens | reverse complement strand
AATAATCAGTGTTGAAGCATAATATATTACACATATATAGGTATAGGGAAGATGGAAACATAGGTTGTCAAGGAATTATATTTTATTTTACCGACAAATTGTTTCGTTTTGCCAATAATTACGGACTTATAAAAACAAAAATCTATAATTTGGTTAAAGACAAACATTTTTCAAGGAAAAAATATAATTTAAAAAGTGAGTTTATACTCACCTTACAGGACATACATTATGAAGAGGTAACTCAACCCGAACAAAATCGATTTCTTCGGGTTGAGTTTTACTTTTTAAATTATACTTTTTAAATTACTTACTTTTTAAATTATACTTCTTCCTTGAAAATTTTTTGTCTTTAACCAAATTATGGATTTTTGTTGTTATAAGTCCATAATTATTGGCAAAACGAAACAATTTGTCGGTAATATAAAAATATAATTCCTTGACAACCTGTGTTTCCATCTTCCCTACATCCCCCCCCACACACATATATTCATTAAAAACTGATGTATACTGTTGTCTCTTTAAAATAACTACCAACTCTTAACTACTGGCTTATAAAAGGTTCTCCAGTTCAAAACATTTTAAAACCTAAATAATGTAGGAGTTTGTTAAACAGAACAAGTCAATCTGCTGAACAATTCTCCTTCCTCTGCATTAACATCCATGGGCTTTGATCTACCTTTAGTCCTATCCTGCTCCTCCTACTAATATACAATTCACAATTTTAAATGTTTCTGAGACACATTTCTTACAGTATAGCTCACCATTGATATTCCCACACGGCTCTGAAAGGCAGTGTCTGTGCACATGTAACCTCCTCTGTTCCAACAACTCACCTCTCACACCTAGATATTAGCAACAAATATATCTCTTGTTCAAAGTCCAATTCTCAATAATTTTAATGTCATCTGGTGTCTCTACTACTCTCTAAACACTAGATTAATATCAATTATTTGACTATCTCTTGCATTGCACTAAAGACATTTATCACACAGCACCTCTCTATAAATACATCATCCCCAGTGGCTTTTATGCAGCACAACTCTTGACTGTTGCACACCTTCATTGCTAATACAGAAAGTGCAGAGGCCAAATTTATTGCTGTTGTAAACTATATATATCAATTAGTAATATCAATTACTCATAAATCTAACTGACACATTAAATATCCAAACACTCATTGCTTGTTTCTTGCTTCAAACATAGATGCTACAGAATCAAAATTATCTCCATACCTCCTGCCTAATCAATATCGTCTCCTTGAATCTGGTGGTTTTTTAAGTCACCTAATTATTGAGAGCTCCACCAGTTCCATGCTATCTTTGGCAAAAGGGTTTTTTCATCTCTGAACCATCCAATCAGCTAAGCAGGTGATTGAAAACATCCTCTTAGGTGTGTCAATTCAAATTCTTTACAGGATCAAAGCCCATACCCCCTGAACATTGTAAACAAAGAATACTATTTAAAAACACCTGGAAGTCATCAATCACCACAACGAATTGAGAGGCATTTACTCACCACTTGCAAGGCCACCATCAGGAAAGTAAGATATCCTTTTGCATGTTCTGAAGCCCTATCACATTCCAAATTGCAGCCAGGCTTTCTGGTCTTTTACCAAGACAGTCTCTACTGATATTGGAAAATCCTTCTATCTGTCACTTCTCAAATAAAATGGCTCTGTAAATACCATTTCTTCTACTTCCAATTCTGAACTGACCCCACCTCCCCTCAAACTCTCCTTTCTTCCTCTTATTCCCTCAATCATATAGTTGATTTGTAAAAATTTCTCTGATCACTCCACCAAACAAGGTAGCCAGTTCCAAGGGTGTCACTTCTACTACCCTCAAACAAAGTATACCAGAGATAACTTCTCATCAAACCCTTCAGTCTTTCTCTACAAAGATCTATGTCAGTCTATGGAAGTATGCAATAATGTTCTCCACTCCCAAGAAAGTTAATATCTCTCCCTGTCACTATTGATCTGTTGTCACCACTTCCAGTATGCAAACAGTGATGAAAACAACCATTAAAAAAATTACTTCTTTAATTAACTTGTATTTTTTTCTCTTTCTCAGCAACATTGCTTGCTTATGAGAACATTATTGAAATCAATTTTGTTGACCCTAACATCTGCAAAATCTCTAACTATGTCTGACAAGAAAACCACCACATTAAACTGTACACCTATGTGATTCACTTGTCTCTTTTTTGGACTGAAAGTTTCTCCTCACATCAGAATGAGCTTAATGTATGCTGACAAGGGTGTTTGTGACCCACATTCTATTATATCTGGCATACACCAATGTTGGGTTATATCTCCAGGAATCTTTATACTATTGACATGCTTGTTATTTCCAATGACACTCACTCTTATGCAGATACTACTGTCCTTCAGTCCTCTATAATATTTGGTACAAGTGTATAGCTCACTATCAACTTAGACATTTCAAACACCTATGCACTGTCATGACCATCAGTGGAATAAGATAACTTAGTTTCCTTCAACAGGATGAAGACAAAATCACTAAACATACGAGGAAAACAATATTACACTAGACTCTCTATATACTTAAACAACATAATTAAAGTTCTTATGTTATGTTACATAATTTATGATCTCTCATGGCAACACACTCTCTCTCTGTCTCACACACGCATATTATTGTCAAATTAGCATCCAAAAGACTAGATTTCCTATTCAGTCTGCATCATCTATTTCATCACCATCTCATTTACTGCAATTACAATCCCTTTGCTCTTCTGAACTGAAAGCTCCATTCCTGTTCTACTCCAAACCCTTAGACACATTTGTCTCTCATTCTCTTATTTTCTACTACTGCATCTTATACCCCATGGATATCCTTCACAGAATTACAATATTCTGGATTTCCTTCCTCATAAATTTTTCCTGCAGACATCAACTGATAGAAGTCCTATGGGAATACCAGCTGTAGAAATCTCCCTGGGTTGAGGGTATTTCCAAAGGTGATGGGAGTTTCTTCTCTTACACTGATTAACTAATTAATCAATAATTTAAAAAATACTCATCAAATACCAAGCATTCTGGCACATCCATTGTAGTCTTTACAGGGAAATATGCTACATCTTGCCCAGAGAAGAGATATGGAAAAGAAGAGGGAAAATGATATCTTCGGTTTTCAATCTAGATATAAATGCTACTTTATCTTCATATGCAGATGAAGATAAAGTGGACTAATTAAATATCTGTGTCAATAGTTCAATGGTTTATTAATAAGCTGTTTTATTTATAAATTGGCAAACTGAGAATACTGATAATATATCTAGATCCCCTGGAAGTGAAAAGAATTATAATTTGTAACTGAATTACATTCATCATTAAATTATTGACAGATTGTAATTAATACTCCTGTCTAAGTAAGAGATTATTTCAAATTAAAAAACACATAAAAACTCCACTTCAATACTGGTTTGTTTAGAGGGAAGCCATTGTCTCTGTGTCAGACCTCTAATATAGAGGACTGACACAAAACCTAACTCACCATATTTATTTGAAAATATTGGATTTGGAGTTTCATCATCATCAAAAGGATCCACTGAAATGAAAAGAAGGTATTGGCTGATCTTTTAATCATCATTTCTCCTCAATATCTGCTGCAACTATAACAAGACTATATATATATTTATATTAAAAAAATGTTGTAAATAAATAAAACTGTTGTGATGAAAAATGAGAAAAATAGGATTAGATGTATATTTTCAGAATCTGTTAAAAGTGAATCAAAAACATGATGAACAGTCTATTATTTTCAAAGTTACAAAGGAAAAGAAATATTACCAATTTCAATATTTGTCTTGAAATATATTTCTAACAAAGCATTTCATTTTGAGGTCAATGCAGAGAGTTGCAAATGCGAAAATAAACTGAAAATTTCAATATTAAAAGCTTTTGATTATTTGTTTTTTCAATATTTAGTTTTTTCATACAGTTAGTAGCAATATACAAAAATAAATGTATATTTTAAAATAAAATTTGGAAGAATTTCTAGCAAGAGATAAAATGTCTTTCCTTTGTGCATATTTTAAGTGAAGCAGTTTTCATTTTTTTAAAAATTGTTGAATAAAGAAAGAAAATGAAGATACATATGATGTAGAAAAGATGAGTATAATGTTAATGTGGTAATGATAATTAGATAAAAACTGTGTTTTAATTAGGCACTTGACAGGTAAATGAGGAATTTGTATCCAGCACAGATACAATATTTTTAGAGCAAATACTGAAATCATTGATTTTTCTATTTAATATAGGTATGCTATACTTTTAATTAGATCTCACTAAGTAGGATAAGGACAATGATTCCTGGTAGTTTAAAAATCAAGGAAATATATTCGATCATATATCAAGAAATTTGCTGACCAGAAAATTCACTCTGATATCTAGCCAGACTCTCAGAAGATTGATATTCTCTATAATTTCATTCACAAGGCCAATTATTGAAGAGGAAAAACATCTTAGACAAGAAATTTTAGAATGGGTTTGCAAGAAATGGAAGAAATTCATATTGTTGAATAGCTGCCAAGTTGAGTGGCAGCCATCAATTCTGACTGAAAAATGTTATATAGCCTAACAGAAAACATTTCATCATTTTGGAATGTAATAAACTAAATTTATATATATTTTATGACACAGTTGGTGAGCTATAGTATCATTGGTTACAGATTTCCAATGAGACTAATTAGTGATTTACTGGATTTTTGATGCCATGAGTGACAAGAAAGTGTCTCTAATATTTATTACGAAGTACTTCATTCAAAATGCAGTTGTTTTCAGTTTCCACACCAATATTTGAATCTTTTGTGGATATACAATCACAAAATAAATGCAGATACACATGCACCCAAATATACGATGGGATGCTACCAAGTTTATGTCTACCTAATTCTACCCTCATAGCTTACTAATTAACTCAAGACTGGCTCAAAGTATCACAAAGTGGAATCAAAGTCAGTGCCATATGATTGTAAACCAAACTTTTTAAACTCACAGGCATGCCTGCACCCATAGTTTGACCTACTACCTAAAAATAAAGAAGAAGGAAAATGTATTCTAATGTATCAACCTCAGCTCAGTTGAATGGCAGGTCTCAACGTTGGAACAGAAATCCTACTCAATCTGCCAATTATATTATACATATTTTAGATTGGTTTACGTTTATAGTTCCGTGAGTGTTACAACTATAGCTTTCTAGTTTGTACTATTGTCTCACAGAATAGTAACTGTTCTTAAGAGATTAGAATTGTTTTCAGATGATGATATTCATATTTTACTTATTAGTAGGCTGATCAATGTACATTAACACTATTTTTGAATAAGTACACAACATATTGCTTGCTATAATGTGTTAAGGAGGGAGAGTGCTTATTGATTTAAGAAAAGGTACACATCAAGATTGAAAAATGTTACATGTTGACTTATTGTGTAGCAAGGTTAAAAGAGAGTAGACTGGTAGTCATAAATCAAAATATAAGAAAGGTATTAGTAATGATGTAGAGATGATGTAGTTTATTTGTCCAAAACATTTTAAATGACGTATGAGAGAAATAGAATTATGCTATTGGAAATTGTGTTAACCAAAATAAATATTTGGCTTGAAATTTGTAAACTTCTGCAGATTTAACTTCATAAATACAGGAGAACTCATTGTCCTGGCTTGTGAATGACAGGCAGATCTTTCTGGTTAATATCAGTGTGATGGTAATGAGAAGTAAGCCAAATACTTGATGGAAAAATATTGAAAAGACTTTGACATGTTATCCAAGCATAGCGAATTATCAAGAGTTTGAGTATGTTGATATAGCAATTCTATGTTTCAATGAAAAACAGGCCACTATGTTGCAATTATTAAATACTTTCTGTGTTAGCGGCTTATAAGTACATTTATTCTTTAATTTCATTGTGTTGTACTATGTTTATACAAGTAAAACTGTAGTCACATGCTATTTTTTTACATCTAGAAGTTTTATTAAACTGAATATCCAAGCTCCTCAACATGGTAGCCCTCTTAAATAGCCTTCTTAAGTAGTCTTGATTACATATAAGTATGTAAAATACATGTAATGGTACAATGATATTAGCATAACAATTATATTGCATCACCCAGAACTGAATTGGTTTAATTCCTTTCATACTTGAGAACAGCTTCTAATGGCATTTGCAATGTTTTGTTAATGTGTCAGTTGTTAAACCACAGTCTTTATTAATTGAATCTGGAATTTCCTTCAAAGCATGAGGAACTGATTTGTTATCAATATTGTTTCAAAGTTTGTTTGATCTGCATGAGTTAAATACACCCTGTTCTCCCGTAAGAATCACAACTGTAGTATTGCCTGCTTGAGATATAAATCTAGTTTGTTGTGGTACATAATTTCTTCTACATCAATACTAAACTGAAGATATAATTTCTTAAGAATTGTTAATGGTGATTGCATTTGGCTGCTCATCAAAGTCACTGGACTAAGAACTCTTTTTGAGTGAAAAATTATCGAAAACTCAAAAGCTTGAGGCTGGAATATATATTAAAAGAACCTTTACTTGGTGAATATGCTTTTAAACTCACTTTCACATTAGAAACCATTCTTTCAGAATTTCTGTATAGTATGGAGGCATTTTCATGGGTTTACATATGATTTCATGTTCATAAGTCATACATCATGAAATTCACAGGCATTATTTGATATAATGTTTTTAAAGCACCAGTTCCTAATACCTGTCTAAATGTTTCTGCAATTTTATTCCAAACTCTTATTACTTTTGGTTACCCAGAGTATCAACAATATTAAAAATAGTCCTAAATTCTTGATGCAAACATGATCCTTATTCAGACATATCTATATATCATCCTTTAACGTCCATTTTCCTTGCTGGACGGTTTGACTGCAGTTGGCAAGCTGGAGAGCTGCACCAGGTTCCATTCTGGCTTGGTTTCTATGGCTGGATGCCCTTCCTAATGCCAACCACTTTACAGTGTGTCCTGGGTGCTTTTAACATGCCACTGGCATGAGTGCCTTTACATGGTACCAACTCTCAGCATGTGTGCTTTTTATGTGGCACCGGCATAGGGCTCTTGCAGGCCATTCCTCTTCACCAGGAGATGTGGCCTTAACACTTCTAACTTCTGTTGTGGATGGTGAGGCCATAGACATATATATATATATATATACGCTTTAATTTATTTAGGCCAGGTACACTGTGTGAAATAACACCGGTTTATTCTATTATATGTTTGACATATTCTTAAATATCATTCAACTTCTTCGCAGTAACCTGGCCATTATACATCTAATTATAACTGTTTCCTTGTTGTTACCACAATCAGCACAATCAATGATGTATAGCTTTTAGAGATGTCTCTCAAACACGTTGGTGGAACAATTAATTCTCCATTAAACAAATCACCAAGTTCAACTGTTAAATTATATTTCAATGACCTTTCAACAAGAGATTGATTTCCCCAATTATGATTCAAATCTTTTTTATAATCCAGATAAAGTATTATTATTGTACAGGAAGTATCCACCATGATCATCTTCATCCATGTCAACATTATTAATAAATTCCAACTGTGTAAAGACCAACATGATATTTCAGATACCTTTACATAACATATACCATATTCAAGTGCTGTCATTTGCAAGGACTGTCTCAAAATATATGCAGATGCTGCTTTTAGCAAATCATGATTCTTTTGCTAAGAATAAATCTTAGTGACCTATGATCTCAGATGTATTTGAATTTCTGACCAGGCAGAATATGACCGGCTCTTTGAGTACACCATATAATTTTCAAAGTTTCCCTTTCAATATTTGAATACCTTGTTTCAGCTATAATTAATGATCTTGGCAAATATAGTACAGAATGGTCACCTTGTGCAAATATTTCTGATATAGAGCATTTTCATGTATATCCAATAGAAATTCACAAGTCCAGGAAAAGATTCTACTTGCTTCTTAATCTTTGGTAGTTTTACATCCATAATTTTCACAATGATCTCTGGATATATCCTCCTTTGTCATTCCAAAATAAGACAATTCATCTGTCTTTAATATAAGCTTGATTGATCACCAGGCTTGATAATTCCAACATTTTAAAGATCATATCCACTTTGATATATAGGTTTTTAACAGATTTAGCTCCAATCATCATCATCATCATCATTTAGCGTCTGGTTTCCATGCTGGCATGGGTTAGACGATTTGACTGGAAACTGGCAAGCTGGGGAGCTGCACCAGACTCCAGCCTTGGTTTTTACAGCTGGATGCCCTTCCTAACACCAACCACTCCAAAGAGTGTACCAGATGCCTTTAACGCATCACTGGCATGGGTATTTTTAATGCGTCACCAGCACATATATATATATATATATATATGTATTTATATATATACAATGAGATTCTTTCAGTTTCCATCTACCAAATCCACTCACAAGGCTTTGGTTGGCCCGAGGTTATAGTAGAAGACACTTGCCCAAGTTGCCATGCAGTGGGACTGAACCCAGAACTATATGGTTGGGAAGCAAGCTTCTTACCACACTGTCACACCTGTTAAAAACACTCGTGCTGGTGACACGTTAAAGGCACCCAGTACACTCTCTGGAGTGGTTGGTGTTAGGAAGGGTGTCCAGCTGTTGAAACCATGCCAACATGAACTGGAGTTAGGTGCAGCTCCCCGGCTTGCCAGTCTCCAGTCAAACCGTCTAATCCATGCCATCATGGAAAATGGATGCTAAATGATGATGATGATGATATATATAACCATCATCATCATGTGGCATCCATGTGACATCCAATTGCTATTTGAAATATAGTAGTAGTTGTATAAGTTACATGTGGAAAACATCCACCTTAAAAGACCCATTAGTGTATTTATCTTTGTAACCTCTCTTGCTTCAGGGCATTTCTATTCAATAATATTCTCCCTTTTCAAATCGAATTTAGCAAAATAATGAGAGAGAGAGGGGGGGGAGATAAAATCTGAGCACTATTTTTTTCCTTTACACCTACTTTATAGTCTTCACATATTCTCAGAACTCCATCTACCTTTTAGCACCATCACTAAAAGAGAGGCCAATATACTCTCCCAGAAGAAATCTCTTCTAAAAGAGTTTATTAAATAGTTTTGGCAGCTCTGTTATGACTAATGGTTTAATGTGTATAGGTAGTAGCTTTGCCTCAAAATAATGTGGCATGATATTTCCTTTGAGATGAATGTCAGCCTTAAAACCACTTAATCTCTCAAAATTGCCCTGGAACTTCAATTTAATGAATTAATATTGAACTATTAACATACATTACATCCATACCAAGTAAGCCATGATGGTTTTATTTTACTTTTAGCAGCACTAACATTCACAACATCTGTTCTATTATTAGTTTCCATTAATGCAGCAAACTTTCCCAAAATTTGATGAGTGATACAGTGAAACATTTTAGTTTTAGATTACAGGTGCATCCATAGCTGTATGGTTAAGAAGTTTGCTTCCCAACTACATTGTTTCAGGTTTAGTCCCTCTGCATGGCACCTTGGGCAAGTGCCTTCTACTATAGCCCTAGGCCAACTAAAGCCTTGTGAGTAGATTTAGTAGACAGAAACTGCAAAATTTCTGTTGTATATATAATTGTTTTCAGGGGTGGTTTAACTTAATGGTAGAGCACTCAGCTGGTGTCTAGAGAGGTGTGAGTTCGAGTTCCGCAGCTGCTTTTTCGTAGCTATTTCCGTCTTTTTTTCGTTGGGTACAAGGGTTTATACCCAATATTTCTCACT
>JAOPUL010000001.1:15346044-15359186 GCA_027564515.1 Octopus rubescens | reverse complement strand
ACAAGAGCAGAAGATGAGATAGAAAGAGAGGGTGAGGGTGAGAGAGCGTGACAAGAGCAGAAGATGAGATAGAAAGAGAGGGTGAGGGTGAGAGAGCGTGACAAGAGCAGAAGATGAGATAGAAAGAGAGGGTGAGGGTGAGAGAGCGTGACAAGAGCAGAAGATGAGATAGAAAGAAGGGGGGCGAGAAAGAAGAATGGCAAGAGAGGGTGAGGGTGAAAGAGCGTGACAAGAGCAGAAGATGAGATAGAAAGAGAGGGAACGAGAAAGAATAACGAAGCGGACATGAAAGAAAGATGGGTTGTTTTAAAAGATGTTTCGTTTCGGCTGCAATGAAGATGACGAAGGCAGGAACATATGTCGAACAGATTACCAGAACGAAATTAGATACAAAGATATACAAATACCAACCCCCCCACCAAAATACGAAGAAAAGCTTTACATAATTGACACAGTTTTTCTTTGTTTTTCTTTCTTTCTTTTGTTCCATTAACTTCGTTTGTTGCGTCGACGACGGCGACGACGACGACGACGACGACGACGACTCAATTCTTTATAATTTATTGTTTCTTCACTCGCTTCACTTACGTTTCTATCTTTTTATGTGTGCTTTCTTTTTCTTTCTTTCTTTCTTTTTTTCTTTCTTTCTTTCTTTCTTTCTTTCTTTCTTTTTTTCTTTCTTTTCTGCCCTTCCTTGACTTTCTTCTCTTTTTATCGTTAATAATTTTTTTTGTAATATTTCTTCCTCTCTTCTTCTTCTTCTTCTTCTTCTTCTTCTTCTTCTTCTTCTTCTTCTTCTGCTTCTTCATTCTTCTTCTTCTTCTTCTTCATCTTCTTCTTCTTCTTTTTCTCCTTCTTCTTTTCCTTCTTCTTTTCCTTCTTCTTCTTCTTCTTCTTCTTCCTCATCTTCTTCTTCTTTTCCTTCTTCTTTTCCTTCTTCTTCCTCATCTTCTTCTTCTTCTTCTTCTTCTTCTTCTTCATCTTCTTCTTCTTCTTCTTCTTCTTTTTCTTCTCCTTCTTTTCCTTCTTCTTCTTCCTCATCTTCTTCTTCTTCTTTTCTTTCTTCTCCTTCTCCCTCACCTTTTTCTTCTTCTTCTCCTTCTTCTTTTTCTTCTTCTTCTTCCTCATCTTCTTCTTCTTCATTCTCCTCCGCCTTCTCCTCCTCCTTCTTCATTCTTCTTCTTCTTCTTCTTCTTCTTCTTTTCTTTCTTCTCCTTCTTCTCCCTCACCTTTTTCTTCTTCTCCTTCTTCTTTTTCTTCTTCTTCTTCTTCCTCATCTTCATCCTCTCCTTCCTCTCCTTCTTCTTCTTCTTCTTCTTCTTCTTCCTCTTCTTCTTCTTCTTCTTCTTCTTCTTTCTCACCATATGTCTCTTTCTATCTTCCTTCTTTCTATCCTCTTTCATTCCTTGTTTTTTTCTCTCCCCCTTTCTATTCTTTTCTTCTTATCTTTCTTTCTTCTTTCCTTTCTTTCGACTTTCTTCCCTTCTCTTTTGTTTTTTTTTTCTGAGATTTTAACGTTTGTAAAGGAATAAAAATGATTAGAACTCATTAACAGGACGGCTTCATTAACATAATTTATACATTTAGAACATTCCAAAGAATATTAAACACAGAACTAGCTACACATAATGGCTTTTGAAAAAAAAACAACATCTCATCATTAAATGGTAACTCTTGGATAAAAGAACAACTTACAAAACCAAATGATTTCTTTAGTCTTTGTACTCTTGTGAGAGTGCAAAGACCATCGGCACTGACCCTTCTTCCGACCGTCAACCAGTTCAAGACAGCGTTGGACAGGAGCTGGAACGACATTTTTGGTTGATCCCCCCCTTGTGCATTCTGCCCCTTCCCAAATTTTCTACTAACTTTTTACATGGCCCCAGTATTTTTGCTGCTCTCTGCCAATACATTTCATTTCATTTGATTTGATTGTGTCCCCTTTTTCTTTCTGGAATCAATAAAACAATGTATCAGTCAAGCACTGAGGCTGGTGATATTGACTAACCCCTCCTCTCAAAATTGTTAGCCTTGTGCCTAAATTATTTTTCTTCTTAGATGTAATATTAGGGAGATTTGGCTGCTATTTCTAAGAATTCTAACAAGCACATTGTAATGACATCATTATCATCATCATTTACTGTCCATTTTCCATGCTGGCATGGGTTGGACAGTTCAACAGGAGCTGGCAAGCCGGAGAGCTGCACCAAGGCTCTAGTCATCTGCTTTGGCATGGTTTCTACAGCTGAATGCACTTCCTAATGCCAACCACTTTGCAGAGTGTACTGGGTGCTTTTTATGTGGTGCCAGCACAGGTGTTCTTTACGTGACGCTAGCACAGGTTGATTAATTTCTCTTGCAAACGGTTATTGAAACCAAAATGAAGTTTTGCTAAAACAGCAATGAAGTGAATCTTTTTGTATGGGAGGTAGTGTGACAGTCATGGACATAGAACCACAGGTTTTAGTTCACTGCACTTCTCAAGAACATATGGATGGCATTATGTGAGGACTGACTAAATACAGGGGTATGTCTTTATATATATATATATGTAGATATATATCGTCGTCGCTTTAACATCCAACCTTTCTGTGCTTGCATGGGTTAGATGGAGTTTATCAAGGCAGATTTTCTATGGCTGGATGCCCTTCCTGTCACCAACCCTCATCTGTTTCCAAGTAAGGTAACAATTACCCCATGGCCATACATGTTTTTGTAGAATATTGGAAATAAAGGACACTGCTTATATGACAGTGATACTCGTTTACAACTATCACATGAACACCCGACCCCTCCCTCCCACACACATACACACATGATGAGTTTCTTTTTAGTCTCCATCTACCAAATCCACTTACAAGACAAGGAGACATACATATACACCCACACATGTATATATATAGAGAGAGAGAGAGACACACATGCATATGCAACAGGTTTCTTTCAATTTTCATTTACCTAATCCACTAACAATGCACTGATTATGCCTGGGGCTATAGTAGAAGACACTCGCCCAAAGTGCCATGCAGTGGGACTGAACCCAAAGCTATGTGATTGGAAAGCAAGCTTCTTAACCACATAGCCATACCTGCACCTTTTATTTTTGAAGCTATCAGGTGATACACAAGCACTCAACTATGAGTGCATTGCATCTTATAGCAGAAACAGCTGTAAGCTAATGAAGTTCAGGACATCATTTCTCATTCCCTTGTAATTCTAATTTCTTATTACTGCTTTGTTCAAAAGCAGATGTATACACCAGGTTATTAGTATCGCTAGGCCTAAGCAAAATAATATACACACAAACATACATGCATTCACAGAAACCAAGTTAATGATATTTTGAGACTTTCATTACAATTTTTTCAATGATCTTTTACAGATCATTTCATCTGACGAATATACCAAAATATAAATATACATACATGCATATATATACATAATTTTTCTTGCTTTCAGATTGAATGTAGAAAGTGCAATGACTATGAAGTTTGATGATAAGACACCGGAAGAATTAACTGTTTTGAAGCAGGATTTCTTTGAGCTTCTTCAAGACCATAAAGCTATGCTGTACCATTTTGAGTCACAAATAGACTTCATAAAGCAGCTGAATGAACGCCATGATCAGATCAGTACAAAGTAAGATTTCTAGTTTATCATTATTATAGCCCTTGTGGCCAATAAAAGATTAAATCATCATTATTATTATTATTATTATGAAGGCGGCGAACTGGTAGAATCGTTGGCACGCTGGGAGAAAATGCTTGCGGCATTTCTTCCGACTTTGCTTTTCATCCTTCCAGGGTCGATAAAGTGAGTACCAGTTACGAACTGAGGTTGATAAAATCAACTACTTCCCTACCCCAAAATTTCAGCCTTCGTGCCCAGTATAGAAAGAATTATTATTGTTATTAAGGCGCCGAGCTAACGGTCGTTACCGCGCCGAGAGAAATGCTTTGCAGCATTTCTTCTGACTTTACGTTCTGAGTTCAAAAGCCGCTGGGGTCGACTTTACCTTTCATCCTTTTATGGTTCAATAAAATAAGTACCAGTTGAGTACTGGGGTCGATTGAATCTACTATCCCCATCCCCCAAAATTTCAGGCCTTTATGCCCAGTGTAGAAAGGATTATTATTATTAAGGTGCCGAGCTGGCAGTCGTTAGCATGCGAAGAAAGTTAAGTACCAGTTGAGTACTGGGGTCGATTGAATCGACTATCCCCATCCCCCAAAATTTCAGGCCTTTGTGCCCAGTATAGAAAAGATTATTATTATTATTAACTAATGTTACATTTTTATCGTATACACTATATCTGATAGGCGATACATTCATTCCAATGTTTCTATGTGTCAGAAAAAGTCCTGTCGACGGGTCTCCAGGAAGATAAACAATACTTTGGTTTAGCGCCTTACTGCTATCACTGTCTGAATTAAGAATCAATTATTCTTGGATTCACACTTAGACGTGGTTGGTCAAAAACTGTTACACAATCCTGTTATTTCTCTTACTCAAGAATACTATAACATTGTTAACTGCTCGTAATCATCCGACAACAAATGTATTAAGATGAATCAGTTATCCTCGTGTTAGTAGTGGTGACTGTTACATCAATTTATTGAAACGCAAAACCATTTAACAGATGCAGTTTCAAGCTATGACTGTCTGAAATATACCATATATGGCGAACGAGAACGTCATCATTCAACATCTGGGGATAATTACATTAGACTTTGCCTCACACATCAGCATATCATTAATTTTGGATGTTTATTTACATTTTAAATATAATTTTGTGTTCGCTAGCGCCAATATTCTATTTGGTTTTGTGCTTGTTTTGAAGCATCAGAACATTTCCTAACATAAATCAATTTACCCTTTCTTATATGTAGCCAATATTTCTCTCAACTCCATCGGCTTCTATTAACTTTTTCTTCCTAGATAGCCTCGTAGTTGCAGTATAAGACACTAGTTGGTACGAATGGTAATAATGGAATATTTGAGATTTGTTTCTTTTTCTTTGGAAATTTCTCGGAGCTTCATCTGAGATAATCTCCGTTACTATGGGTGATATAGCATCTAAAATGGAACGGTTTGTTTCCCGGTGTACTTCCCGCAAATGGTGAGCGGCAGACATTGTTGACTAGTCATGAGATCGGTCGCGTTGAATGGAGGGTGTTTATCATTCCAGTTTTGTTGTTGCTGTTGATATTAACTTCAGGCTTGAGCAGATCTATGATTAGAAATGCTCCAACTGTAGCCCATCGACTTTTCCTCAGTACTTCATTAACTAATGTGTTCTTTTCAAACACGGTAGGGTACGATGTGAAGAACATTTGTTTGCTAGTTATAGCAGGTCGAGCAAATACGCAAATAATCTCTAATTCTCATTGGTACTGTCAGTGATACTGTTGTTTAAGGAAATAAATCACCACATATTTCAGCAATCTGTTCTGAACTACAGTTTATACATGAGGATATTAAAATAAATAGGTCATACTTAGCAAGTCTTTTCCATATAGAGCATTATCATCAAATCTTTATTGTTCTTCAAAACTTGTATGTTGTTGATGTTGTTAGTGGTAGTGATGGTGTTGTTTACCCACAGGTCAGAACAGAGCAGACATTTCATCAAAGGTGTTCCAACCATGACCTTCCCATCTTTTCTTTTGTACGTAGCATATCTACGACTACATTGTCCAACGTATCCCTCTCTTTTTATAAAAATACTGGTTAAATTGAGGGAGATCTGACTGATGTCTTCAGTCAAGAGACCATGTTGTGGTACCCTTGTATGTTACAATGATATTAGATATAAGGCAATGCCACAAAGAAAAACAAACTTATAAAAACCGAGGAGAATAATCTATTACAATCTCAGGAACTTTATCATGTAACAATGAGATAAAAGAAACTCTGTATTTCAACTCTTCACTGTTTTAGTAACCTTACTATTCGACGAGAATACTTAAGGAGACATTCTATTCTGCATGTTGATTAATTTTTCAGGACCCATGGTCCTTTACACCATTTTAGTTTACTAATCGGTCTCACTTAGTGCATAGAAAAATCTTGATTGACTGAAATTATCGTTGCAGTTTGTAGACAGATCCTCTATCTAGGCGCATTTAAAATATAAAAAAAGCAACAATTAAATGAGATAACTTCAATAAACTCAGCTATTCAAAATGTTTTGGCATATTTCTAACAAAAATGTGGATAAATAAAATTATATAAAACGAAAGGGGAACAGCAAAGACAATACTTAAGGGGCAGCCTATCGCTCGCATACTTCACATAATCCGAACCGGTCTACTGGCAAATCTGTATTATCTCTTTCCCTAAACGTTCTTGTGGGTCATTTCAAAGATCAGTGCATGCCACAAGACAATGGAGTGATACTGATAATGTCTGTGTGCCGTAGTGGTGAAGGTGGTAGATTCTTGTTTTCCTAGTCATCGTTTTTTTGGGACTGAGAATAAAACGAATTTCTTGAGCTCCGTCTTTGGAGCTGCGGTTGGTGATATTCTACAAACGACAGACAGTCGTGACCAGCTTTTGCTACTGTTAAGACCGTTGTTCTCGAGTCCTTCGAGACAAAAGAACCCTCAAATGTCCCCAATTGCTTCATGTGCACTAGCTAGCTTGATCTCCTAATTTACAATAGAAGTCTCATGGCCTTTCCTTATGGACTGGATACAGCTCTCGTGTTTCTGTAGTCTTCGGGGGATCATTAGGACTTTTATATTCATTGAGATCCCACCCGATCACATGTCATTTATGGTTAATACGTCACTTGCCACCTGCTTGCATTCTGCTATGAGCCAAGAAAAAATACCAATGCCACTGAGAGTGATCCTCATATTTCGTCTACTCATATATTTCCTCTTAGTATATGAGTGGTGTGTGATGCACAGGCTGAGCTGGCTTCTTCGCTTCGTTCTTAGTCTTAAAACTATATGTACTATCCTGAAATGAGGGAATCCATTTTAATTCATTTATTGTCAGATACACTACATCTATCGACAAAGAAAGATATCGCACAAACATCATTTAGAGCTGCATTTAATATATATTTAACTGAGGGCATAAGAAACTTGCTCCATTCTTGGCGATGTAAAGAAAGGTAAATTTCAGTTCTCTTGTTTTTTGATGAAGGGCTCTGGCAATGATGGATTCTCTCTGTTTACAAAAGTGTGCCAACCAAATTTGTTTCGGTTAGGTGGTTTACGTAAACTGTCACTAACGACGTTAGTGAACGAAATACTATTGTATTGTTTTTATATACTGTCTTCTATTTTTCGTTTGACAAAAAGGGTGTGTGCATTTGCACATTGTTAATAATGCTGTTTTTATCTTTGTTTATGTCATTAAAATTTGCAGTTTAGCGTAACAAATTGTTTGCGAGTTTATTTGTTTCATTTCTATTTTTTTTTTAATTCGTTTTTGTGTATTGGAAGAAGTTTATTTTTATCTATTGCTACACACTTTCTTCTTAGTAACTCGCACCATTACCTTAGAAAAAAGCTCTATTAAAATATTGCTGTAAACACAACACATATTGGTGACAAAAATACAATACTGTCTAAAAGACAAACATTGTGTCAGCTTGGTAATTACACTAGACGTTATGTTGCTTTGAAATCCTCTGTAAAGTTATTCAAGAAATGAAATAAGTTTATCCGAAACCACATTAATAAGGCAAACTTTTGTAAGAGACCAGTAATAAACTGTGCATGACAAATAAAGAAAGAAATAATAACAATAATAATAATCCTTTCTATACTGGGCATAAAGGCCTGAAATTTTCAGGATAGGGATAGTCGATTCAATCGACCCGAGTATTCAACTGTTAATTATTTTATCAACCCCGAAATGATGAAAGGCAAAGTCAACCCCGACGGCATTTGAACTCAGAACGTAAAGTCGGAAGAAATGCAGTTAAGCATTTTTCCCGACGTGCTAATGAGTCTGCCAGCTCGTCGCTTTAACAACAACAACAACAACAACAACAACAATCCTTTCTATACTGGGCACGAAGGCCCGAAATTTTGGGGGCGGGGAGTAGTAGATTTTATGAACCCCAGTTCATACTGGTACTCACTTTATCGACCCCGGAAGGATGAAAGGCAAAGTCGACCCCGGCGGCATTTGAACTCAGAATGTGAAGTCTGAAGAATTGCCGCTAAGCATTTCTCCCGGCGTGCTAACGACTCTGCCAGCTCGCCGTCTTTATAATAATAATAATAATAATAATAATAATAATAATAATACTAATAAAAACAGTACACTTGTTCAGTGAAGACATAGGAATAGAGCTCGGGATAAAGAAATGTGGAGTCCTAATGCTTCAAGGAGGAAAGGTGGTGAAAACCGAAGGGATAGAACTGCCAGACGGAAGTATCATGAAGGACATTGAAAAGCGTGGTTATAAGAACCTTGGCATCCTGGAGACTGACATAATAAAAGAAAAGGAAATGAAGAATCTACAGAAGAAAGAGTATATGAGATGACTGTGTTTGATCCTTAAATCAAAACTAACCGGAAAAAATAAGGTAACTGCCGTCAGTGCATTGGCGGTGTCAGTATTGCGATATGGTGCGGGCATACTTAAATGGACAAAAAAGGAGATAAACCAGGCAGACCGAGAAACACGTAAGAAAATGACTATGTATGGAGCCTTGCACCCTAAAAGTGACGTATATAGGATATACTTACCACGAAAAGAAGGAGGCAGAGGTGTGATAAGCTGCGCATATTACATAAGAAGTGAAGAAAATAGTCTTGGATGGTATATCCGAAACAGTACAGAACCATTACTCGTGGGAGTTAAATTGGCTGGGATCGTGGAAACACAGTCGTGCAGCAACAAAGATGAGTTCAGAAAAAAGGAAGTTGAACGGAAGACTACAAGATGGAAAGATAAGGTGATGCATGGACAATTCCTAAGAGGAATCGACAAAGAGTCTAATACTTGAATGATAGACAAGCATGAAACATGGGCCTGGATGAGCTGGGGAGATTTGAAGGAAGGAACGGAAGCTCTTATCTGTGCTGCCCAGGAGCAGGCGTTAAGGACTAACTACGTAAAATTCCATATTGACAAAACGACCGAATCGCCACTCTCTGCAGATTGTGTGGAAAGGCTGGGGAAACCATAAGCCACATTGAATGTGAATGTAGCTCTCTGGCACAGCGGGAGTACAAGAGACGGCATGGCAATGCTGCTCGGATTGTACATTGGTCTCTTGGTAAATACAACTTGGAACGAGCTGACAAGTGGTATGAACACCAGCCACTAGTTTCTAATGGAAACGATACGGTTAAATTGCTTCAGTGTGCAATGTGACAATGTGATTGAAGCAAGAAGACCTGATTTGATCCTAATTGAGAAAAAAGAAAAACATTGTTGGGTTATTGAAATCGCTGTCCCAGGAGATATCCGCATGGCAGAAAAACAGAAGGACAAAGTAGATAAATACCAAGATTTGAAGCATGAGATAGCACGTTTGTGGCAACTGAGAAAAGTGGACGTCTTACCAGTTGTGATAGGGGCACTTGGAACAGTGGAAACCAAATTTCAGAAATGGTTTGGCAAACTTGGACTCACGATCAAGACTGAGATGCTCCAGAAAACAGCGCTACTTGGAACAGCCGGGAAGTAAGGGAATAAAATATTGTGGGACTTTCCTATTCAAACGGATAAGAAACTAGAAGGTAACTTCGCTTTTTCTTGTCTATTAGGCAAGGAAAAGCGAAGTTGCTTACTTATTGACCCAACATGCCCTTCTGATCCTAGGATCGAAAAAAAAGAGGACGATACACAAAATAATACAACCCCTTAAAATTTGAAACTTCAAGAATTTGGGGTATGAAAACTGTAAAGGTTGGGCCTATAATAATAGGTGCATTGTGAACTGCAAGCAAAGATATAGACATATGGTTGAAGGAGATTGGAATACAATGTCTGGTGGAACTTCTACAGAAAGTTTGCCTCTTGGGGACAGGAAAGATTATCAGGGGGGTTCAAAGCACTTGAAAGACTATTGAAAGCTTGTGGATACCTAAGGTTACAGGTAGTAACCCGTTACCCACAAAATCTTACCAGGAATAGAACTGAACCTGTGTCAAACCACCACCACCACCACCACCAACAACAACAACAACAACAACAACAACAACAACAACAACAACAACAACAACAGCAACAACAACAACATAATAATAATAATAATAAAATGATAATAATAATAATAATTGCTATTTAACTCAGATACCAGGAAAACCCAAAATGGCAGAAATAATCGTTCAGACAATAATTAAGGATTAGAAGAAAAATACCTGCTTACTGATAGACATGGCAGTCCCTTCTGACCAAAATATTTCCAAATAACAAGTGGAGAAATTGTCAAATCGTCCCTTCCACAGAAAGTGGAAGAGCAAGCGCTCTAGCTTCATCAGTCACATATCAGGGCAAGGGATGACGGTTATGCCATAGTAGATGACGGAAGCAATACATGCATTCTCCACCTCCGCGCTACCTTTCAGGGACAGCTTTCTCTGCCCATTTCTGGGTGAGACTGGCCACTCTTCTCGTCACCTCCCCGCAGTTTTTCTCCATTTGGATGTCCGGACCAAACCAGACCCCGAGAATTTTAACCGGTCCTTCCCGCCAGCGCCCTGCGACGCTGTTGGATGGCACGGACCTGCCTCTCCAGATACCGAGTTGCTGGCCCACCGACTTCTCCTGGTTAATCTTTGCTCCTGTCACCGCTTCATACTCCCTAATGGTAGTGCCGATCACCTCGATTTCCGAGATGTCCGATACTATTACGGTAACGTCGAACGCATAAACTTTGTTAGTGGCAATTAGAGATGAGGGCAGATTGAAAGCAGGAAAAAAGAAGTACAAGGACAAGAAGAAGCACTACGAAACAAAGGACTATACAATCAATTCCATGTTGTCACAACTCAAGATGCTAGAGATCGTAGGTGGGACTGGTTAAAGAGAGGAACATTTGCTATACTAGCAGCGCAAGACCAAGCTTTTGCCATAAATTGGAGGGTCAACCTTAGAAATGAGCAAGTGTCTCTATTGTGCCGGATTTGTAATAAATTTGACAAAACCATTGCTCATAGTATGAATGAATGCCCTCAACTTGTGGTAACATGATGAGATAGCGAAAGCGCTGTATTGGAAACCGTGTGAAAAGTGGGAGTTAGAGAGACGCATGTCGTGATATAAACACAAGCTACAGTGAGAATGGGAATGCTTATAACAGTGTATTATGTGAGTTGTTGGTGTTACAGTGTCGGATATCGATTACGTAACTGTATGTGTAAAGTTACGGTGTTTGGTGATGATTCTGTTCTGTGAGTTGTGATTTTTAATGGACAGTTATTGTATATATATTTTGAGCATACAATCTACTGCTTAAGTTGTGCAAATTAATTGAAATTGTGTTTCGCAAAATGTGGCATGTGCCTAGTGGGACTATCTTTGGGACACTAATAACGTTGTGAGTTCTGGTATGGTTTGTTTATGTTTTATCCTACCAGTGCCAAAATAATCCTTAATACTGATTTTACTTTCAAGCCTCACATCATACTTATTGCAGTTTCAACATCCTTGTACTTTGACAGTCTCTACATTTCATTTCAGTAAATGTTATTAGAACGGACCAAGATGCCTATCAGGGTATGGACATTTTCGTTCCATTCTTTAATTATTTTATCTGGACGCTTGGTTTTGATCTCGTAATCCGCTTAGACAGGTATGTTTTAGATTATTGTAGCTAAGACATTATCATGTACCGAATTTGCTATATATCTGAAGAACTTACACATTTTCAAGTATACACAATCTCGAGCGAATACTTTTGGACTTACCAAGAAACAGATGAAGCAGAGATGAAGAGATCAACCATTTCATTGTACTGCTTGCATTGCATTGATGTTAGGATCTTTTCTCACATTTTGTAAGTTTCTTTTATTTTTATTGTGGCGAGACATTCATACTGAGTAACTAAAATCAGATCTATTTTAGCCCAATATATTTAAACTTTCACTTTGGTTTACTTCCTCTTTGTCGAGTCTTGCTGATTATTGGCAATAGACTGTTTTCTTACTCCATTTTATTCTTCAGTATAATTTAGAATTCCGTTTGGATGTCTGCCTTTATTTTATTTCTTTTTAAACTATTCTATCGTTTTGTCCATACATAATTCTTTTTTCTTGGGTGTAGTAAATTTCAAGTTTGTAATTTATTGTTTCCTTATATAGAACGAGAAGTTTCTTTTTCTTGCCTTTTTGTTTCATTTTGCTAATGATTCCCCTCTAAACTATTTTCTAGAACCACTCTTGTTATTTTATTGTATTCTGTCTTTAACTTTGTGGTATTTGGCTTCGGAAAGTCGTTACTAGTTTCCTGGTTGTTATTTATGCCTAGTCTCTTCAATTAACTTTAAGTTCTATTATTTTGAAGTGTAGTTTATAACTGGAGTAGTTTTCATATTGTAGCCGACTACCCCTGCAGTTATTAATGTGACAGTGAGTTCTACTCTAGTTATAGCGGTTCTTTTACCTTGATCCATTGAACTTATTATTAAGTTGACTTTTTGTTTCATATTCATTTCAAGTATATCTGAATTTCCAATGAGATCGATACGTCCTCTAGCGCCAGCCTCTTTTTTGACGCCTCTTTTCATTTAAGTCTACACGGCAGAGTTGTGTAACCAAGAGAAATGCCTCTTTGCCGAAGGTCTTTATCCAACAGCGAACAAGGATGAAGGTCACACATATCTACATCTTTAATAATAGAAACGTTTTCTTTATCCACTCAACGCAATAAGTGGGGATATTCCTGGAAGATGTCTACAGTGATATTTCCTCTATCAATGCATGATTTGTAAAATTGACGACAACGGGAGAAAACAGGCCAGGTTTCTACATCAAAAACTTGCTATAGTCTAGTCCTACAATGTCTCAAAAGTCGCAACTCCGAGAGTCAGGATGAAGAATGTTGACGAGGGCATTGAGCCTTTGCTTGTCACATGTGTGGAGCAGAAAATTATTATTATTATTATTATTATTATTATTATGAAGGTGTCGCACAGTACCCAATATTGTGATGTTGTAGATAATAT
>JAOPUL010000001.1:15297757-15308259 GCA_027564515.1 Octopus rubescens | reverse complement strand
ATTTATACCAATAATAATTGGAGCACTTGGTTTTGTAAGTAAATGCCTAACTGTCAGTCTGGATGAGATTGGATTTTAGGAAAAGGAAATCAACCAAATGACTCGCACATTACAGATAAAATCCGTGAGGGGAACGATAAAATTATACAAGACTTTTCTCAGGTTTAAAATGTTACATTGTTTTTGTTATCTACAATCCAATGATGGAGCTTTGTATCTTTGTTAGAAACCAGCTCTTTTTTGAGAGGGAGAATTTACATGATTAAAAACAGAAGTGAAACATACATACATACTATGTATGTATGTATGTAGTATGTATGTATGTATGTATGTATGTATGTATGTATGTATGTATGTATGTATGTATGCATGTATGTATCAGATATTAACAAAATTACAAACAACTCAACTGCAGGCCCCGACAGGTTCCACACTAGAGTCCTGAAGGGGTGCCATCATCAACTGGCATTCCCTTTAGCCATTCTCTGGAGTAAATACTGGGCACTAGCTATGTTCCCGGAAATTTTCTATCCCAGTCGATTATCCCAGTTTTGATAAAGAACAACAAATCGCTGGCAGTGAATTACCGACCGATATCACTTTCTCTTCATATCTTCAAATTATTTGGTCCGGGATGTCATGTTCCTTCGTATCCACAGTAGGTAAAATCGGTGACATGCCGACCAAAGTGGATAACTTTGCTGGAATGTTCTGATGCAAGATATATTTAATCATGTAATTGATGTTAAGTGCAACGATATTGGACTCGTCGCATTACCCAAGCAAGAAGAACGCTGATGAATAACATAGAGTCTACGAAAGTCTAATAGCATAGACTCTACGAAAGCCATACTTAACGATCACTTAGAAGCAAGAGAGGAATTTAACGTGATGAAGAAGCCTATTCGCTAACAACTGTTTTTGTCAATTTTAGAATGTTGAATGCGAGAGTAGTAGGTCGGTAGCTTGCAGGGTTAGTGGGGCTGCTCCGTGAGGATGGGACACACTGTGGCGTGTTTTCAGACGTTGGCGTTGAGTGTGGGTGAGAGTTGTTATTTGTATAGTTGATTTTTTTGTTTTTTAACTTTCTATTTGTTTCAGTTATTGGACTGCAACGATGCTGGGGCACCACATTGAAGGATTTAGTCGAACAAATCTACCTAGTACTTTTCTTTGAAAGTCTGGTACTTATTCAATGGGTCTCTTTTGCCTAACCACTAAATTACGAGGGCATAAACAAACCCACACCGGTTTTCAAACGGGGGGGGGTACATACAAACGCAAAGACACACACATTCAAACACATGCGTGCATATATACGTTGAGCCTCCGCACAGTTTCCCACAACCAAATTTACTTACAAGGCGTTTGTCGACCCGGAGCCATAATAGAAGACACTTACCCAAAGTGCGTGCAGTGAGACTGAACCTGAAACCTCCTGATTGCAACCTGAGCTTCTTAACCTTACAACCATGTCGGTTCATTATCGAGAGATTCGCGAGCGAGCCTTTGTATCTAATTATACGTTCGTTTTATCCTCTCAGTCAAAATAGTGCTGTTACCAACATATTAATGATTTAGTAATAGATTGCTGAAAATAAAACACTGTATTGCAACCATTTTGGCATAGTAAATATGTTGTAAAATAAAAAAAGAAACAACCCTCACCCAACATTCATTGCATTTTTTACGACTGATTCGAGAATCAACATTTCTCAATATACAGTATAAACATTTCGCAAACAGTAAAATCTGCTTCGCTGTATCAAAATATTTCGCACATGTCAATTCGTAGGACATTCGTACTAAAAAAACTAAGACATATATTCCAGTTTATGGAACTCTTTTACTTTCTTAGAAAACGACATTATCCTTCTTAATATAAAAAAAATAAATAATTTTCGTTCTTATGTTATATCGACTATAGTACCTCTTAGTCATAAATCAATATAATTCGTGTGACGCAAATTGAAAGAAGAGTGTTACATGATGTAATTCGACATTGATGCTGAAGCTTTGTAAAATGTTGAGTTAAAGACTTGTTATCCAGTTAAAGGAATCGTTGAAAAAAGAAGAGGTTGAAGTAGATTGTGGTTCAATATATAGTTCTAGTATATAGAAATTTTCTAATATTCTGTTCCAATACACGTGTGCTTTCAGCTTTCGTCTCGTAGTACAATCAATTGTTGATTGATTATATTTATAATAGTAATTCCTTTCTTATTTGTTAAAAAATATAGTTGAGAAATTATGTTTCGTTCAGTTTATCCGGTTCATGCCAGAGAAAAGTCGATTAAATTCAGAAATATTTTTGCAAGATTGCAAAAAATCGAAAGTGATATGTAATTTAACTGATCTCAAATTAGTTCTGAGTATGTTGGTTTGTGACATAATATTGTTGTCAATTGAAGGCGGCGAGCTGGCAGAATCGTTAGCCCGTTGGTCAAAATGCAGCATTTCGTCTGTGTTTACGTTCTGAGTTCAAATTCCGCCGAGGTCGACTTTACATTTCATCCTTTCTGGGTCGATAAAATAAGTACCAGTTGAGTACTGGGGTCGATGTAATCGACAAGATCCCCTCTCCCCAAATCTCAGGCCTTGTGCCTATAGTGGAAATGATTATTACTGATATTCCACATTAAACTACAATTAGTTAGGCTTCCTCAAAGCCTTACTAATTATAGTTGAGACTTGCAAGGTAAAACAAAATTTTCCTATTTACCAGAATACACAGAAGCGAGAGGTGATAATCGCTCAGCTAGACGCATAGGATCTATACGATTGCTATTTCAATAGTAATGAATCCTTGTAGATTCATATGATTCTCATTACCATAAATCGAAGAGGAATCCTCTTGACGTTGTTTTGCAATATCTTGGATCACATCTTTCATCTCTTCTCGTATGTGTCATAAAATTATTTTTAGCTTAGTATAATGTTCAAGTAACACATCACCGCTGTCACTCTATAACGATTGCAAAATACGATTAACACTTGCTGACTCAGTTTGCATTACTTTCAAGCGATACCGATGTTAATTTCTATTCACATTTAAAATCTAGCGCATTTCCCTATTATACTGTATGTCATCTATTATGTGTTACGGACCGTTACACTTTCGAACAAAAGATCAGAAAACTACGTCTGTGCCTGTTGGGATTGTAAAATAAAATGATTAAACAGCAGAGATTTGTAAGCGGTCACTTTAATAATAATCCTTTACTCAACTTCAATGAGCTTTATTTCATTTGATGATCAGAAGTTAAGCATCATCAGATCCTGTAGGCTTCGCTTTTCTTTCCCGTGCATTGATAAAGTAAGTCAATAATATATTAAATTCTATATAATTGGTTATATACCCATCCTTGTAAACATTACAATTGCACTCGTTCAAGAGAGATCAATACTATATAAATGGCGGGTACTTTATTCTCTAAAGTAATACATAGCAAGATAATTTTCCATTTATTAGAGTGGTTATAGCCTTTTTAATGTGAGGCAGTAGGGAACGATGAATTAAAGCAGTAAAATACTGTGGTCTATTTAATATACTGTACAATCCCACCATGCGATTTTAATTTATATCGTTCCCTAAAGACCCGCATTAGGTAAGTTATAACCAATGTAACAAAGAGAAAAATATTTTGTTTTATATTACTTCATCAAATAAAGTACCAGTGATTTAAACGTTATTGGTTTCTTTTGAACAGGGAATCGAATTGAATATATTCTACTGTAATAATATCTAGGAAACTAAATAATATATCGATAACAGACAGACATGTTTGAGGGATTAAGGTCTACACATTGCAACTGCGTAGTTTAAAAGTTTGATCTCACTAAACGGTACCTTGGGCAAGTGTCTTTTATCATATCCTCGGTCAACCAAAACCTTATGAAAGAAATTTAGAAGAACGAAATTCCTGGAAGCCCATCGGAGGGACCGCTCATGGTCTTGTGTAATAAACTTAATCCAGCTCCCAGTTTACCACCAACACCTGGCTCTTGGGCATCGTTATCAATTCTGTGGTGAATGTAGAATAGTCATACCGATTCAATCTTTGGCTGGTGTTTACACTATCAATCCCTAGAATATAAAAAGGCAAAGGCAATCTCAGCTGATTTGATCTCAGATCAACTAAAAGCGCCAAGCATTTTCTAATTCTGATAATCCACTAGCTTTGAATATACTACTAGGATGTACGCACGATTGTTTCACAATTGTTTATGCCGAAGAAGCACTTTTTGAAAATGTGTCTTCATGTGAAATACAGGCACGATCGTGTGTTAATAACTCGCCATTGTTCTGTCCAATTGTACATCCAATTACTTTTCCTTCTCGTCGTCAGAAATGCAGTGAACCAGTAATTTCTCTCTTGGAAACCTTTAACGAATGACGTCGCTGTTCACGAAATGCAAAATAAATTAAATAAATTAAACTGCCGTATTTAGAGTTAGTTCATTTATACAGTTTCCATTTCTTACAATAGATGTCTCATGTAAGACAACTGTTTAGAACTAGCACGAACGTCTCCACGCCATTAATCGCACTGCTAGAAAAAGCAATAGAATATTCCTAAAAGACACCTTAGCATTTTAAAAGAGAACACATGGAATAACCTAGTCCGGAATACATTATGAGATCGGTATGGCTGTAATCCTTTTGATTTAAACAACTGTTTACATCTTCGATTCTAGATCTATGAAAAATCCAATGTCTTAGCTATAGATACAAATGCCTGCAACAAGATTTGATACCCTGCCACATCAGTCAGCAAGCAGTTCTCTTCAAAAATCAGATAATACAGAGAAAAAATAACATAATAATTCTAATGTTAGATAAAATTGCTTCGTATTTATTTTCCTTTACTAGATCGATATCAATAGTATGCTTAATTAACTTGAGTATTGTATGGTTATATTGTGAGGAGAGTTGAGAAAACAAGATTTATTCAAAGCAATAATTAGAGATACCACAACAAAGCTGAGCCGAAATGCATTTCTTTTCTACGAATTTTATTTCATACTAATACTTTATTGGCGAAATTAGAAAAAAAGAAAGAAAATTCTCATACCAACGTGAAAACTGTTTGGAGTATATTCTACTGAAGAAGACTACTTTGAATTTTTATTCTAAATGACAGCGATTTCATTGGAGCTATTTTACTATAAAATTACTAAAAGAAACAAAACAAAACAAAACAAAACAATAAAAAACAAACAACTCAAATTATTTAGCGTTGGAAATGGCGTTTTGCATTGCTGCCTTGCCATAACTGGTTACATCAAAATTGGTGGCAATAAAATACTGACCAGTAGATAGCGACCGATCTAGAAGAAAATATGAAAGAAAAAAGGCGCCAATTCATTTAATATGCAGACTTTTTACCAACAAATCTAGAGGAGGAGAATAACACCATGTTGTAAGTGTTTAGTTGCTGTTGAGGTTACTTTAATAATGATTTCAAACCAGTTTCTGACCGACAAAATGCCGCTTCGGAAAGCAAGTAGGATTCTATTTATTGATTATCTGTCACTGATAATGTACGGATTTTTCCCCGTATTGATTTATCAATTTTATTTGATGCCTCCTTTTTTTTGCCTTCTATTTAATAATCTACCAAGATTTTTGGCTATGTAATCATATAGGTGGGAAGGAGTCGATAGCTCTTAAGAATAGAAAAACAAAATTGAGAAATAAAAAAAATATATAAGCTTTCGTTGGTATTTCACATTGATTTATTGTAAATATTGCAATATGTTGTTATCTTTGGGCAGTTATCTAGGCCAGATCTAGAGTAGCATTGGTTTTCTTTTTTGCTTTTCATATCTCCAGGGTTGATATACTAAGTTCTAGTTTTGGACTTAGTTGTTTCAATGTATTAACATTTCTTTAAAAACTGTGCTATTGCACCGTATATGATATGTATTTATTATTATTATTATTATTATTATTATTATTATTAGCTGGAAAGGCTTTTTACTTTAGAATATGATAACCTGCAGTTTGTGACGTTCATGGCTTTTACATGGCATTAGAACTATAAGTGAACTAGTTTCAAACGAGAATTGAAACAGGATTGCTGCCTGTACTGCTGATAGTTTTATGTTTGTGCTACAGTGCTCACTACTTTCTTGGAGAAATATTCTATTTGACTTGTCACGAGATTGCTAATACATATACAAAGCTAGTTTTCTTTTTCAAATTTTAATTAAGCTAATGAGGAATTGCCAATTGATTGTAGCATATTGCTGTCACGTCAACGAGCAACTCTAGGGTGATAAAAGGCAAAGTCAAATCCGACAAAAATTGAAACGAAAAAAGAATAAAGTTACATAGCATAATGTTTCAAGTGTGACGGTCATATTTGCCACCATCTTAATCACCTAAATTCTTTATTGAAATATAAATTTATAAAAAGAGTTAAGAACGAAAAAGCTTCATAGTATAATGTAAACTGATGCTAATGGTGAATGTTGAGGACACGATTGTCTGCTTAGATTTAATGGACTAAATTGCAATTCATCTTAAATTGGCTGATTACAGTAATGATAGGACAGATTTGAAGCTTATTATAGAAAAGCTAAAGCCTTAAAGAAGTAATTGGCATAGGAATTAAATTAGATTTGTGTGTCTTCGAATAATGAATGGCTTAAGGCAAGGTTTGACTGAAATCATTTTATTGTTTGCTAAATAGGTTAGTATTACCATTTTCCCTTGGAGACTAAAGTAAAGACAAGATATTTAAAAGAAATGAGATACTAAGACAGAGTAACACAAAAGAAGAATTACATGAGCCGAAGTATCAATTCTTGTAATCAACAAATGTTAAAAGTTTAGGTTCTTACTTCTCATCTCTGGCGCTTGTATATGCATCTAAATACTACGAATGACATAAATGAAATGAAATAGCTTTCATTAGTAAAATACACTGGGTCTTGGAATCTGTTCGGCAGGTTTTTTTCAGAACACTGCTCAACTCTATATACAACAATTATTTTTATCGACTTGCAAATATATACGATTTTGAATATGAAATAATTTATTGCTGAGTTTCATAAAACAAATGCCATTTATTATACTGAAATAGATACAGTACATTTCTTCTTATCGGAATTGGCTATGTGCCCAGTTAAAACAAAATCAATAAGCAATAAACTTAGAAATTTACATTAAAAAAAATATAGAATTCTGAGAAATTTTCAAAAATTTGTCTACTAAATGATCTTTGGGAAATAAATCCTCTTTATAGAATCTTCTTTCTTACAGACATAATCTTCTAACTACAATAACTAGAAAACAAATGTAGTTGTATAGCTTAAAGGACAGTGTATATATGTCTTGTCATAGATATCAGATTAAATATACTTCCACATGTTGCTATAACTTTTAAGAATATTGAACTCTACAAGATATCGTTCAAAGAGTTTGGGTTTGCTGCTCTTGCTTGTTCATCAGGTATTCCTCCAATGGCATAGCAGCAATAATTATTATTTCTAACATAGGTACTTACCTACAAAGTTATGTTTTTGTGAGAGGTGTTATATCGACCCCAGTACTTATTTAATAGACCATAGAAATTAACCCTTAGTGAGATTTGAACTCACAACGAAACGGAATTAACTAATTATCGTAAGGTATTTGGTCCTACGAGCTACCGGTTCTGCCATCAACAACCATCGTTATAGTCGTTCTAGCTATGCAAGACATATAACCATAACACTGGACATATAACCATAACACTGGACATATAACCATAACACTGGACATATAACCATAACAGACATATAACCATAACAGGCGTATAACCATAACACTGGACTATCCAGTGCAATTCACAGATCTCACATTCCCACTAAATTACGTTCTCATTTGGTCGAGAATAATACTGGATACTTTGTGTCGTACAGTGTGTGATTGTAGCAAGAGTTCATAAGTTAATAAAAGGAAAAGGAGAAATATAGGAGAAAATCCATGTTAAGACAAATGATCTGTATTGACAGAAATAATATCTTCCTCCAACATCGTGGTTTTCTAAAGAAGTATAAATATCGACAAAATCTGATTTAGCACTTGTTATATGGTAGTGTAGAAAGCACAAGCAGCAGAATTGTATCTCAGAAACATGAATTAGCATTGAATTACACGAAGTACACCTATCTAAATTAGATATCTTTTCCCAGCAGAAATCTCAAGATATCATTGCGTTGAAATAGGATTACATTGGAGGAATATATTGTTTGTGATATAAGGAAATCCTGCCGAAGAGAAGGAAAGAATGAATTTAAAATATACAAAATGATGATATAAATAAAAAAATATATATTCTGTTTATGAATGTGGAATTATAATTAATTATTGAAACACTTTGACATGATATCAGATTTTAGATATCAGAATGTTTGGAATTATCAATAGATTTTATAAATATAAAGTTTATTGACGATAAGCCGTTGGTTGTGCGAAAAGGAAACTGGACAAAAATCTGTAAGGGATATTCAAATGGAAAAAAGAAAAAAAAAAAGATGAAGAAAAAGGGGGATGGCAGAGAAGATCATAATGACAACGATGAGGATTTACCAGTTAAACATGAATAAGCAAGCTCAACAGTCTTTCTTTGATAAACACGTCAAGTGAACGATTTCCTCATGAACACGGTCAAACGATGAGGATAACGGGTGCCTTTTCACTAAGTTTTGTGGGTATTTTTAGTGCAAGTATATTTAAGCTTAGCCACTTGATGCTGCTAATGAAACACTCATCATTTACAAATTACTACCGTTTCCAATCGCTATGAATTTATCCCAGAATGCTACTTGTGTACACTTAGATAAATTGGATATAAATCTTCAATTATTATATTAGTAAAAAAGTCCATTAACGACTCATCCCATACTTATACAAATAAATTAGTACAAGTAAAAGAACAATCTGAGGAAATTTTTTATATCTACATGTGTAAAAGTTATATAGTGAGGCACAAGAGTTTTTATACCCTGATATTTTTCTTTCCGTTACTTTACCGTTATTTTTCTCTCTCTCTACTGCTAAGAAAGTATTCGATCTCACAAACTTCACTTGATAAAAATTGTAATTTACATAGTCAAAGATTCATTTACAAGAAGAGGATATTGAAGAAAACAATAAAGTTAGATGGGATCTATAACAATGAAATATATGTGAAATGTCGAAGAAAATATATGAACATGGTTTCCAAATGTACATAATTAATATATTTTGCTGATTATAGATAGTGTAATATAGAGATAAAGAAATTAACTCTAAATTGTAATATTCGATAAGAGTGAGGTGTTTAATTTTGGATGTTACGTGTTCAAATGATAATGAGGTATGGTAAAACGTAAGTTAAGATCGGTAAATATCTAATTAGTAAGAAGTATGTATAACTCTGGAAGAAATCTGATTGTTGATAATTAATACTACTCAGCTCAATATCTTCGATCATGGTACACACGATAAAGTTTTCAGTTTGAAAGATTATCTACTTATGTAAGTTAGAATATTAACCTACTTTCAGATAAATATCGTTTGCCTTTGTTTGAAAATGTGGACAATATAATAGTCCTTTGAATATAAAACTAATCTTAATGCCAGTTCCGTGAGCCGAAGCTTTTATATCGTCCGGACCACTTTATTGTCCGGAACAACGAGAATAACACCGGTATCTATAAGAAAATTTGATTTAATAATGATCATAGCCAATATATTTTTCACGGCCGAATGGTTAGGAAGTTCACTTTGATCCCACTGCGAGACATCATGGCGTCTTTTTTTTCCCCCGTACCCTCAGCTTGATTCAAGTCTTCTGAAACAAATTGACATGAAAACGTTCTAGATGTAAATATTTCACGATCTGAAATCTGTTTAGATTTCTGACTGTTGACATTTCATGTTAATTAATCTAATTAGAGGTCTCTCCGTCAAAACCGTAGACTGCTTTTTTAATTCAAGCCCAATATACAGATTATGTTGGAACACGGAACATATGTATAATTATTTCTCTTGATTGAGTCCCAATGTAATATTGGTTTCAAATTTTGATACAAATTTTTACATCGACTCCAGTGCTCAACTGGTACATATTTTATCGACCCCGAAAGGATGAATGGCAAAGTCGACCTGGGCGGAATTTGAACTCAGAACGTAAAGACGGTTGAAATGCCGCTAAGCATTTTGCTTGTCGTGCTAACGATTCTGCCAACTCGCCACCTCAGAGTTCATATGTAATATTGAGGTATAATCGGTTGAATCGTTTGTAAGACAGTAACGGAGTTGTTTTATGTGATCTAGAGTGTTACAGAGTTGAAAACCGACCGCCATCCCATATCAGGGGAAGACAGAAAATCAATGAATTAAAGTAAAATTACTTTCCGTATTTGATTGCCGTGAAATATCTGTATACCACAATGGTATACATACATACATACATACATACATACATACATACATACATACATACATACATACATACATACATACA
>JAOPUL010000001.1:15086578-15098449 GCA_027564515.1 Octopus rubescens | reverse complement strand
ATCCACGCAGGAACGTATATAGGAGAAGTTGTTTTGGGGTTTGAAAATGAACCTGAATTTTATATATATATATATATATATATAAGCTCCCATTTAAATTTCTCAGTACTATTTTAGTATCTACAGTGGTTACGTAAATGGCATAGCGTAGGAGTATTAACCAAACACTTGATCGTGAAATTAAGTTACATGAAGATATATAACAGATGTTGAGGTATACATAAACCTCTGATTAATTCAATTTCTATTGCAGTCGCTATACGGATCTATTCTTACCGATCTTCGTGAATCTAATGAAGGAAATATGTCTCCAGAAATTCTAGTTGAGTGCAGCCCACTCATGAAGGATTTTCTATTCTTTCAATCTCCTTATCTACTTCCATTTGAACTTCTACATTAAATTCAAAGAGCCGGAGTGAAGATGAAGAAACCGACAAAATTTTAGCTTCTTGCATATTCTAAGAAGCATATTGCTATTAATGAGTAAATTTTATTGTGAACAAAATTGATTTTATTTCACAGATGCCTTTCTTAATATTGCTGTCGCACAACGCATCTAACAGAACACGTACTCAGTAAAGGCACATCTTAATAAAGATGACAAGAAATTACATTTGCTTCAGACAGTGAAAATGTTTAAATAGTGCTATTATATAAACACACATCGATACACTCAGCTCAAATATATTCGAATGAGGAAGATATCGGCATATTGAGGATGCCTTTGCTGGAAGTGTTCAGTGCCATACAACAGATAATTATTTACGATTTAATTGTATGGTTGACTGAGGCTATTAAGAAACCCGGTGTTGGAGTAACGTCTCTGAATATGAAAGTATATGAACCAAAACTACAAGCCACTTGAAAGATATTTTTCTTGATAAATTATCCAATGTGATAAAAAATGTAGTTGGTTAAAATCCTTGCCATTGCTCTGGGACTATGTTAAAGCTAGCTTCTTCACAGAACAATGCGTTTACGTTACTGATAATTTGAGTTAGATGATCCCGGGCATTGTGAGTGGATATCTAATGGTATGGTTTCATAATGGGTTCATATAATAATTTCAAGTTTAGTTTAAGCATAATGTGAAAAAAGCTTGCCACTCTAAGCTGCATTTCCACTGTCACTCTCATGTTAATATCAGGAAACAGCAAACTTCTAACAAAGTACAACTAGCATCCACCTTTAAATTCAAAGAAACCAAAATGTAATACAGTATAACCTAACATATAAACTGATTAAAAATTTGTGTTATATAGAATTTTCTCGCGTTAATTAGAAAATATGTCCTGTCGAGTCATCAGCTATTCAATAAGAATAAGTCGAGTTACAGTTGAAAATGCCAACCGCCATTAAGAATCACAATGAAACAAATATCATTAATTAAGAAGCTAAGGGAGACAAAACCATCAGGCAATTGCCTTAATGTAAAGTCCTGCTCCTAAAAATAAAATGACCAGAGAAAAGCAAACTGTACATACGATATTGATATCTCCATTAATCACCTAACAATGAGATACATATGACCTAGACAGATAACTCTTTCGAAGGAGTCTGCACTAATGCAGCAACTCATTTCGTCACCGGTACCTGTAGAAGATATATTTGAATCTGGCAGGATAATGCACTGCCCTGCCTATCATTATTTACACACATTTCACGTGGAATACTGAAACATTATGTATCCAAATATCGTTTGAAATTTACGGAGAATGTGGATTAATTGTCTTTTAAAATATCGGAAGTATATTTGGTAGTTACGAATATGAGCCGAACGACTGAAGCATGAAACTTAACGCTTCTAATAACCTTATATTTTTCATTCAAATCCCGAGATAGTATATTCTGACTATTCGGCATTTATATCATCCAAATCCCGACCTACCATATTCTGACTATTCGGCATTTATATCATTCAAATCCCGAGCTACCATATTCTGACTATTGGGCATTTATATCATGTTTATAAAGTGACGAATATTGTAGGATATATGGTGAAAGAATATTGAACTTAACATTTGTATAAAATTATAAAAGTACGTAAATTCTTTTACGAAATATGAACATATCCGTAGCCTCTCATATAGCTGGTAGTATCAAAATATTTGCATAAGTAATTTGCCTATGTTACACTGTATTCCATACATTTAAAATTTCAAACATTTTCAATTATCCTTTACAATTATTCTTGTAAAGAGTGCTCGATAAGTTGACTTCAGAATCATTTGCATAATGCTATTTCACCAAAATGCTACTACGATAGGATTTCACAATGAATAATTTAACGTAATCAACAACGTTGATGTTTATTATCTTTAGCAATTATAGTCAAGGAAAACCAAAGCGGTTATAAATCAAAACTAGGCTTAGTTCCAAATAAGCAAAATTTGCTTCACTAATACATTTGAATTGGGAAAAGATTATAAGTCACAAATTTGTATTAATTTCACCTATGTCTTTCCTGGCAATGACAGAAAACAATATTGTATGTATTTCACAGGGAGATAGCTAAGACAAAAACACGAGGTTGGGACTTTATGTTTGGGAAGGTAATGTGTGTGCAAACGTTACGAGAAGAAATTTTGCATTTGTTTCTTTTTTATCTAACAAATAAATACAAGAAATATACGTAGTTGACTCAATGGGATAGGCTATGTGTTTTATTAAAAGATGTCAATATTTTATTAAATTCATTAAATTCCTGGGAAAACGCGTATGAATAACATCAGTACACTCTTCAGCCTTATAAGTCTGAGTCATTACGTTCATATAAAGCGTTATTAATCCTAGTACTTGTTATCAGAATGTAATGTAAGTTATTCGAATAATTAGACAGAATAAAATAAACCTTTGTTTTCATTTGAAGTAATGGTCAATGATGCATTAGATAATCTGCAAGAATATTTCGTGTAAATTTAACAGTGACGGAATAAATGTAAACTATCTATTTCAATAAAGAAACGGTAAAGAAATAACTATGTAATGTGTAAACAAAATAAAACTTAACTCTGTTATGTGCGATGTACAAAAAACAATAATTGCATTAATAATTTAAAGTCTAACTTAAGAATGTAAAACTTATATTACATCACTTGTAAATCTTTATATATGTCCTTTCGGTATTTGTGAAGAGGAAATATTAAATGCTTGTTGTTATTCTTTTTCGTAGAATACTTTCTAAGCTTTATTTAGAGAATATCTCTGACTGTTTCGTGACATAGATGTATAATAGGTTTGAAGCATACATTACTAATCTTGATCACATAGAATTAAGGAATGTTTTGACAGCTAAGATGCAATATTACATTATATTGTTTCTCACTGACACTTGCTTATATTTATCGTGTTTGTCATGTCTGTCATTCTGATTTTACTTCAAAATTCCATTGCTCTAATTCCATCAATAACGATCAGCCATATTTTGGTTTGATTTTTAATACTCTTGTTTCTGCTTCTCCATTCTTGTTTTAATCTAAAACATAACAAGTTAGTTTAGGAATATTTATTGAAGATATTATACTGCACTGTTTGCTTGTTATCGAAAAAAAAAACAGTTGTTCATATTTTTTTTGAAGTTTGATATTTAAAGAATTACAAAATTATAAGCAATACTGTTTGGTTTATATTTCATAATAAAAATATGACATTACATTTTCGTAAAATATATTATCTAAAAATAATTCTGTTTTTTCTTCAGATTTTTAATTGTAAAACAATATGATTTGGTAATTCCTCTCTGAATCACAATAATAGATTATCTTTTATTTCCTTACAGTTAACGGATATAAATACACTTTCTCCTGAATACGACCATATACTTCTACAGGTAGCCTTTATCAGAGAAGGTATTGCTCTCAACTTTACAAACTGTCGCCAACTAATCCAAAAAATCAAAACATAATCGATGATTATTATAAAAATAACACACACCTAATATCTGTAATCTATACACGTCTTCTACGTATGTTTCTTATTTAGTCCTTTACAACTTATTAAGCGTAATATTGTAATAGAACATATTTAAATGAATATTCAACAGCTCATGTGCTCTCTACATTTCATGATTATGGTATATAAAAGTATCAATTATTCATATAAAGTGTACCGATACTGAACAGCTCATCATTTCGGGGTCGATAAAATAAGTACTGAGTTCGATTTAATAGGCTTACTCCCTCTACCGAAATTGCTGGCCTTGTGCCCAATATTTGAAACCAATGTTACTTCTATCATTAAGGCGGGGAGCTTGCAAAATCGTTAGCACGCCAGACAAAATGCTTAGCGGCATTTCGTCCGTCTTTGAGTTCTGATCTCAAATTCCGCCGAGGTCGACTTTACTTTTCATCCTTTCGGGATTGATGAATTATGTACCAGTTGAGCACTCCTCAGTAATTGCTGGCCGTTTGTCAAAATTTGAAATCAATATTATTTCTGTTGATACAAGACTATTTCGTAGTTAGTTTCCCTTATTATTACACTTCTCAATAGTATCTATGACCTATAGTATTAGTGTAAGTGAAACTATATTTAGATAGCTTCATAAAAGAAATAGCAAGTGTCGAGTGCATTTGATTCTTTATTTCAATTTCCTTTACTATATTTAGTAAGCACTGTTGAATTATCTTTGTATCATAAAACCTGTATTGAAAAACAAAATTATTCTTGTTTAGATATTAAATTAAAGAAAAAAAAGTATGTTTAAAACGTGGAATGATCGAAAATATTAAATACAATTATAAAATTAAACATATTTCATAGTTTAAACGCGCAATATTTCTCAAAGTGATCTGAGGATTATTGAAAATATTATTTGATAATAAAATTATATAACATGATTTAAGCAAGTCATATCCTATACTAATTCACTTAAACAGACATATATTTCGAAAGTTAAATTTTAAAAGCTAAAATCTAAAAATGTAACACAAATTTTTTGTTTGGATGGCTGTATGAGGAATATTTCGAATTATTAATAAGAAAGTGGCAGGGGCAATATTGCATGAATTAAATATGGTGATTCGAGAGATTTATGCCAAGTTTAGATATTCGGAAAACGTAAACATACTTAATTACATCACGAATACAAATAGAAGATACTTAAGCATTTATACTATTCCATTTTCCTCTTGCTTTAATACAAAATGTTTGTGCTTAGCTAAACAAAAATCTTGGTATAAACAGCAAATATTAAGTAATAATTTTCATAAGGACTGTTTCCATTATTAGAGTGAACTTGCAGAAATATAAACCTTGTTCAGTTGACTGAGTTACAATGTAAAAATTTCAATTTATTCACGTCATAATACGATGGTGGGCTTCTACGAAGGAGCTGTGAAATGTTGCATGCATTAATTGCAACGCTTCTTATGAATAACTGCATTGTTTCTCTCCAGGTAAACTGAGAGCTGACTGTTCAAAAGTAACCAGTCGCAACTTCTCTTGAAAATGTTTAAAATTTGGCATCGTTGTGTTATCAAGTACCTACAGAAAAAGGCTTTAGACCCCAATTATATTCATGCAGACATGGTTACTACATTAGGGGATGATGCTCCAGCATTATCATCAGTGCAAAATTGGGCAGCTGAGTTTAGGAAGGGAAGGGAGAGCCTTGAAGAAGATCCAAGGTCTGGACGTCCTGCAACTGCCACCAACGAAGAAAACGTTGATCGTGTTCGCCACACGGAAATGGATGACAGGCAGCCTATCCCGTGAGAAAGTTGAGAATATTATGCACAATGAACTTGGCATCACGAAGGTTTCTGCTCAGTGGGTGCCACGTCTTCTGAACCTGATCAAAAGTGCACCAGGCGTATAGCGGGGAAATCTAATTTTGTTTGAGACAAATCCAGCTGGTTTCCTTGAACGTTTCCTAACCCAGGATGAGTGTTGGCGTCATCTCTTTGAGTCAGAGAGAGAGAGAGAGAGAGAGAGAGAAATGCATGCAGTGGAAACACACCACGTCACCTGCTCGAAAGAAAGCCAAGGTTGATTCATCCGCAGTGAAGGTGATAGCCTCAGTTTGTTGCGATGCAAAAAGCATTGTGTTTATTGACTATCTTCAAAAAGGCCACACCATCTATACCAAATTGCTGAGCGAGTTACGAATGCCTATCAAGACTAAGCGCCCAGTAAAACTGACGAAAGGGGTCTTGGTTCACCAGGAAAATGTTCCATCGCACTAATCCTTCGTTTCAATGGCTGCTGTGCGTGACTGTCTTATTGAATTGGTTGATCACTCTTCCTATTCTCCTGATGTGCCCCATCTGACTATCTTCTGCTCCCCAACATGAAACAATACTTGGCTGGGAACCAGTATTGCAGTGATGATTTCCTCGTATCTGCTGTTGGTGACTAACAGGATGGAAGCCTTTTGACCAATGCGATTCAAGCATGTTAACATCGAAAGAAAACGTGTGGGGACCGCAAGGAGGACTATGTTTAAAGATAAACCTGATTTGATCATATTCCGTGGGAATTTCTTGGTCAGCCTTTGAAAATTTCAGTCGACTTTCATATACTTGAGAAAAGTATGAACGTCAACAGTTAAACTAACTCGGTATCAAAACCTAACAAACTTTGCAGAAACAGAATGTAATTTACAAAGGACAACTGTAACGAATTGTTGCTGCACAGTACTTAACTGTATTATGGAAACTTCGTTACATTTCCATAATAAAACAGCATTATACGATAAAGAGTGGAAACGTCAACAATTTCGGTATCAGAATATTTGGCTGGTGATCTATCATGTATAAAGCAATTAAATTTATATTCATTTATCAGTTTTACACCCAAAACTATATTATTAGAGCTGCGGCTATATCATAGCTTTTAATACAGCAGCAGTAACTGCACCTGTAATTAGAAATCTTACCAGTAGTATAACAATAAAGCAAAGCCATTAACAAAAGTCGCTAGAAGCACATCATCAGTACTATTAACAAAAACAAAAGAGGTAAACTGAATAAAATCATCAAAAGGGAATTGTAGTAAAATAATTAATGTGTCTTTTAAGCTGAAACACCTTTCGTGATTATTCTCCTATTGTTATATCATCAGTTAAAAAATAACGTGGTGTTCAATTAAAATCCATTAATGTACCCTTGTTCGTGGTAACAGAGGCAGCAATTTTTCTAGCGCCCCTGGCAACGTCATATGCTATTCCGTTTTGTTTGTATTGTTTAAATTCCCTTGAAATGAATAGTACCTGATGTTCTGAAAAATCAATGTTATTAAATCAACTGTATTAGAGTAACAGTCTTATTTGATATAATTATTTCAAACTGTGACCGACTAGTGCTCACTTCTTGATATAAAATGCATAGGGTTGACATTGTAAATTTCTCTATCTTTCTACTTTACATTAACAAGTTTTATCGTGACTGTATAAAGTTTAATTGTTACGGATTTTGTATACTGAGCATAGAATTATTTTGATTCAACTTCATTCTATGCATGTACACGAAAACACACATACACACATATATACACGGCGAAGACATAAACTTAAATAAAATAAAAATACATTCGTTAATGCTCTCAGGATAAATATATAATTTCAAATACGTATTCATGATTATCCAATACCTAATGATTTTATCAAAAAGAGCCTTACCCGCATACTATAAAATATTTAACTCAACAAAATTATAGATTTGCATTTTGTATAATGAGTTTTAAGAAATGAAGTATAAATAAAATTAGATAAGTTTTACTAATACGTCAAATGTTTCACATAGGTAAAAACAGTTTTTATTTCGAAATTAGTTTTAGGGATATTCTACATCTATTGAGGAACCGGAACAGTTGTAGCTATGACAGTTCTTCCAAATGTCGATTGGTATATTATTTCCATGAACTAAATATTAATTTGCAATTCGAAACATATAACTTAATCTGGTAAGTAACGGAAGGAAATATATTGTTCAGCTAAACTGGTCTTGCGAAAGGTTTCTGTTTTTTCGAGAATTATAGTTTATATATGAATATTTCAGTTATAGTTCATAGAACCGTTCTACTTCTAAAACATTTGTACAGAGGTAGTATTACATTTGTAATACCTTGTATTTAACAGAATGCTTAACTATAGGATACCAGATGAAACCTAATCGTAGATGAAATATTGTAACTCTAAAGCAGAAATATATGAGAAAATGTCTACCTACAAGAGACAAGCTTCACGTTTCATTAATCATTTCAACCCCAAAGAGCCTTGACAGTTTAAGAGTTCAAACCATCGGATGCTGCTGAATGATGCTAGGGTTTCAGAATTCAGAATATGGTATGCAAACCTTATTTGATTATCTCTCTAAAATTGATTTATCAGAAGGATTTCAAAAGAAATCAAATTAGCTACGTGATGCTGATCTTTAAGTGAACAAAATATATCACTATCCAACTCTGCATATCAGTGTGATTTATGCACATCTTCCACGCTTATATAGATATTGAGGTTTGCCATGATACAACGCAACGAGATTATATCAATGAGTAACATATATCGAGCCTACGCACGAGATACGAATACAAATACTAATATGTATGAAAAACATGTTTCAGCAAGAATCAACCACTCCAACAACTATATTATGTTTCCAATAACATTTTCACTCGGTAGTTTCCAAAACTAAAGATTATATTTGCAAAATATGTTATAATAGGAACGTGATGCATCTATAAATAAGTGCGCTATGAAGATGAAGAAAAGTTTACTAATGCAATAATATACATTAAAACAAAGTCATAAAATACTTAAATCTTATAAAGAATCAAGACTGGAATTTTGTCAAGTAAGTCTTAGCTTGTCACTCAGACTCTTAGAAATAGAAGCCAGTCACATCTACATTTCCCTCAAGTTTAAAACTTATCGTCTTAGAAAAAAGCATATTGGAAAATATGGAACTGAGTGCACTGTGCAAGCGATAGAGAGAAGAAAAATGCCAGGTGGTCATAGCTACAACGCTCAAAGTCAACACAGATCTAAACAACAGCACGAGCAATAGCAAGCATAAATTCATAGGGAGGAGTACTATCGTTTGAACGTCAGATGTTCGCTATTTATCTTGTCAACTGCCAAGAAATATGATGCATGTATGAACGTAGAAAAAATGAAATCAGACATTCAAAGAATATATTTGTCGGTTGAGATAATAGAGGTCAGATAACATTTTTTCCTTGTATGTTACATATGACTTTGCTGAAGATGGTCATTGCCATGAATTTCAGTTATATTCCGTTAGAAACACTTGTTGGCATATATCTGTAACTATAATCGCACTATATTCGTCGTATTTTAGCATATAATGAATTTTAATAATTGGTTTTCGACCGTCATCTTGTTTTCATACGGTAGGATATTTACGTTTTGTTGCCATATATTGTAAGTCCGAAGTATTTCCATGCCACCTACATAGAAAACTATAAGTTTGTTATTGGAAAGTTTTTGAACTTCAATAAAACTCAATATGTTTTGAAGATAAAGGAAACTTTTACGTATATTTTTACATTACATGAATTAAAGTGACAGTTCTGTAGTAGTCAATATATCAATAACCAGTTGTAAACGATTGGGCGTGTATGTTGGCAGAAATATTTTGGCCATATAACAAGTGCATTTTTTAAAACTGTAACAAGTTTCTGTACGAAATAATTGTACATTTATATATTTATTAACGGTTGTTGTAATTGCAGAACATATTTAATTGTGCCTAACATTCCCAAAAGTTGTTAGACTTTGTGAAGTTAATGAAACGATGAAAATAATTAGTTTGTAAATGCTATGTTCCATTAAAGAACCAAGTAGAAATATAAAAAAGTAGAACAACCATCGGTAACGTGCAATTTTACTGGTTTGGTTCTACTGATAAAACAGATCTTTTCTTGAAATCAGTGCAAGTTATCAATGATAGAAATTAGTTGATGATGCTCTTGATCTCCTACCATTTTTAAGTTCAAAGGAAATTTGATGAATCTCATTAACACAATCTTTTTTGAAATATCACGTAAATAGTAAGATAAAGGCAGTCAATCTGGCAACCTATAATGAAACCTATCGATTTAGCTAATTAGTCGGATATATGTTTTGAACAGAAGGTCGATTGTAATTGCAAAAAATCAAACATTTAGAAAATTGATTGCTTTGTGAAAACAACAGAGAAGAAAAAAGAAGTAAAGCCTGGAAAGGCAAGATATTGTTAAATATCATATTTCAAACCTGACACGTCTCAGTGATCTGGAAACAAAGAGTGGTTCATTTTGAAAATGGTGAATTCTTACGAGCTTTATTATTGATATTTTGACTAGTTTCAAGTCGTTCAGTTATTATATAAAAGAGTATGATCAATGAAGTTGAACCCAGTATATTGTTGCAATGTGGTTCTAGGTTGAAATCAATTCACTCCTCCTACACTCATAAATGGTCAAGAAAATAATAAACAGCACTTACTCTAAAACGATTTTGTCAAATTTAAAGAGACGTAGGTTATATGACATTTATTACATTTTCTGTTTTGACGTAGAAAGTAAAAATCAATATATCATGAAGTCATGTGGCTACTAATAAATGCAACTGAATTTGTTTATCCAGAGATCCGAGAGGAATACCACTAATAATAGTAAAAAGGAACATTTACGTGATCTTTTGAATTTAGAAACAAATTAAACATATAATGTCCAACAGCTTTTTGTTGTTTGTTACAATTAATAATTACTGTGCAGTTTTGAAAATAACTATATGACAAAAATTCAGTAATATAACTGTGATGGCAACTGTCTGGGGATATAGTTTTGAAACTCTTCCTCTCTGTACTAAAGCGTGACAAAAATCGTCAGAAAATTTGATATACTTCAAACACTTTTTGTCACTAATAATTACATTAGTTTAAACATTTACAGTTTAACTGGTATTTTGATTAACTTCCCAGGTTATGCATTATATTTATTTGCTGTGTTTATAATAGTATTTAGTAGAATCGAAGGAAACACATACAGCACAATGATACAATACAGAAATATTTTAACATAATATTAATATAAATAGTTTTTTTAATTTAAGTGAACACAATTATTTAGCTTATATGGGAGAAATGTATAATGTTTCATTTCTTTAAATTCCTTACGCAAGAAATGCAATATCTTGAATAATTCCTGCATAATCCACTGATAAATATAGCATCTGCAGAAGAGCATTAGTTAATTGTTTAAAAATTAATAGCTTAAATAAGTATTTCGCTTACCATGAAATGTCAAACTATTAAATATTTTCCGAAAATATTTATATATTTAATTGAATAATTAAAGCCTAATATTTTCCCATCTCTGTATAGCTATATAAACAAAGCGTGTATATTAGTTAAATGTTAAATACATACACATGGCACAATAAAATATTTCTCCGGCAATTTTGTAGACTTGTTAGATATGTAATACCATCGTTTTGTTTATTCCTGCAAGACATTTATGCGTATAAAAATAATATGTTATTGATAAGTTGTATGTTTTCTATAATTATGTTATATTTTCTGGATTTATAGAAATATTTGTAATTTCAAAAGTGACCCAAAGAGGATGAAAGTTATTGGAATCCTGAGGAAAACGAAGTTCATTTGAAGTTAGGCTGTGTTAAAATCGTGAGTTTGTATGATCGTGTATATATCTTTAGGCTCTACATTCAAGGTAAACGCGTGTAGCCTTTAGATAGCGTGCTATATTAAAATTAAAATGATGATGATGATGATGATGATAATGATGATGATGATGATGATGATGAAGATGATGACGATGGCGATGATGATGATGATGATGATGATGATGATGATGATGATGATGATGACGATGATGACGATGATGACGACGACGACGACGACGACG
>JAOPUL010000001.1:14770382-14785443 GCA_027564515.1 Octopus rubescens | reverse complement strand
TCCAACGTGTCCAGATGCTTCTTCAGGTTCGGTGGTATTGAACCCAATGCTCCGATGACAACAGGGACAACCTTTATCTTTGACTCTCGCAGCTGCTACATCTTGGTGATCTCAGTTTTCAGGTCTCCGTATTTGTCGATCTTTTCTCTTTCTTTCATGATGATATTTTTGTCTCCCAGTACTGCTACGTCGATTATTAGGCACTCCTTTTTATCCCTCCTAAAAGTCACTATGTCTGGTCTTCGGTGCTCTAACACCTTGTCTGTCTGGAAGTCAAAGTCCCAGAAGATCTTTGTCTTCCCGTTTTCGTCCATTACCTTTTGTGGTGCATATTGGTGCCAAGCGCCCGTTGCCTCATATCCGTACTTCCGACGTAGTAGCCAGTGCAGGTTTTGAGCGATCCTTGTCATGTCAGCGCTTGTACTCCTTCTGTGCAAGACTTTCACGAGCACTAACAATGTGAGTCACGCATTCGACCTTTCTTCTACACATTCTGCAGAGGTCTGTTGTATTGTGTTATAAATATCTCTTTTCACTGGGTTGGTATTCAATGCCTGGACCAGGGAATCGATGATTAGACTTTCAGTCGTCTTCTTTAGGTCACCTTTGCTGAGCCACCTCCATGATGCTTCCTGGTCTTTTAAGTGCTTAGTTTCACTTTTAAGTGCTTAGTTTCACTATGTCATTCCATGCGGAGTAGTGTTTCTTTTCTCTCGCTGGCTATCCGTGAACAGAATCCATTAGCACTCTCAACTCCTCTTCCCCCTCCTCCATTGTTGGTAGCTCCTTCTACGATCGAGGTTGTCAATCTCCGCTTGCGTCCATTCCAGTTACATTGACATAACTCTCCTCAAAATCCTGGCTGTTCCAAGCAGTGCTGTTTTCTGAAGCATCTCTATCTTGATAGTGAGTCCAAGTTTGCCCCAAGCCATTTCTGATATTGGGTTGTCACTCTTCCAAGTGTCCCTATCACAACAGGTGCAACCCTCACTTTCTTCAGCTGCCACAAACGTGCTATCGCATGCTTCAAATCTTGGTACCTATTTACTTTGTCCCTCTCTTTCTCTACCTCGCGGCTATCTTCTGGGACAGCGATGTCAATAATCTTGCAATGTCTTTCTTCTTCCTCAATCAGGATCAAATCAGGTCTTCTTGCTCTAATCACGTTGTCACATTGCACACTGAAGTCCCATATCAATTTCACCATATCGTTTTCCATTACAGCTGGTGATTGTGTTCATACCACTTGTCAGCTCGTTCTAAGTTTTATTTTCCACATAAAGACCAATGTACAATTCGAGCAACATTGTCATGCCGTCTTTTGTACTCCCGCTGTGCCTGAGAGCTACATTCACATACAATGTGTTGTGTGGTTTCTCCAGCCTTAAAGATACCCACTGTATACATAGATACACCATCGAAATAAACATACCAGATTGTTCATTTACAAAATCAAAGGTTATGTTTAAAAAATCTACATGGAAGGATTTCTCACAGCAACAATGCTCTTCTCAATAGTGTGACGTACCTATCATCATCATCATCATCATCATCATCATCATCATCATCATCATCATCATAATCAAGCTAGTACATGCTAATTTAATTAGCATGTATATTATCCTTAGTTTCGGTGACAACAAGACTCCTCAAATCTCATGAATCTTTCTTAAAAACCTTGCAGAATACGCGATGATATTTTTCTGCAATATCTTTTATTTATTTATCTCGCATTGTTTGTGTTTTGCCAAGTGCACCAGTTACCACAGGAATAATTGTTGTCTAAGTATTCCACAGTCTCTTCAGCTCTCTGGCTAGATCCTGATAATTCTCTATTTTTTCAATTTCTTTGGTATCGACTCTGTTATAATAAGAAATTGCAAAGTCAATGATGTTACACTGTTTATTTTGTCTTCTGTAATCATATCTGGTCTTTTTACTTTAATGGTATGGTCAGTCTTTATGGGGAATCCCATAAGAACCTGTAATTCTCATTCTCTGTCACAGCTTCTGGTTCGTGTTCATTCTACGTTCCTGTTATTACAAAGCCATACACTCCACTAATAACCTAATGCCTTTGCTTATATTCTTTTTGTGCTAGTTTACTGCACTCACTCAAGAAATGATTGATACTTTTGTCTCTTTTCCTGCAGATTTTACTTTTGCTGTCTGACTGAATTTTGTCGATCAGATTTGTTCCAATGGCTAGGTTCTGAGCGGCTATAATTAGCGCTTTGGTTTCTCGATTCAGATTTCTGTCCGTCAGTCAGATCCAGCATTCTCAGTTTGTTGCATGAATTAGTCATGTAATTCCATTTCTTTCCATCTGATCGCTCTGCTGTTCTTTCTTCTATTCTTGAATTATCCTATTGCTTCAATAACGTTTTGGAACGTGAAGATGTGAGCAGAAAGACAAAATATTATAATTGCAGGCAGGAAGGCAACTTCTAAAGACAATTGCCTAATCAAGCCAGGTAACAACAATAAAATCCAATATCGCAACAAATACAGTTACTATAACGGGAACAGAATAATGAGGGATGCAAATACCTAGGAGTGCTGCAAGACGATAGGATAATGGAAAGAGAAATGGGAGAGAAAATCTCTAAAGAGTACAAGAGGAGAATTGGGAAGGTGCTCGAAACAAAATTAAATAAGGGGAATGTCATTAAAGCAATAAATACATGGCTCATGCTAGTATTGAGAAATGGACAAAAGTCAAGTTACAGAACATGGACAGAAGAACTAGAAAGCTAATCAAAATGTACAACGCACACCAACCTAAAAGTAGTACCTTCCAAGGAAGGAAGGTAGTAAAGGATTACTAAACGCAGAAGACGCCGTTGGTACCATGATATTGGGGTCGAAAAATTATGTTGTACAGAATGAAGAAAGACTATTATCGGCTACTAGAGATAGAAAGAAAAACTTTGGCGTGTTTACATGCATGATCAATGTTATACAGGTTCAGCCTATTGGCATAACTTTTTTTAAGTTAATCCCCGACCAGTAGCTCTCTATTACAGGCACTACCATAGATGGTTTCAGAAAAAAGAACCTTTGGTTTTCACGCATTACTTCTCTATATAAAATGGTATGAGGAAGAATTGATCTGAGACATATGTAACCGTAGAATGTATTTTGCATCGGTCTCACTTGCGTTCATTACTCCATCTGTGTTTGCGATTGCTAGAAAATATACATCACCTGTCATTTCCTTCAGACAATGTAGGAAATCAATATAAACGACTCGTTATATTTTATTTACGACATCTATTATTATTTTAGAGGAAATAGTAATGTATTATAAATACAAATCACCATATCTCTATAAATCCCATTCCATTTTGCAGCATTTTGAACGAGTGAAAATGGAATGAATTATGCAACCACTTAGATAAACGCATAACATTGAACTTTCTTAGTCCTTTTATTGTTCCCATGCGAATAAGATTTATTCACTCATAAAATATAGATCTACTCGTTTTACTATCTGACAATTGATTGCAACATCTCCATGACACTCTAAGACAATGGGGATACAGATTAGGAACCGCTGCATTAGGACAGCAAGAATTTAGGAGTGCGTTAGTATGCTTCATGCATGTAACAAGAAATAAATATGTAGTGAGACAAAAATTAATTTTATTTGAGGATTAACATTATTTCATTTTCCTACGAGAACTCTTCTTGTTATCATCTGCAAAATACAATCAATATAAGCTTGCCTAAGCAGTACTGAAAGAATCACCTAGTAAGTATAGAGAAGTATATTAGAGCCATCGAGGGAGCTTCTATACGATCACTGACTCTCCAAGAAATAAGTAGACAAATCTCCATGAAATCACATTTTTCCATCTTGAGAAAAGGAAGGAAAATTGGATGATTTAATCACTGAAAAACAAAAAGACAGAATTAGCAGAACCAGAAGCCTTCCATCAAAAGCCTGTTCGATCAGGATTGTCCTGGATATAAATAATATCAATAATAACAAAAGTCTTTGTTTTGCACGGAAGTATAAATTTATTTAGAAATTAAATAATCCAACGATGCGGCCACATTAAAAACAATAGGTCGATGGGTCTTAGTATATTTAATAGTTAATAAGAGGGAAGTAAAAATGACCCGCACTTTCACCAAAATTTATTTGACTTTGATTGCTCCAGTTTTTGTTTCTTGTCTTCCAGAGTAAACATGGCCGCTCCGCTGGCTGTGTGGACCAAGGAAGAACAGAGATCAGTGATCCAATTTCTTTGGTCGGAAGTTATGTCAGAGGCAGAAGTTCATCGCATGCTTTCAGTACAATACGGGAAAAGCGCTCTACCGCGTAGAAGTATGTATGAATGGATTGATAAGTTTTAAAATGGCCGGACAAGCGTGAAGCACAAAGAGGGAGTAGGAAGTCTATCAACCTCCACCATTGACGTGAAGAAGCAACAAGCTCGAGAGATAGTTCTGGCGGACTAACGAGTGACAATCGATGAGATGGAATGTTCTCTGCAAATTAGTTATGGTTCAGCATAAGAAATGATCCACGATAGGCGTCGCTTTCGTAAAGTTTGTGCTGGATGGGGTCCAAGAGAGCTTACCGAAGTGCATACGCGAACTAGTGTGGAGATCTCTCTACGGTTATTCAACCAGTACAACGATAAAAGTGAATCTTGTTTTGGAGAGAATAGTCACAGAAGATGAAACCTGGGTCCATCACTTTGAGAGCCAGGATCCGAAAGGCAGAGTATGAAGTGGAAACATCCGGAATCTCCAGCAAGAAAGAAATTCAAGACTCAACCACCCGCAGAAAAAGTGATTCTAACCGTTTCTTTGGATGCAAAATGCCTATACTGGAACGTTATCTGGAAAAGGGGGCAACAGTCATCTGAGTAGGCTATAGTGAAATGCTGGTCAACAAACTTAAACCAGCAATTCGCACCAAACGCTGAGCTCTATTCTCAAAGTAAGTGTTGTTGTTGCACGACAAAACACGCCCACATACGGCCGTCCACATCGTTGAAATCATTGAAGAATTGGGTTTTGAGTCACTGGAACCTCCTGCATATAGTCTCGATCTCGTGTTTTTCAACTATCACCTCTTTGAACCGCTGAAACATCCTTTGCTAAGGACGAAGAAACGCAGGAAGCGGTGCATAAATGGCTGCGTGACCAGCCGTAACACCTTCTTCTTCGTTGGAATAAGCAAACTCGTGGACTGCTAGCAGAAATGTATGGCAAAGCCAGGAGACTATGTCGAAAAACGATGTTATTGTTCAATCCTTGATTTTGTTTTAATAAATTATAGAAACAAGAGTGCATATAATTTTTGACTTACCCTCGTAAATCTAAGCTAAGAGTAGTCTCGAACTATTGTTGCTGGTTTAGATTTCTAATGATAAATTTGCTTTAGGTTTTTCTTGAGCCTATGTTTTTCATATAGATTGCGCTTTTGGATAGATTTAGAAGAGAGAAAACTAGAAGGTAGTCTGACTTTCTTATATGAAGAATTGTTATTACCATACACTGATATATTCAGATTGGTTTCCTTATATTGGTTGTTATTATTACTTTTTCTCGGCCATTGTGCCCTTCGGCCTTCTTCAGATGTGTATCGTACACTATAATGCTCATGTGAGCGTGAGTTCTATCTTTGGATTAGTCAAGCTATATATACTCTGGTATAAAACAAACAGTAGAATCAGCTGTCTTAAATGGAATATCATCTCTGGACAACAGGACAAGAGCAAACCTACCTCTGTGGATTTAATAAAGTCTTCGGCACCAAATTCCAAGGACATTAACAAAAACGACGAGCGTCACAAGAAGGCTGGCGTGAACAACAACTGAAACGTTATAATCGAAGACAATAAAGATGACAATAAAGAAGAGAGCACTAGAAACGATGACAATAAAGAAGGGATCACTAATATATCAGAAGCTAGCTAGAATTTAGTATTCTACTTAAAATAAGACCTATATGTGCATTCTTTCAATCTTTTGAAAGTGATAATGATAAAATTCAGATCACTACTTAGTTCTCTGTAGTATCTCAAAGAAAAAGCTAATATTTAATTTTATGATGTGTTTTTAATATAAAAGTAACTACTACTGCTGATACCAATGTTGTTTAACACCAGGTCAACTCTGACGGAACAAATCTTTCTGGTCAAAGGTATTCCACTTGTAAACATCCCTCCTTTTTATGAAAATATCTAGGACAACGTTATCCAATATGTCCTTTGCACAATAGTATGGTGTGATCTTAGAGGAAATTGGCTGTTATTTCTTGCAAATCGAGGTTTCTATACTTTCGCAAATTTCACGTAAGCAAGTTCATGCTTAAAGGTTCCATTATAACAACATCGATGTTCTTTTGAAATCCTCTTTAATAAATGTATTGCAACAGAATAAAAACTTTCATCATTAGCTAAGTTGGTAGTCGTAATATTCGATGTGAGTAACTCATATATTAGCTTGTACGCATTACATAATCCAGCAAAATTAACAAATAGCAATTGGTAATCTTACTTATAACTAAACCAAATAATCAGTTTCTGCTTAACCACAGCTTCATCCTGATACAGCAGGGCCTATGATCAAAGACATTCCAGCAGTGTCCATTCCATTTTCTTTCATATTTAAGAAACTTTTGTCTAGTGTAACTAATCATTTTGCAAGATTGTAGGATATGAAATTGAGGAAGATTTCTCTGATCTTTCTTGCAAGTCGAGATACCACGTAGAGTATCTCTCCTTGGTTTAAATTAACAGTTACTTCAGCGACATTAATATCATTAAATAAGGAGGCGAGCTGGCAGAGTCGTTATCCCGCCGGGAGAAATGCTTAGCGGCAATTTTTCCGACTTTACGTTCTGAGTTCAAATGCCGCCGGGGTCAACTTTGCCTTTCATCCTTCCGGGGCCGATAAAGTGAGTACCAGTTACGAACTGGGGTCGATAATATCGACTACTCCTCTCCCCAAAAATTCCAGGCCTTCGTGCCCAGTATAGAATGGAATATTATTAAATTTGTTATCGATTCTAAATTTCAGTTTAATTTTTCTAAACTTACTTTGCCAAGCAATCTTTTTCTTGCTCTCTTCTAAAATAAGTTAAATTGTGTAATAAAAATGAGTTTTCGCTTGTTCAATCAATTAAAATACCAATGCGTTGAATTAAGTGGCTGCGTATTCCACAGACATGTGTGTCCTTAACATACTCCTCAGAGTCAGTGAAACATAGGGTGTGACAAGGTTGGACCTTTGAATTATAATTACAATTCATCTTATGGGCTTCTGCACACCGAACTATTGTATTATTATGAGGCTTGGTTATATCTGAGGCAAACCAATAGTAGAAAATACTTCCTCACGATACTATGCAATGAGATCAAATCTGGGATCTTGTGATTGTGATTGTGAAGTGAACTTCTAAACCATTTAGCAATGCTGCATTAATTAGTGTTGTTAATCATAACAGAACGATTTAATTAAGCAATAACATTTAATACAAATAGGAATTACATCATTTCCTACATCAATATATATTATTTATAGCAATCAAGGTGGTGGGTAGACAGATTCATCAAAGTATTTGCTCTAGCCCTTTACTTTCTGCGTTCAAATCCTGCCACGGTCATCTTTGCTTTTCATTTTGTTGTGCTAGATAAAATAAAGTACCAGCCAAGTAAAGTCGATTAAGTTGACTGTCCGTTTATGTCAACGAGCAATTAGCTAGCATTTGTACAGAAGAATACTAATCTTTATCAGTCTGTGAGGTTCTGGTAGCTAGTGAAGTGGCCCATCTGTTTGAGTATACTACTATCATATCAATAGTAGCTGTATTTCTGTCACCATAACTATATACACATGCATATATCCCATATTTCACCTACACAAAGGGATAATACAAACAAAGAATGCTCTATAGCAGTGTTTTTTTTTTCATGGAGGGAGGGCTTCTCTTGTTGGAGGAGGGAGAGCTTCTCTTGTTGGAAAATGGCTGTGAGTATTGAAAAGAGGCAGGCAAATTATGTTCAATAAGATCAAGATTGTTTTAAACTTGTCCAACACTGTGACAGTGGAAGAATAATTATATGGATGCAAACTCTGTTTTCTCTTGTCATTAATAAGGAGAGGGAAAGGGGATAAATTTCACTTAAATTGGGATACTGGCTGATATTTGTCAGTTTGAGAACCATTACTCTATAATAACACAATTGAAATGTCCATCCCTTTAATATCCTCATGCAAGGATTTACATGTTAACCAATTTAAATGATAAATATTGCTTAAATATCACATACTTAATTGCATATCAGTAAATACCTAAAATTGATAACATTTCCACCTTAGAAATTAATGGGATGCTGAGACAAGAACATCTGGTTCCAACATGTGAAAAAAAAATAGCTGAAATATTTAAATATCATAGACTCTAGCATAGTATTTACGTAGATCCTATAATTGTCATTGAGGTTACTTTTCTTAACAATGCAGATATATAATCTAAGCAAAGGTTGTATAACAATTTTAGCATCGAAATTTCTTAAAAGATTATTTTCAATTATTTAAACTTTGAAGATTACCTTACTTTTAAATGCAGGATTAACATGCAGAAGCAAATACTTCACCAGTCAATAGTAAAGTTATTCATTATCGTGAAAAAAAAAAACGAAAAACAATGCGAAGAAGATGTACATGCCTGGCTAAATCATCATATTACTAGAAGGCTATCCAACAATTTGAAGGTTATTTGTCACAAGAAAACAGGTTTTGGAGTGAATAAACAATACCTGTTCAAAGTATGATTCTTAAAACTTACATTAGAGATTGATTCTTTCTGAGAGAAAAAGTTCGAGTGTTAATGACGATTGTGAATTGTTTTTATGCTCTGAATATCAAATGTGATCTTGTCACACTTTTACATGCTTAATTCATAACTCACCTTACATCCTTATTTCATAACTCTACCACAAGCAAGTTCTTCACAGCTATTGGCATCCTTTCAAACATTTTTCTCAAGTTTAAAAGAATTCCTGCTCTTTATTTTCCCCCTTTCAAGCTTTACTATTTCCATGATGATATATATTTTCTTTAAACTCCACATGTTGCACATATATACAGTAATATCCCACTCAGCGCTACCACATTTAGCTCTCATTTTGTAGATAAAATTGAGATATAAATACATTATTATAATAACAAGCAGGACTCATGGAAATTTCACGTTGATAAATCTTCTATTTTGATGCATAAATTTATATACGTATCATTGTTTAATTAGGTAAATGATTTTTTGAACATGACCTAGAACTCAGAATGATGCTATTGAAAAAAAAAGTATTCATCTTGATGTCATATCATAAAAGCACCAAAATTGTCTCTTGTTTTTCTTGTTTGAATAATTTTTGAATAAAGCAATTGTTTGTTGATCATGTTTCCATTGTGTACTTAAATGCTTATCGAAGTTCTTCCCAATATTCTGCCTCCTGTTATTTGTTCATATTATATCATTGCAGTTCATTTTATGAATGATTAAAAGTATATCAATCTGTCATATGTTACTACATTGTGAGCTAGATAGGATACAATATTGAATCAATCTTCTTATTTTAAGAAAAATGTGTTATGCAATATTGTCATAACATACATTTGATTACAAAAACACAGCTGTTTTGACTTTGTTAAAAGGTACTCTTCTGTTTTAGAGGACCATCCTTCAATGCTAGCAAATGTAGGTACATAACTCATTTGGAAACCCCAGTTGATATATATGAGTTGGTGCATTTGCTGTAAAGTTATCCCATTGAAAAAACACCATAAACATTATGTTTCACTTTACGAGAATATTCTCTTTGATATATTATACAAAGAAGACAGTTTTATGCACAATTGGAAGTCATTAGAAGCACAAATGAAAACCTTATTGCATCATTAAAAATTCAATATAAAAAAATGCAATTCAATAGAATTTTAAGATTAATAAAGATTGTTGGAATTTTTAAAAAAATTATCTGCTATATTTCTATTTTAAATTACACTTCATTCCAATGCAGGCTATAAAAAAGAAGTACTTTCAATAGATTTATTCACTAACAACTTGACTATGATAACTAGTTAAATATTCCAGACAAACTCAACTGAACATAAAACAAATGTTTCTCTTTTTCTTTTAATAAAATTAATTTTAAAGAATCCAATTCAAATATTGCAGTCATTATCATAAATTAATGTGCTTCTTTCAATGCAATTAAAGCAGTATTATTTTCTCTTGCTTTTTATTCAATGTTGCATTCGAAAATGAGACTTTAGAAACATAGTTATATAACTGGTTACTTGTTTTGTGGCTGAAATAGATATTAATTCACAAACACATGATATCTATCTATGTAGCCTATTAAGTAATGTGATCAAGAGATAAATTTTGTGAATTTATCCCATGTTTGAAGGCTTGATATGCTGCAATACTTACTGTATATTAATGTTATTATTGTTAGTGAGAAATATCTATTAGCTCTGCATGAGCTATGATGCAGAAGTAACTGATTGAATAATTATTCAATCAGCATTATAGAAACGATCATCCTGTCTTCATTGTGGGTATGCTCTGGGACAATTTAAGATTGTAATCACATTAATCTCTATTTCAAATATGGATAACAGGAGGAAAAGCATTCTATAGCGTGGATCAAAGGAACTCAGTTATTTCTTCACAATCTGGAAATCATCTTGTAATGAAGGAAGCCACATAGATGAAAAAGACTAAGAGTTTTGTGCTGCAATGAAAAACTAGTAGTGTATGAGAATCCTTGTCCTAACAGAATAGGTCCCTTAACTCATCCTATACATATTGTATATTGGCTACTTAGATATCAGCTACGTGTACCAGTTGGTACACATTATTAAACGAATTGAATATCTTTATATTGAATCTCTAATCAATTGTAAGATTAATTTCATTTATTTATGAATCCTTTGCTTGTACTATATTTATGGATTCAATATCTGAAAAATTCTTAACTGTTTTTCTGCCCGTTGTGAGTACAAATCCTCTCTGGATTGGCATTTTTCTTTCATCTCTTCAGGATTGATGAAATAAATATTTAAACGTATTGTAAATTGCTTCACTCATTTACACCCCTTTCTTTTGAAATTTATTTAAAACTAACATCATGAATTATTGTTAAGTATCCCAATCCATTCTTGTATTCACAAAATTAAGATTAAATTAAAATTCATTAAACTTATTGAAATTCCAGTTAATATCCTAAAATGTTGTCCACTATAACATTTGACTGTCAAGAGCTTCAATTATCTGTGAGATTCTTATCACACATCAATACATGTAACTTTCATAGCTGATAATATTTTGTATTATCATTTGTTCTTTATTTCGTGTTACTTGCAACCAATTAGACAATATTTCTCCTTGAGAATGCTGAGTTTTATATCTTAAGTTCACTTCATTCCTTAAAATCCCTATTATGCATTTTCTACACATATCTACCTACTTGTTACTGCAAAGCATGCTAAAAAGACATTAATCAAATGAAACTTCGTGTACAAAATAAGCTGTCATGATGGAAAGTAGAAAAAAATATCAACATTTCCATATAAATCCAATTTAGTAGCGTCATGCAAGAGAACAGTGACTAAAATATGAAATTGTTGAATACACTGAAAAAAAATGTATTTACTTGTTTTGTGCTTTTTTTCTCTATTGTATTTTATTTTTGTTACAGTTATTATGACCTGAAAATATAAATAAATTCATTCCCTCTGAAAAATAAAATAGATTATTCCCAAATTGTTATACTTCTACATCAGATATTCTAAATATGATTGTCAATTTTATCACTGGCCCTTTAAGCCATAACTTCAACCCTTATAAAGTGCTGACGTTATAGACAAATCTTTGGTTATTGTGTAAATGGTATTTTATTTGATTTATCAGGCTCTACTCTGAGACGAAAACCTAAAGAAATTGCTAAGCAGGAAGGTTGCAAAGGTCATAATGAAAGTAGAAACAGCGAAAAATGTGAAACGGGTGAAAAAAGAAGTATGTGGTTCTACAACAAGAAAGTGAACAGCTCAAAAGGAAGAGAAATGGATTGAATAAATAATAATATTGATTACTTTGAATATTCTAACAAGATTTATAGTTTTTCTTCTTCGTTTTCATGGATAAAATCTGATTAGAAATTTCAATCGAAAGAGCTGCATCTATATTGTGTACATGGAGACAAAGGAATTGAAGTAATAAAAATACTTAAACAATAAAAAAACATACAAAACAGATTTAAAGCAATTTTTTTTAAAACAGAGAGTATTTTATTTAATAAAATAATAGTATGTAGGTGGAGAAAAAAATCTCTTCCAAACTTTTACACCTTAAATTTGATTTGAATTATTTATTTATTTATATATTTATGTATTTCTTGACTTAGCTAATTCAATAAACTGATTGTAGTCATGTGATCAGTTAGGTTTGTAGAGAGAATGATTGATTATAGAGGATAGATGAGTATATCAGACACAGCTGTTTGTCAATGGTAAAAGTTTTTCTTTGAAATTAAACAAAATAAACAAAACAAAAACCTAGGAGAAACATAAAAATTAAAGAAAGTAAATAACAAAGCAAAAATGCAAAGGAAAACGAGAAAGAATTGAATTTAAAATATATCAGAACTTTCATCAAGATATATTTGTCAATAACACATGGAGAAATAAACGAAGATGGAGAGAAGTTAGGTAGATAAAGGCAGATGTGACTTGTTTTATAACATACCACACCCCTTTAATATGAAAATGTTATATGAAGATGAATGAAACTGAAGTACCTACTTCAACGTCCAACCACACTAAAACTATAATGTTGAGATGCTGGAGTGAAGTCAAGTAGAAGTGTACAAGAGGTGAGTGAGATGGAGAGGAATGGCAGTCAGATTCTTTACAGGCAAGAAACACAGGTATTAATTCTTCTGGGAAGGTAACTACGATGGAGTATATTGGGCGAGTAGGCATATTCTTTGCAGAAATGTTATTAGAGTAAAATAAATAAGCTTATTTTAGGTAGAATAATTAAGTTGAGCAAGTCATGGGTAACGCGAGAGTGACATTTATCTCTTCATAGTAACCATTATCAGGGGACGTAGATGAAAATAAGGAATGTTTTTAATAAGGCCATCCTAAAGACTACTCAAATATGGAATGACAGTGACTTCCTTATCCGCATTAAAGACTTTCATGAACATTTTGGGCAATATCACGATAAATTCTTGGGCGTACACAGAGGCTATAGGAATGCGTATGAATGAGGGATCCTTGAGTTTCGTGGCACAAAAGGCCTACATTTGCAACAGTAGTTTCAGAAAATCTGCCAGTTACTTGATCACCTGTCTCACAGGCGAACAATGAAGCCAAACAGACTTACTTGCGAAGTCTTTCTCTAGTGAAGAGACGTACTACACAATATATACCAATGATTATTAACTTCAGATTAAGAGCTAGAGGGATCCAGAAAGATAAAACAGTCTGGAGAAGGACGATTTGGAAAGTATCCCCATCACCACCACTACCACCACCTGTAGATTCAGAAAGATTTTAATCAAAGAATATGATGGAAGAATAAGAAAATAGAAACTTATAACATCGTGGACAAATGGGTGTTTCTACTAGACAACTTGTAGCTAGCTTCAGACAAAGAATTTAGTTGGTGTACTGTTTCAACTAAATGGAAGATGACATAATAGTTGAATGTAGATAGAGACATAAAAGCTACGAGACAAGCCCGGAAAGATAAAAATAAAAAAGGAAGAGGGTAAAAGAACAGTATCAAATGGCTAAAAATGAGATGTATAGTTAGCAAGAGAAGCCGAAAGTAAGAGATTTTCACCTTTCAGTAACATGAGAAATGATTTGCAAAGCGGTATACTTGAAAAAATTGAGGCATTACTACAGAGAAATGTGAACAAAACGATAGCGGCCTCAAAGAAAACTTAGCAAAGACTAAAGGTTTAGTAGGAAAAAGACAGGTAAACCTATTGCCATCTGGGAAATGTCAAATAGCCTCTCAAGATATGCAGAAAATTAGAAGAAATTTCATATGATGTACCCTGTATAAACAATGAACGTTCAGGTGATCCTGCAGGATCATGTGCTTGCTGATAAAGTCATGAAATTTCGTATGTGGCAGTCAAACAGAAGCTCCAAGCTCCCAAGAAATAATTGAAAAGTTGTGTTACCTAGGTGATGATATTAAAAATGGAGAGGCGTTTCGAAAAAAATAGCAGCCAACAGTTCAAGTTCAGGGAGCTGTTACCTCTGCTAGCGAAGAGTGTCTTTCCCATATTAAATAATGGCAGAATGCATGACGTTTGTATACGAACACTGATGGTGCATGGTAATGAAGATTGGGCCTTGAATGCAGAGAATTTACAAAAAACTGGAGATAATTGAAATTAGCGCGTTCCGCTTGATTTGTAATATTAGTGTGCATGAACGACAGAATATAAATAACAGAGAAAAGCAGGGTATAGGAGAAGTCAGATTTAGAGTACATGAGAGAAAAGATGTTTTGGTACGGGTAGTGACATGTATGAGGGCTGGGGTTATTTGTATGAACTATTTGCATAAACACAGATGTGAAACTAGTAGTGGTGGTAATTGGAGTTGTGATGTGGGATTTCCTTGTTGTTATGTTTATGTTAATTTATATATTTACTTATAAAAATTCTCTCTGTTAGTCCTCCTATCTATCACTTATCCTCCTTTCTATCACTGTGCGTATGTAGGGTAATCAATCCTCGCTTTATCACTAATCTCTACCATCACACCGACTGTGTAACAGAGGATAACATTGTATCTCTCCGTATTCAATCCCCATTAATACCACATTTCTTCAGTGTTTGCCATCATCCTAACTCACTTATTTACCTCTTCCCCTATCATTTATTATTGATATTCATCTTTCTTTCCCGCTCCCCTCTCTCTCTCTCTCTCTCTCTCTCTCACTCTCACTCTCTCTCTCTCTCTCTCTCTCTCTCTCTCTCTCTCTCTCTCTCTCTCTCTC
>JAOPUL010000001.1:14743613-14754305 GCA_027564515.1 Octopus rubescens | reverse complement strand
CACACACACACACACACACACACACACACACACACACACACACACACACACACACACACACACACACACACACTAGTGCGCACACACATATACATATGAATACCAGATCAAAAATGTTCAGTAAATGCAAACATATTGACAAATTTCTTTTGCCGAATTGGAGGACACCACCTTCTCCGGATTGAGCAGCTGTATCGCAGACTTTAGACCCCTTTCTGTTGATTCATTCTACAACAAATAGCTTTATTACGGATTTACGGTGAAAGAGGACGTAACTCTCTTTTTCTTTTTTTTTCCTTTTTTCTTTTCTTGTTCCGTTTCTTTTTTTTTACCCTTCCACCTTTTGCATCCACCTTCTCGTTTCTTTCTACTCATCATGTCTCTTGTTCTAGCGTCCTGATTTGTAAATTGTATAGACCATGTGCTCAGAGCTTGAAGATTGCTTGGAGACACATTACGTGTTATTAAAACTTGCCTAGTCTACTTCTCCAATGCATGAAAATATTAGTAGTTCATAACCGTATACTATATACATTAAATAATATTTATCTCTCGCTAGATTTATAAGAACTCAAAGCAACAAGGAACAAAACCATGATATGTACATGTATTTTTAAGGAATCCAAGATGTGCACAAGCACAGGAAAAACATTTGCTGCGAGATTTTTTTCTCAGTGAAAAACTTCTTCTTCTAGACATTATATTTAAAAACACATGGAGCCGAGCTCCAAATGACGTATTTTTGAAAACAGAATATTATATCAGAGGACATTTTTCTCGCAGACAAAATCCCGCATCGAATGCCTTTCAAGTTATAGTGTGCAGGAATGTGTTAAAAATGAATCTACACATTTTAATAAAATTCGATCCGACTGTTGCTCAATTATGAATGGATAATCAGACGCACAAAGTGAAACACGATCAGTTGAATCAGCGTTTCAAAATAGTGATCCGGCAACAGATGAAGTGAAGGCCTGGTTTGAAGATGGGGTGGAAAGAATCCGAAGTTTTGCATATGCATGTGTGTTAAGCATTCATACAAGCACATATACGCACATACACACATACACACGTACATACATACTCACCTGCTAGAAATTGTAGCCAAATCTCTTTCAAACCGCACTCCACTATCTTAATAGATGGAATAACACATTGTATAATATGCTTCTAGATATAGAATGCCTGTAAAATTAACGGAACGGGCACGGTTGGAATATCTCTGAACATAGAACTACTCGATGAATGCTGGGCTGATCTTGGGCTAAGCAACAAAGTGTCATTTGGGTTGACATGAGTTAATTTAGTGAAATAGCAAGGCCGTGACGTATGACAGATCACTGTTATTTTGGAGATTTCGGAAATTAGAAAAGCATTATGGAGTGACTTGAAATCGTTGGTCAAATGCAATTTTAACATCCCAAATCATGGGGCATTTTACAGAAGTAATCAAGTTTTTGTCAACTTGATCAGGAATGCCAATACTCCTGAAGATCCAATCTGGTATAAAGCTGTACTTGTAACTAATCCGCAGTAAATGTCTGAAGACATTAAAGTTGCTTGCCAGCAAAGTACGTCTCACACTAACTACTTTTTTAAATAATTATACAGACTTCAGCAAGAGAATCAGATCTAATTTTGCCTCACACAGATTGCAATTAGTCGGTAGCTGTCTGAAACACAGGTTCAACTAGAAGAACAGGTTCAGCCTGCAATATTATTGTTTATTGTAATGACAAATCTAAATATAGCGTTAGATTAGCTATAGGATATTGGTATCTGTCGTAAATTTGGAAAATATCTCTAATTAAGTCTGCTCATAATCAGACTTAAAAGTTTATACTTAAGATTGAGAAATCTTCGAACATCAATAACATAATTGTGGTATTAATCAGGCAATTTAGCTTTGATTTTTACTCGATGCCTTCATATGACTTCGAATTGCGTGATATTTGATGAGGAATTGGAAGTTAAATGAAGTATGCATACCAGTTTTCGTTATTATTCTAGAATCTTGTCAAAAGACAATTATGATTGCTTAGTTGTCAAACAAGGTCGTATATGGTGTCATATACATGTCTACTGAAATGGAAGTGAACTTGTGTTCAGAATCTCAATAAAATAAGATTAAGAGAGTGAATATAAAAATTATGCCCAAATAAACAGATAACAAATAAACAGACAAGTAATTTGATAACAATCAACTTGTTGTTACTACAATTGTTGTTGTTTAGACACAGGTACACTTTAAATAAAACTATCTTATAACCAAAGACAATCCAGTCTAGACACTTTATTTTATTCTGATACATTACTTTACCGAGAAAATTAATAACAATTTTTCTTTAAATCGATGGATTTTAGAGTGAGGAAAATGAAAAGGTATTAATATTTAGGGCATAAGCTATAAAACAAAATAGGGGATAATACGAAGTAAAAGAATCTAAGAGTTGTAATATAAAACAAAAACATAGTAATATACGAAGTTAGTAAGGTTTGTAGTTTGTAATTAAAAGAAAGGACATGTTGTATTATATGGTGGAGATGTGTGGTGAGCAGAAAAGTCGGACACGTGTAAAAGAGAAAAGTCAGCAATTGCAGAGTTTGGGAATGTGTACACATATGTATCCATCAACCTACCAACTGCATCCTTATTCATCTCATCTTACACACCGCCACTCAGCCTCTCCAATGAGTTATCCTCTGCAATATTTTCCCAGTCTGACCCAGTTCCTTTCTTTAAACGTAATCTTAACATGTACAAGCATCAGGTTTGTAGTTATTTCACCCTTGGTCACACCCTATCTCGAGCGTCTACTTACTCCCGTTGCCGTCGTAACAACAGTCTTCAAAGTTGCTAATCATTTCACCTGTATCTCCAGTAAAATTACTTATTGTATCAGATGTCAACCCTGCAATGCTTTGTACAACGGTGAATCGGGTGTCATTTGGTATCTCGTTCATAGGCAACCTGCTTGATGTAAATCAACCCCGAATATCTTAAATCTGTGATTCGTCACTTGAATTGAGTATGAGCCACTCCCGTCACTACATCTGTTTCTTCGGTTTACTCAAACACAAAGGATTCTCTTACTCAATTTTCCCACGGGAACAATAAATTATTATTCAACTAGACACTTGTCCCCCTCTCTGATATCACTAACCATTTATTTTCCCTCATATTCTTTGTGCCCACCTCACTCACAGAGATGTAATCATATTACTCAGCCCTTCGGCTCCAATACTGGAATTCGTACACACTTGCACACTGACACTGCCCCAACCCCACGTCTCTGATGTTGTTTACTCTTCCTCTTTGTGCATGCCTTATTATTCTACTCTACTCAGAAACCACAAACTCATGCTCACTGCCTAAACCCTCATCATCATCATCATGATAATCACTATCATGATGATGATGATCATCATGATCATCATGATCATCATGATCATGATCATGATCATGATCATGATCATGATCATGATCATGATCATCATCATCATCATGATCATCATCATCATCATCATTTTAAAACAAATAAACAATAGGGCTTCCCAAATCGAGAAGGCAATTAACTCTTTCATCAACCGACATAAAATAAATTTCCCACTGATACCTGTTAGAAAAGAATGTATTAATAACAATAGCAATGTGAACAACAACAAAAAAAAACACAAATGAAGAGAGAAGTGAATGCAACATTACAACTGCCACCATCAATGCTGACTGAAACAGCAGCAACAAGGAAAACTGAAAATAACAACAATAATATCAACAAAAATGTGCATGAGAAACAGAAAATTTAAATTGCCACTTCAACACACCTGCAAATTCCACCTACGCCACCACTATTATTAAAACTAACACAATAAAAACAAACCAAGTCGCTACGATTAGCAGAACCAGTATCATGTGTTTGCTAATGCTGTACAGCAGGAAGAAGGCAATTCTATCCACTCAGGACTTTAAAAGGGCCAATTAACTTCCTTACAAGGTCTGAGCGAAATATAACACTAAATAGCCTTAGAATCCATCCGGCAAGAAACTGACCACAAAACTATAAAAAGCTGCAAAATAGAGCAAGCAACACAGCAGCAAATGGAAAAGTGCCATAGACCAATCTCAGCAACAAAACCTACATTACCGTGGAGAAAATGTTCGACACGATAGAGGTGAGTTTTCCAGCAGAGGATGAGTTGAGGAAGCACACTACAATAACCCTAAAGAATGACAAATTCGTCTTCATATCAATCTATCTGGACCGAAAGGTAGTAAGAATAAAGGTAGTTGATTTACCTCCAGAAGTAAACATATGCTGGTTGGTGGCGGCTGTTCCCTATGATATAGAAGACAGAATATTCTGCAAGTCCAGAAACTGCAGAAACAAAATTGACCGAACCAAGAGATGGAGCTATTGATCAAAACGGATTAAGTATGGAATTCATCCCCGACTTGATCAATCTGCCAGGCAGCGCACAACTGTTCGTGACCGTTGAGGACAGAAGGTCAAAGTGTCACTTTTATTGGGACACAAACCATCTCAAGGCTTTATACCCACAGCAAAGGAGGAGATAAGGAAGACTATCTCTTCTGACGACACCGTCACTACAACAGTAACAACAGCATAAAAAACAGCAACATCAACATCAACATGCTTCCACAACAGCAATAATAGAAAACATGACAGAAACTTCAACAGTAAAACCAGCAGCCCCGAAAGCAGCAGTAATAATATCGTCAACAGTTGCAACAGTGATTGCAGCACCAGCTACATGCTGGAAGTAGCACCAGCAACAAGAGTAACAACAGTGAAAGCAATAGCACCACAAACAACAGGAGGAACACTGCCACCACATCATAGACAAGAGCAGCAGCAGCAGCAGCAGCAGTAACAACAACAACAACAACAACAACAGCAACAACAACAACAGCAACAACAACAACAGCAACAACAACAGAAAGTTCCAAAACAACAATAGATCAACATCAAAAGAACACCACAACCACCCCATGACACCCGATTCAGACCATTCAGGCATGTCGTGTAGCGAAGATGACGATGAAGACTTTAAATGGCAAAATATGACAAATGTAAAGAAACAAAAACACGTCAACGAAAAACTGGGAGATATGAACAAATGAGAGAAATGCTTTTGAGTAGTGATACACCAACACCTTCCCCAACAGCAGCTAAACTAGTACTGTCAATAGCATCCTCCCCGCCATTATCATCATCACTATGACAAAAGTCAACGTTACAAGTACAAGCATAATCCAATTCACATACACACCAACAGTCAGAATACCTCCTCAATACGAACAAAAAAGAAAACAACCATACAAGCATAAACACAAGCAATTAAAAACTAATGACCACCACATACATCAATATGATACACATAACTATATTACATTATTTAATAACGTTCTAGAATACAAAAAAAAAAACATTAAATAATCCACCATATTTTGAAAAAATAAACGTCCCAACGAAGTACGAAGTGGGAAACTTCAGGAGAAACCTTGACAAAAGACTATATAAAGAACTGCGTGTAGAAATATCCACAACCAGCCTGAGAGATGGAACACCTATCCCTCATTAGGAACAAGTAAGTGGGTCTTCCCCACCTTTCTCCTTCTGTTTAATGTGACCTTACTCAGAATAGGCAGTATAAATGCACGTGACCTTGCGTCCCAATAGAAGCAGGGCCGCCTGCTCAGTGACTTTAGATCATTAGATATGAATGTGGTGACCAGAAGTTCCGAGCTACGAGTCTTCATTCCCATTTTGGTTGATACGAGGTGTACACATATCCAAGTCGACCACGACTGGGATGTGGAGTGGTTGTGTTGTTTCGGAAAGTTCTGGATCTCACGATACGGATAGTCTTATTGGACCCAGAGGATAAGATAGGGGTCCTGGGTGTGAAAAATAACAATGGGGATGCCCTCGAATTACTAGCTGTCTATGTCTCGACAGACATGGGGCAACCAGATTTATTCTGGTGCCTTAAGGTTTTCCTCGGAATGTTCCTTCGTTAATGTTAGTAGGCGACAGAAGCGCTATTTTGGATGTACGTTTGTGTTGTGTGGAGCTAATAGATAGAAGAAGGGGTGCATAAATTTCGCAAACTTGCTTAGATGTCTGACAGATATCGACTGGTTTTCCCAAATATGCCAATGTGGAACTGGACAAACCACATCGGATCATCTATATCGTATCTAGATAGAATATTTTGTAGGCCCGTAGATAAGGATAGAATAGGTTGTACACAATTTAATATTGCTGGCTACACAGACCATAAATATGAAATCTGTGCTGTTGACCTAGATAGGCTTCGTAGGCAGTGACTTGATTACTGGACGGTAAGTGCGTAGGTCCCGACGCGCCAGGTTTACAGAGACCAGATTAGCTAATTAATGAAGCGGGCGTTGAGGTGCACATTCGTCAACAATCAAATGGTGGTTCATCCTAAAGAGGGCGATTAGAGTAGAATCGATAAGGTTTAATAAGCTGGTAGCGATAGAGAAAACTGGAATAGCTTAAGAATTAGTATAACACTAAGAGAAAATGCTCTTATCAAGGGTATCGCAACCTACGTACTTGCGATGATACTGGCCCTTGACCAAATCTTCAACGTGAAGCAAGAAGGCTGCGTTGTCAAAGCTAAGGCATATGTTCAAAGGCACGAGGGGATGAAAGCCGTTCGATGTTCCCGAGTGACAGGGGCACAACGCACTAACAAATCCACTTGTGGACATGATGGGTGTGTTCCTTGACTCCAAACAGATGTGTGCAGCATATCGCTCGATTGCCTGAGATGTGTGACTGGCCAGAACATAGAATAGATGTCAATGCCTTCGTCAACGGCCTACTGCGTCTCTCAGTAAGAGGCGAAGCGTTGTGTAAAGCTAATATTAATTTCGAAAATACAGGAAGCGATGTTTGGCCACGCAGTGAACAATCACACGAGCTTTACTTTTATATGCCATACTTGCTTGGTGACCTCTTGGCAGATATCTACCACAACTGGCAGTAGAATGGAGGGATTCCTAGTTCTGTGAGTCGTGGAGTGGTGGCGCTGCTGAGAGAGCAGCCAAACAAGGGAGATCCTATTGATAATTGTCGACTCATAACTCTGCCAAAGACAGATTTCAAAATTTTGTCCGAGGTGTTAGCCAAGACTTTGGCGCTTGTTGGCGTGCAAACATGAGCTATCCTGAACAGATATATCTACGAGAACTTCCACCTCATGTTATACATCAAACAGTGGGTGCTAAGATTTTGACATAGGTGGGGTCCTGATCAACTTAGGTCAATCAAAATATTTCGATAGATTTGACCATAAAGTCTTGGTAGCTGTTCTCAAAGCAGCTGCTTTTGATCCTGTGTTCTGCAGATAGATAGCCACAATGTACAGCAACTTCTGTTCGGTGGTTGGTGGGAATGACCACCTATTTGAACCATTTAGGGTTACGCGCTCGTTCGGTCAAGATTGTCCTTTCTGTACTTACACACTCTTAAACCGTTACTGCAGAATATAGAGAACTAGGATGTGGAAATCTGAGTCGACATAAGCGAACAACGTAACCGTCATAGTGTCGGAAAGGAAGCCCATCGAGTTGATTGGCATTGCTCAAAGAGACTACAAGGCGGTGACAGGAGCAAAAACCAACCACAAAAAGTCAATGGGCCTACAGGTCAGCACCTGGAGAGGTAGGTGCTTCCTGTGGATAGCATTGAAATTGTTTTAACGAAAATGTTATCATCCATGAGAACGTAGTGTCTTACAAACTGTTCAGGACAGCAGTTGATGATGTGAAGGATATCTTTCTTACTGGTATGGTTCAATCGATATTTTCTACCACAGCATGAAAGTTTATAGCGATCCTTATCTCTTTTGTTGATCAGTTTCTTAGCAGCTATCCCAGCTCTGAATAGGAAAGACATAGCCTTCTAGGTGAGATGTAATGTAACTAACGCAGGTCCAGGAGAGGCTACTGTCTGTCAATGTTGCTGGTATTCTCTAGCTTGCGGGGTATGTACCAAGACATAACATTCTTCTGATTCTCCTAATCTCATGTTCTTTTCATTGTTGAATACACATGTGGTATATTATTTTCTTACTTTACTGTTCCTTCTATGTTGTCTAATTGACCCGATGTGGCACACAAAGGCCATCTAGACTGATTTTATATATCTTCGTCCATCCTTTCATTTAATATAGATCCTGTTAATGAGTGTCACTGTTGATATGAAAGGTATCAGCTGTTGTTAGTATCTTCCTAGTTCTGATATCCAAAATGCGAATCTCTTCAAGTGTCCAGTCCAGTATATCAAATGATGGTACTGGCACTGCGAAAGTAATGCAGAATAAGATCTTATTGAATGCAGACAGCTCTGAATTTCATACCTCCCGAAGTCTGCTGAAGTATCGTTTTGTCACTCAAGCTTCACTCAGAGCACCAAAGTATGCAATATTCTTGTCAAGTCCAAGATACTTGTAACATTCATCAATGCAGGCAGAGGAGATAGATAGGTCATCGGTATCAATATTCTTTGATCAACAATCTTTCCTCGATTGGCTAGCACATAAGAACACTCATTCTGACCAAACTATTTTCCTGTGCCCTGGGATAATGTTGTGACCTTTTCTAACTAGCTCTTGTTGTCACGAATTTTACTTGAATAAGCACAAGATTATTAACAAAAGAGATATGTATGTCGGTGTATGTATGTATATGCGTTTGTTTATGCGTGTGTGTTTGTGTATATAATATATCATAATGTCTGTGTGACTAGAGCTAACTGTCCGGGTTTGCAAATTCAGCTGACTCGTGCTAACATAAGAGGGGCTAAAAGAAAAGAAAATTAAATAAAAGCCAAATTTCCCTATTATTAGCCATTAATCATAATAGTGTTGAATTTATGACCAACTTCAATCACTTGATGGTAATTTCTATCTATTTTTGTTGTGAATTATGAAATAGTCATGATAAATGCTTCGTGTAAAGAATAGCTTCTATTACAGATATTAGTTTTTCATGGTAACACATTTCCCCAAGAAACTTTTTATTGATATGTTTTTATTGGGAAAGAGTCTTTATTTTATGTTGTGTTTTCTCATCAATTTCTAAATCTCCTGTTTCATTTATATTAATTCCTCAAGTTACCGAAATGTTTGCCAAAATTCTACAGCTGATCTCCATTGAAAAATCACAAAGAAATAAACACAACATAAATATTAGCATACGTGCTTATTGATTGTTTTCTACTGCGACCTGAAATACCGACTACAACCATAACTATCTCTAAATACACAGCAAATATCTGGAATAATATTGAAAGTCACTGAGTATTCAAGGAAGAACGGTTGAAATATATATTGGTTATTTAGAGACATGCCGGAATTGAAGTAGATTCCATGAAGCAACTAAATGGCTTTGTCAACATAGTATTTAATTAGAATAATTTCTATCATCCACCAAATGCATCTCTTTGCAATCACTAATCTGATAACTGAATTGAAAATTCAATTTTACTTTCCAACGCTATCTTGATTGTTTTGTTTAAGCAGAAATTTGGTTACTCTTTGAAGATCTATTTTCTTTGGCGACAGAAATCTTTTCATTAAACTTGTTGATACACGTGTTTCCTTTTCTCCAATATTTACTTTGCCCAACATGTACACATTCAGTATTTCTGTCCATTGCCATTCGCAGGCATAATTTAATTTCCTACTTGTAACAATCAATAAACACTATCTATGTCTATCAATTCTATCTCATTATTTTTTTTTTCTCAATATGGCTCTGTTTTATTTGTCGTTGCCAAGAAATGCCAAAAGTATACTTGAGAAAATAGTTTCCTGTTATCACAAAAAAACTGAAATGCTATATTTCAATCAATATTGTTATGATGATTTCTTCAAAACTTTTCTTTTATTGCAAACTGATCAAGACCTGTTTGAGCTTGTTTAGCAACATATATTCGGATCAGATATAGAAAATACAAACAACACAGATGTCTAGAATATTAAGATGACACATATCTAATCTCTTATTTACTTTCTCGAAAGAACACGGCATCATGTATATCGTGTGTTATCACTATAACACCTTATTTGTGGTTTCAAGATATTTTGTGTCTATTTGTTTCAGATATTCCTAACAAAAAGTATAAATCCAATACAAGACTATTATAAGATAATTAAATTAATAAATATATATTTAAAATATTAAGAATTTCACTCTAATTCTATTGTAATATTTTGAAAATGAAATTACTGAACACTTGACTATTTACTTTTAGATTTTTTATATAGTTTACTATTACGACCTTTACTATTAACAATCTGTTGCTTACTCGAGTTCTATGGACTGCTTCGGATTTTCACCAGAATATATTTTCTTTGTCCGTTAAGATAAACTGAAGTAGATTCAATCGGCTATACACATGTCTTGTGTTGTATCAACTTAGAATAATTGATATTTTCTGACTCGTTCAATTATTTTAAAAGTTTTCTCTGAAAATAATTCTAAATGATTCTCAAGTAATGAGTTGATGGTATCGACTAATACTCTATTATTATTATAACATTTCTCAGACTGATGGTGTGTCGATATCCTTTGATCAGGAGCGGATCATAACTAATGACCATGGGTCCTGTCATTTTTCTCATTCCAGTTCC
>JAOPUL010000001.1:14698698-14709853 GCA_027564515.1 Octopus rubescens | reverse complement strand
CACACACACACACACACACACACACACACACACACACACACACACACACACACACACACACACGCACACACACACATTCTCATCATTATAACTTAGAGATATAAACACATACATCGCCAAAAGTCACTACGCCTCTGAACTCGAATGACCCTTTGTTCTATAGCATATGTGTATTGAGTTCTAACATCAGATTATTAGCACCGCTCTACTTAATCGAAATAATAATAGTAATCATTTCTATACTGGGCACAAAGGCCTGACATTTTTTTTTGGGTGGAGGAGGGACTAGTCGATTTCATCGAACCCAGTGCGTAACTGGTACTCACTTTATCAACCCCGAAAGGATGAAAGACAAAGTCGCCCCCTGCAGCATTTGAACTCAATCGGAAGAAATGCTGCTAAGCATTTTTCCTGGCGTGCTAACGATTCTGCCAACAATAATAATCTTGAGCATGTATTAAGCATGTCTTTACTGCATAATGGGAATAACAGGCGGTAGCCGACAACAAGAATCATAGGAGCCTTTACGAGCACATTCGGAGGCATTTGCTCTAAACAAGTTAAAAAGCGTGGCTGTATGGTAAGAAGCTTGCTTCCCAACCACATGGTTCCGGGTTGAATCCCACTGTGTGGCACCTTGGGCAAGTATCTTCTACTATAGCCTCGGGCCGACCAAGGCCTTGTGAGTGGATTTAGTAGACGGAAACTGAAAGAAGCCCGTCGTATATGTATATATATATAAATATATATATATATATATGTATGTATATATCTATGTGTGTTTCCTTGTGTTTGTGTTTGTCCCCCATCAACCGCTTGACAACCGGTGTTGGTTAGTTTACGTCCCCGTAACTTCGGCAAAAGAGATCGATAGAATAAGTACCAGGCTTGAAAAAATAGTACTAGGTTCGATTCATTCGGCTAAAAATTGAAGGCGGTGCCTCAGCATGGCCGCAGTCTAATGAATGAAACAAGTAAAAGATAAAAGATACTGAATTATTCAGTATATGATATATTTTTAAGTATATTCAGTCTGAATATACTTAATTAAAATATCTTAATTAAAAAATTCTCATTAATGTAGTCCAACTTCTTTCATTTAAAATTAATTTTTACCTATCAAATGTGATTTGTAGGCCACTTGGTTAAATTTGTTGAAATATCTTGAAATATCTCACTCAAAAGTATCAAAAGTATCAAAAGTATCAAAACATTGGAGAGCCTATGAAACTAAAATATAGAACTACTATTAAGGCCACTTCTGCTACTGCTACTACTGCTGCTGCTGCCACTACTACTACTACTACTACTACTTGGTGGATTAACAGAATTGTCATCTTTAATTTTACCTCTTTATATGCGAAGATCAACTCCTACCCCAGTGTGCCCTTGTGTCTAAGCCAGAAATCAATAGAGATGATTCAGAATACAGTTAAAAGCTTTGTTGTATTTACTTTTGGATTTCTAGGTCCTAAGTTCAAATCCTATGAAGATTATGTTTACCTTTCATAGTCCCTTAGGTTGAGTTTATTGTGAGCAAAAAAAAAAAAAAAAAAAAAAAAATGAAACAACAATTATATATTTTTTGGTTGGTGAAGGTGGGATGTTTAATTTATTTTTCTGGCTTAGCCCAAGGATGAAAATCAAAGCTCATGACTCTTTTCAGGGCCTCCAAAACTGGTGAAAGGAAGAGAGGAAGCTATTTCCAGACTAGAGTCTTAGCCTGAATGCTTGCAACAGAGTGAACTTTCTGTTAAGGCAACAAAGGGACAGGCTGTGGTGTTAAAACAGGTAAGGGATTAAGTTTATCACCCATGGTTTAATGGATACGTAATGTCAGTTTGAATTTCCTTCTCTCACAAAGACTGTGTGTGTATATAAGCATATGTATGTGCAAATGTGTGTACATGTGTGCATGTGTACGTATGTAATGAAAGAAGGGTGAAACAAGGAAGAAAAGTGACAAATACCCATTTTATTTACGTTTCAGCAATCTTTTATTCTTACAGAGAAACATTTATTTTTCTATCAATAAAAACTACCAGGGACTCTTTCTCCATAATGTAGTTTTGGGTATAAGAAAGTCAAAGGACAACATTCTGCATTCCTTTCCTCTTCCAGAAATGTATCTACTAGAGAATCCTCTTACTCATTACACAAGGGAAAGTGATAAATAACTTGAGTATTTTCTTTGCAATTGAGGCAAAATTAATACCATGAACATCTTTCATCTAGTGGCTAGTACTTTCAAATCATGATTATTGATATTCAAAGAAATAGATTTCTTTTCTTTCTTTCTTTTAGTTTTTCTTTCCGGTCAGCTTTAATTTCTTCACTACTAACTGCCTTTGATTACCAATTTTATTGAATATTTTCTTTTATTACCTTCATCAATATGATTTTTCTGATATTAAAGTAAATATGATCAAAGTAATTTAGACAGGAATAAGAGGAGCAAATGAAAAGCTGTTTCTGCACCTCTGTGTTAACCCTTGTCTCAATGGCTGACATGTTTCAAAAGAAAGTTTATTCCTACCACATGTGATTTATTGCTATAACGATAAGAGAGGAAAATGAGATTTAATGAAATTCTTCTTAATAATCATATCTAGAGAAGGAGAACTGGTAGGGGAGGATAGATACGGATATCTTAACTATTTGGTTCTATGACTGTGACCCAAAGTCTTTGATTACTCACTAGGAATTTATTGATATTTTGCTGCTTTGAAGTATTATGATGTATTATTGCAGCCAGAAATGAACTATAATTTTAAAATATTTACATTCAATACTTATAATTTGATAAATATAAATAGGTTATTGATAATATATTTGAAAATCATCTTTAATTAAAATTGTTTACACTCTTTTGTTAACTGAAATGTATCATTGTTAAAATAGCATCATCAATAAAAATATGTTTCCGTTAATACTTATAAGAGGTGGATGTCATGCTGTGTTAGGTAAATTGTTTCATGTCCAAAGTACATCAATCATTGTCTTGGATAGAATTAATATTTCACACAGTGTAAAGATTGAAACCTTAAAGTTATCGTAAGCGATTCTCAACAGAATTTCTAAGCAGAATTTACATTGCTGTATCAAAGCTTTATAAAAATGCCATTAACCCTTTCAATATTGACCTGCCTGAGATTTCCTCTTGTTCTCCTATGTTACAAATTTCATATTTTAAAGTATTCATATTGAAATTAAAACCTTCCATCATGATTTTATAGAAGAACCCTTTGTTAAGTGATGTTCTAAACATCAGTTCAATAATTGTTTCCAGCACATGCACAATGCCAGAAATTTGAGAAAAGGTGTTAGTTGGGGATTAAATTGACCCTAGTACTTTATTGCTACTTTGCTTATCATCCTTTTGGATGATAGGGAAAGTTGAGCTTGTTGGGATTTGAAGTCAGAACATGAACAAGCAGAACAAATACTGCAATGCATTCTATCTGATTCTCAACCAATTCTGCCAATCCATCATCCTACTCCTGCTATATATAATGGAAAAAACTGAGTACTTTACTAAACCCTCTAAATTTTTTATTACTTTCAAAATTAACTGAAACATATATGCAATGTATTTTATCAAAAAGATTGAATGGCTCTGGTTACACAATAAAATTTAAAAACAAATTTTTCACTGTAAATAAAAAAAGTTCAAACTCATTTATGTTTTTGTTTATTGAATTTGTTTATATTACTTTGATATATTCATTTTAAATAAATTTATTCAAATTTGGAAGCAAAGCAATTAATCGATACTTAAAAAGTGAAAAGAAATTTTTTTCACTATTCTTAAACAGATAACATATAACGAGAGAAATTTAATACAGAACATCAGGATCAACATTGCTGGAGATAGCATTATGTTTGAGTATAAAAAGAAAATCACTTTATCATTCTGTTGACCAAACTATCAAATACCCTTATACTTTACTGTTCCCAAGTGGCATCCATTCTTCTTTAAATATGCCCTTCTCTTCCATTTGGACCAGGATTTTTTGACTATGTCATTTTCCCATTATCTTGGAGGTCTTCTGAGTAGGCTCTTCTGATCTCATGGATACAACTCAAAAACTGCACAGCTCCACCTGTTGTCTGTGAGTCTTGTGACATACCCAGTCCAGTTGAACTTGTGCTTTTGATATTCCATTATCACATTGTTCAAACTACTCCATTCTCATCTCATTTTGGATATGCTCCTGCAATGATATTCCCAGCATAGATCTTTCCATATCTTTCTGTGTCATAAGCCAGTTGCTAGTCTTCCTTTTCATAGTAGCCCATGTCTCATGTCTCACTTACATATAAGATCACAGATAGAATGATGTTGTTGAAAAGATTGGCAAAAAGGATCATGTGAAGCTGAGCTTTGAGCACGTCTTTAATTGAGACAAACATTTCTCATCCGTTCCTTATATTGTGTAAGATTTCGGCTTTCATATCTCAGTATATTACTGTCTATTATTTATTTTTGAGAAGTTCAAGTACTTGGGTGGCTATACCAACACTTCTTTAGATGTCTCTACCTCAATCGGCCAAGCCTGGAGGACTATCCACTCTCTTTGTAAAGTCTGAACTGCACCAATCAATTGATCCACCAAAATCAGGGTTTGTTTTCAAAGCCACTGTGGAATCAATCCTTCTTTATGGCTCAGAGTCATGGACCCTAACGTCTGCACTGACAAGGAAGTTAGATGGTAACTATACTCTTCTCTTGTGCACTGCCACCTTAAATATCTCTTCGCAGTTACATACAACTAACAAAATCTTATATGGGTGTCTTCCAAAGATTTCAACTGTCATAAGAAAGTGTTATCTAGCTCTTGCTAGATACGTAATGAGACATGGTGAAACTGCTGTGAGAGTTGCTATGGTCCCCTGATGTCTCTCGTAGATGTAATCACCCAAACCTGGCACTCAAGAAAATCATTGAGGAAGACGTTGGACTACATGGCAGAGTCTTGATAAATGTGATGCAAGATGGAGGAACGTGATGTACATGGAAGAACCTCATAATGTCATCAATTGGCGTTGGATGATTAAAAAAAAAAAATGACTGTCTGTCCCACATTGACATTTTCCTTCACCTTCTCTATTTCATTGCTTCACACTGCTTATTCAACCTTGTGCTACACTTATGGATCACATGTGTTTTATTTTTGTGTAGTTTATTTTGAGGACTACTTCTAAACTCAGCAAAGTCTGGAGCTCATCTAAGTTTTCTGCCGTATTACTGATTTTTAGGTACAAAAGTGGGGTCGAAAGTGGGGTTCCCATTATATTCAAGATTACATTATACTTGAGTAAATATTTAACAAAAGACCAGATGGTTTGATGATTTGCTAATTAGTTCGATTTATTCTATGATCACAATTGGTTCTTTGGTAATGCAGTTGATAGATCACAAGTTTCAAGTATTAAGTTGTATCTTTGGTGCATTCACCTACTTCAGACCGGCAACAGGAAAATTAGATAGTAAAATGGCTGCCATTACAATGATCAGTTACAGCAAGAAACATTATTTAATGTTTAGAATTTCTGTTGCATGACTGTGGTTAGTATATGATTAAGCAGATATATTAGCTTTGATGAATAATACTTCAAGGTGAAGATATTAGAATAATATAAAGAAATTCAATAGTGATTCAATAGTAGATCTTCATTTAATAGATGACAGTATAGATATTTCCTGCTGTAAGAAGTGGCAGTTATGTACAAGTAATAAGTATTTAGTCTGCTTGATGTGTTGAGTTCAATCCTCACTGTAGATATACACAGTAAAGGAATGAGCCTTGACAAGTTGATATTCTCCAGATATATTTTATGAAGATGAAAACTTCAGTGGAAGCTGCACAACACACTTGCATAGTGGTTAGTACTTGGGTTCACTAGAATAGTGGTTAGGTTATGGGTTTGCTAGAGTAATGGTTACATAATAGTACTTGTTATCATTTAACGATACAGGCTTCTATGCAGATGATACTACTCTTCAGTCCACCGTAGCCTTCTGCACACAGACATCCTCCAATGTAATCTAGAAACTCCATGTTCAATCTGTACAGCCTCTACACACAGTTATGATAAAAGCTGCTTATTTATAAAAAAAACAGTTACAATTTATTCAGGTACCACCCATACTATCACTGCTGACATTATATGTCTCTAAATAAATGAAAGGGTCATGTCTGGCAATTTCTTCATCATTAAAAGTTTTACTAATTTAAAAGTTATCATAGAATGACAAACTGCTGGCAGAATTGTTAGCATGCTTAGTAGCATTTCTTCCAGCACTTTACATTCTGAGTTCAGCTTTTCCTTTCGTCTGATAAAATAAAGTACCAGTTGAATACTGGGGTCAATGTAATCAACTAACCCTCTTCCTCTAAAATTGCTGGTCATGTGCCAAAATTTTGAACACTTAATTTAATAGTCATCAATCACTGAAGCAAATTGAACACGGTACGTAGATCAGACAAATTTGACATTCCAACAATCTATTCTCAATGTGGTAAGAAAAGTAAATTATGAATCAAGGGATTCAAGTATTTCTTAACAGCTATCAATCCCAACTTTAAGACTAATAAATTAGAGCTTTTGTTTTGTTAGCTATTGTGTTTGATATAGTAGATGCACAACTTTTAATAATGCTTTTAAAACAACTAGAAGCTTATCTGAAATGATTCAATGAAATATTACTTGTAGATCCCTACTAACTACAAGATTTAAAAAGCCTGACAAAAACAGATGAATGTGTATAGGATTTCATTGTATTAGCTCATGATTGTGATTTTAAACCTATAAAGATGAAGAAAATAATCATATTTTATAAGAGATAGATTATATAAAAATGTAGATTTTACTGTTCTACAACTTTGATGTGATGTGATTCTCAGAATATCTTTTTGAAATTACAAAAAGAAATTGAAGTGATTTACCATGAACCTGGACTGTTTTAAAACATTTTGATGTAAAAGATATGATAGGATTATATAGAACTATATTTAGCTAGCCCTTAAATGTATAAAAATTTAATATTTCACATTGGTAGATTATATTGCCAGATAATATACATGCTATATGGGCTCATTATTATGTACAGTTACCAATGAGATGCCTCACTAAAGACTTTTTTCATTTTTTCAAAAGAGTTCTACAAGATTAAATCTTGATTTTCTGAATCTAGTATAGTTTATCTGCATCACCAGGTATATAATTCAAATTTTGAATCACTGGTGGAAACTGTAGAACTTCAGCACACTAATAGAAATTATGCTCATGGTAGGTTTATAAATGTCGGCGGGGCATAGCTCCTGTATGAGATCAAACTTTTAGTGAATAGACATCATGCCACATTCAGTCAGTCATAAATCAAACAATGAATAGGGTAGTCATAGTTCTAGAAAATCATGTAATAGATTGAAACTACTTTGTTTCTTCTAATACACAAACATATGAAAATTGAATCCTGAAAACCTTGGAGAATCCTGAATGTGTACAATTTCGTAGATTAACTAGAATTTGTAAAAACTGGTGGAGTGTTTTAATTTACAATTTCTGTTTTTAATAAGTTATGATTATAATATTTTAGAATTAATAACCAATGGGATCTCAAACATTTAAATATTGTAATTGACTCAGTAAAAATTAACAAATATAGTAAATATTTTAATGTGCATAATAGATGATGACAAAAAATGCATGATGCAGTTAGTGCCAAATTATTAATAGATGATAAGAGATATTTTTCTATAAAACAGTTATGTTCCTTATATCTCCTGTTACCATGTTTGCTATCGCTATTAATGATATATATCTCTTTCAAACTGATTAAAGGATTATATCTGGAACTTAGAGCAGAGGCCTTGAAAACAATCTCCAATTGTTGACATGACAATCTTGTCTTTGCCAACACTATAAAAACACAATTACTGTGTTTATCAAGAAAGAATTAAATGACAATTTAAAAACACTAGTGCTGGTGACATGTTAAAAACACTCGTGCCGGTGACATGTTAAAAACACCCATGCCAGTGACACGTTAAAGGCACCCGGTACACTCTCTGGAGTGGTTGGTGTTAGGAAGGGCATCCAAGCCAAACAAGACTAGAGTCTGGTACAGCTCTCCGGCTTGCCAATCTCCAGTCAAATCATCTAACCCATGCCAGCATGGAAAATGGACACTTGATAATGATGATGATATATATATAATGTATATATATCACTGAGTTTGAAGATAAATGCAATAATGAAGACAATATTATTCAGATATTTTGTTTATTTTATAGTCAGTTCAATCTTCATATAATTATAATGACAATAAGTAACATATCTGAAGTATACTAATAGTCTGTCACTTAGAATAAATGTTATTTGCAGAAATATCTCCATCATAATATGGTACATTATACAGACTATCTATTAGCTGAATGGGATATAACCTTATTTCTGCAATCCAACAGTGAAACACACATATTTTCAGTGGTACAAATTCTGATTAGACACATTCAGAATGAAATCCTCCCACCATCTTATTTTATGCCAATCTCAAACATCCATAACCTCAATTGTGAAACAAACCAACATCACTGTGTCTATGATAACTTTCAATCATTCTGAATATGGTGACTCTTACTATAAGTATTTCACTCTCAATATGTAAACAAACAAATAAGGAATAAGGATGGAGCAATTTTATTTAAGCAGCTTTTAATTATGAGCTAATTTAAAGGAAAGCAATATTTAATGTACATTTCCTTCTGACAGCACAAATTCCTGAGTAATACAATCCTTGATATATCATCAGTTTCATACAAGACAGCTATTATGCAAGGAAAAATTAATAACAAGAAATTCATCAACGAGTCATCTGTTAACATTCATCTGTCCATTTCTCTCTTTCCCTACATCTCCTTTAACAAACAAACAAAATAAAAAGCTACCATTGATTTTGTTTAAATATGCTGTTGGTATTTTAACAGTTCAACCAACATTAAGAATTAATGAAAGCTTCCAGAATAAAATCATTGACCAGTCATATGACAGCTGGTATTCAGTCCAATGATCTTTGAAGACTATCCAGTGGTCAAGCAATAAAGATGAAAAGGGCATAAAAGGTGAAAGCTATTGTCTTTCTTCTCAAGAGAAAAAGAATTAGAATAATGATTTTGACAACCACCTCTTCTGACCCTTTTGCAGACGACAAATGGAACACCAGTTACCAAAACAAATAGAAATCCACTCTTTATGTGGTTAGTAGATTGTATGTGCTTGACAGAAAACCAGATTAAATTGGGTCAAAAGGTCACAGAGATTCACTTCTTTCTTAAAGTAGCTGTGCGTGGATATGATCAAAAGATGAGCTACACATGATAGAATTTAACAACAATAATAATCAACAGAAGATTACAAAGACTTCCTCTTCCTCTTGTAGTATTAATGACATCAAAGACCAACTAGAATTATCAGTAAATCAATATGGACTTTTGTATCACTATTGGTATCAAAACAATAGAACAAAAGAAAATAATGAACAGCAGTTTAAGAGCATTGGTCAAAGATAGTGTCTTTGATCAAAAACAAAAATGCCACACGATATTATATCATTTCCTACAGCAAATGATTTGATAAATACTCATTTTCAGCCAGCTAGTGTATTTAGCATATTTGATACAAAAGATATCATTTGCATAAAAATTCTGATGCAAATGATACAAAATATTTTAGCCAAATTTAGTTTTCAAAAACTATAATTTATTTAAATTATTCAGAAGTTGTTGTATTTAAAATAGGGTTGATCAATTGTCATACAGTTATGTACAATATTTGGAATAGAGCACAAAAGTACTTTTTACAATTGTTTTCAAAGAACATAACAAAGCAGTCAAATTTTTTATTGAATTTTAGATGGGGATATATATTTCATATGCTACTCACCAACCTTTCTTAATAAAAAAAAAATAATAAAATGTTTAATACTTAAACAGAGAGTTGTGGAAAAAAAAAAAGAAAAGTTAAAAAAAAATGAACAGAAATTGAACACTAAAACAGTATTATTATTTAAAAAGAAAACACTGTTGGATTTCAGATGAAAATGAAAAATATGATAATCCAAATTACTTTAAAGTTTTTCTTTTTATCATAGTCATCTGTAAAATAGTGGAAATATTCAGTCTACTTTAGCAATCAAAACTGTTACTGTAACCAACAAGCATATTATAGTAATTTGTCAATATATGAATTTATGAAAAATACATTGCCCTGGAAAATATTGGCAACAAGTTCAAAAAAGAAATGTTCTTTGTTGGAAAGTATCTTTAAAAGTATTTCTATAATAAGCATGGGTTAATCTTAAACATTACAATGAAAAAAATTTAAAAAAAAACATTAAAAGCAATAGTTAAGAAAACTACTAAAAAGCAACTTCTTTTTGCGAATGAGTGTGGTTGATAAACTTGTATAAGCTTTTAATTCATTGAGGTACACTCAAAGATGCTGAGTCAGTCAGTCAGATATAATGCTATGGTTTTAGAAACTTTTGAGTTGTTTGAGTAAATAAAATTCTTCATAAAATAACAGCTGGCTTGCAATTGAGAATAACTTGGCTGCATAACCATATTATCTCCTACCATCCCAGCAATCCACTGATGTTGTTGACTACAGTCTTCAGAAAGGAACTAGCTAGCAAGTGACCAAAACAGCCAACAATAGTGCATTAACATAATAGCACCAATTAACCATATCCTGATTAGATACAGGAAACTAAGTTGCTCAAATGACAGGCCAAACCTTGGATGGGACAAAATGAAGTGAAAACTAAAACCAACTAAGTATCTGAAAATAGTAGAAACTTTATTTTCCTTATCTTATTCTGAACTCACCTCAAGACAATTACTTTCACCAGAAGCACTTTATTTAGGTAAAAGAAGAAAAAGAATGTTATGAAACTACAATAAAGCAACTACAATCTTTTATCTTTTACGTTCATGTTTCAGTCATACTGGGGAAATCAACTCCAGTACTTACTTTTTTAAATCTGGTACTTATTCTATCTGTCTCTTTTTCCATGTGGTAAGAAGCTTGCTTCCCAATCACATGGTTCTGGGTTCAATCCCACTGCGTGGCATCTTGGGCAAGTGTCTTC
>JAOPUL010000001.1:14285689-14296459 GCA_027564515.1 Octopus rubescens | reverse complement strand
TATGTATGTATGTATGTATGTATGTGTCTTTGTGTCTGTGTCCTTGTGTCTGTGTTTGTCCCCCACCTCCACTTGACAACCGGTGATGGCTTGTTACGTCCCTGTAACTTAGTGGTTTGGCAAAAGAGACTGATAGAATAAGTACCAGCCTTTAAAAAAATAAGTACTGGGGTCGATTTGTTCGACTATAAATTATTCAAGGCGGTGCCCCAGCATGGCTGCAGTTTAATGACTAAAACAGGTAAAAGAAATAAAAGTATATATATATATATATATTGTATATTATCTATACACCTTCATATATATAAAAGGGTAAAGACCCACTTCGGTCACGAGTGACCATGGAATTGCATCTAGAAAGTTCCCCTCTGAAGCACAAGTCCGGGCAAGGTTGTTTGTGGAAGCCTAGCAGTCACCCATGCATACCAGTTTCCCCTATTCACGCCACAGATGCTGTCTAAGAGAAAGGCAAATGCCAATACAGCTTGGCACCAGTGACGTGGTAACTCATTTCTACAGCTGAGGGAACTGGAGCAATATGAAATAAAGTGTTTTGCTCAAGAACACAACACACATCTTGGTCCGAGCAGTAATAAGAAAATGTGATGACAAAGGAATAAACAATTATCTTATGAACTTCATTAGCTTATTTGAGGCTCTGATGAAGTTATAAGGTGTAACTCAGGCACTCAAGTATAAGTTACTGCATCATATAGCAGAAACAGTTGTAAGCTAATGAAGTTCATAAGATAATTGTTTATTTTTTGTCATCTCATTTTTTTAATATATGACACATTAAAAACACTCGTGCTGGTGACACATTAAAATCACTCATGCCGGTGACATGTTAAAACACTCATACCAGTGACACTTTAAAAACACTCATGCCGGTGACACATTAAAAACACTCATGCCGGTGACACGTTAAAAACACTTGTGCTGATGACACATTAAAGGCACCCAGTACATTCTCTGTAGTGGTTGGTATTAAGAAGGGCATCCAGCCATAGAAACCATGCCAAACCATCTCACCCATGGAAAATGGACCCTAAATGATGATGATGATGATGATGATGATGATGATATACTCACATAAAATTCACATTTGTAAATATTTTCTTATTTTTCATAAAAAAAGGGGAAATTTTTAAACCTGGCAAAAAATACTACCTATTTCAGATCAATGTTAATTCTTGATACTGAATCCTAATTCTATTCTTAATATATTTTTATTATCAAGTTCTATCGTCTCTTTCCTTAGTTCCCCTATTTTTTCTGAGTGTTATGTTTACCAAATTAGTCAGTTTTCTCACATCTAATCTCTATAGCTTACATCTGTTTTATATGTTTTCTTTTTTCACTACCTCAAGCTTATTTGGAAGTAACTTAGTAAGCCATTCATTCAGTTTCACAATGAATATTTCATTGAATATTCTTCATTCTTTAAGCTTACTTTGCCACAAATCTAATATTTAATACTAATACTTCCTTGCACTTTTTTTCTCTTTTTGCCTTCAGTATAAATTCTATTCAGGTTCTACAATCATATTTTGTACTTCTTGACCAAAATGGAGTCATATTAATACAACTAGAACTTCCTTAGATGCACAAACTAATTTTACTAGCCATGTTATTTCCATGATAAATGATAGATAGACAGCCAAAATAAGCTTGGCATTATTCAATTGAAACTTAGGACATGACTAGCAGTAAGAAAGTTTGAAATTTCTGATATCACATAGGAGTTGATAAGGTATTTTTTGCATGATCTTTCTTCAGTTTATTGCTATATTTTCATTGAAGAGTTACAATTCCTCTAGGAAATGTTTACACGAATAACTTCACACACTCTCACAATACATAAATATGTATGCCAATTAATTTCTTAATAACACAAGAATTTTGTTAAGAATACACATACACACACACACTCACACAGTGGCATAAATGAGTTTGTGCATGTGTGTGTTTCCATATGTGTGAGTGAGTGTGAGTATACATACACATTGAATAAGTATACAGACATTCAAATGAATAAAAGATAATTGTGAGATATGAAATGAAGTAGACAGTGAACCTATTTCTGGTTCTCCCACATTCTCCAATGTCCTACAGTTCAATCAGTATAAGTTAAAAGTTCACCAACAAGTAATCATAAAGGTTTCTTATTTAGCGCAACATAACACTGCACTATGCGCAATGCATATATATACATACTTATTAACCTAGTTAGCCTAAAAACTAACACCTATTCAATATTATGCATACATATATATATATATACACACACAGACACTCACATATAAATAATCAATCATAAATATATGTGTGTGTGTATATATATATATATATATATATATGCAAATAAACATTTTAGCATCAAATAGTTTTGAATTAGCTGGTGACTGAATAGCATAACTTTGAAATTGTAAAGAAGCAACTATCTTGAGAACACGATGCTCAATAATTGAATCATATTTCCTGAAGTAAAAATCTGCAGATGTTTGTATAAATTATGATTGCCAGAAGAAATAGGTGTTATAGAGAATCAACTTAAAGACTGAGCAATGTGTCATGCTTTTTAAATTTTACATGGATTTTCTTTGTTTATGCTGTTACCTAACATATACGGCAACATTTTACATAAAATTCCCAGTTAAAGAAATAATTGTATCATCAATAAGAAAAAAATGTGCGTAGCTTTTAAAGTCTATCCTTTTTAGTTTTCAAATATAAAAAAAAAAAAAATAACAACTCAAATAATATGAAATTCTGAAGTAAATCAATATTTTCTTTACAGATTAGCCAATGTTGATTTCTTGTAATGTTAGAGAAATGAAATATTCATGAGATAACAGGGTCTGACATTTCTAAAGTTATAACGAAAGTAGTCATCAGCTACCTTCTCTTTTTTTTTTCCTTCTTTACACATAGTGAAAAACAATTTTAACAGTATGTGACTAAAGTACATATTCTATTTCAACCAATCAAAAAGAAACATAACATTTCATCCTTCATCTAAATGAATCAATTTATAAAGTTCTCCAATAAGAAAATAGAATAGCAAAATTTAGCAAAATATTGTAAAATAGAAAAGTCTGGTAAACACTTGAAAGTTGGAAAATTTTCTGTTTCTACACTACACTTTTAATTTCAGTCTAATCAGTGATTCTCTTTAAATGATTTTTTTGGATGGGACACCATATAATTTAAAGCACAAAAGAGGAACTAGATGTAGATGTACGTTATATATGTGATATTCTACATCTAAGTAAATTGGTTTGAGGTGAAGTATCTTTAATATAAATATGTAGAAATTAAAACAAGAGGTTAGTTAGCTAGTTATGGCACTAAATAATCACTTGTTTTAGGAAATAGATGCATCAGTAAATTAAGTTTACCAAGAGAGGCATAAATACAAATACTTCTTAGTAAATTAAAATGTTGATATATGGGTTAGGTTTACTGATGGAAAATAGACAAAAATATTACTTTGTTATGTGACAGCAATTCTATATAATATATAAAAAGAACAAGAGACAGTTATTTAAACATTATATAAAAAAAAAGTAAAACATAAATAAAATATATTCAGTATTGAATACTTCTATTTTTAGTTATCATTCACTATCACATTTTGGAGCATGCTATGTCCTCAAGCACCCAAGTTTATCACACTTCCCAATAAGTAAACTATAAGACTGAATGTAGGTTAGAGAAAACTTTGACAACTAACTATTGTTTGAAATTATCTTTACTGTGGTTTGATCTGAAAGTGTAAAGGTTATAAATTAGTAAGGATTATTTTACATCAGGCTGCAATATTGATGCCATACATTTCATATGTTATTAAGTGTAGCATTTATTGCATCTGATATTTACCACTACAGTATAACATATCCAGCAACAAACACTACAGAACAGGTTATATTTTTATGACAATGTGGGTTGGCATTAGGAAAGGCATCCATCCTTAGAAGTCATGCCAAAGCAGACATTAGAGCACAATGCAGTCTTCAGACTCATCAGATCTTGTCAAACTGTGAAAACCATGGAAGCATGGAACATAGTCGTTATATGATGATGATGATGATGATGATGATGATGATGAGTTTTGCAAGAGATTTTGAAATGAGATAGTGTATAGCTTAAAGTTTTCAATAATAAGAGTTAAAAACAGAAGTACTTCAATATTAGAAGTGTTATATTCATTTCATGCTTCTAATTTGTTTTTCTTTACAACATGAAAATAGAAAACAACCCAATGGAGGATAAATATGTTCCTTCTAGGCTTCATGCTCACATGTATAAATTAAAACTAATAATTCTCATTAAAATAACTACATCAAAACTATTAGTTCATTGCAAATTCTCTAACCATATATATACGAGGTGGTGTCAAAAAGTTCCCAGACTAGTTCTGTAGCACGCCAACAGATGGCAGCACATGGTTGCATGCACAGTGAGAGCTAGTAGTGACCTTCATGAGGCAGTCTTCCAAGTGACATTGCTGTGTTTACTTTGCAAGTTGTGAAATTTGTGTTTTTGTGATTGTGTATGCTGTAGTCTGCAATTTTGTCATGGACAAGAACATTGCATCAAAGTCTGTCAAGCTATTCATCAGCGTGTCGCTGATGACCCATCCTTCATGTTGAGGATCATCACTGGTGATGAGAGTTGGGTTTACGTGTGTGACCCTGAGATGAAGTAGCAGTTGTCACAATGGAAGAGGCATGACAAAGCTGCATCTCAATCAAGAGCATGCTCATCGATTTTTTCAACATCCGCAGTATTGTGCATCGAGAATTCGTCCCCCAGGGCCAGACCATCAATTGAGAGTTCTACTGTGATGCTTTGAGGCATTTGAGAGAGGACATTCGTCAAAAACTACCGGATCTGTGGTGCATGAAGAATTGGATTCTTCATAATGACAATGCACCCTGTCACCGAGCTCTCCTCACACGTGAATTTCTCACCAGATTTAGCATGTGTGGACTTCGATCTCTTCTCCAAGATGAAAATGCAGCTCAAAGGTTGCCATCTTAACACCATTGTTGAGATCCAGAGCAAATCGCAGAAGGACCTCGACCCACTAACAGAAAATGACTTCTAAGCTGGATTCCAAAAGTGGCAGGAACGCTGGGACAGCTGCGCAAGGTGACTATTTTGAAGAAGATGATATTAAAACTTAGGTAAATAAGTTATTTTTTTGTTAAACAAAACTAGTCTGGGAACTTTTTGATATCACCTCATATATATTTGTTTTCTTTTCCACCCACAACATCATTTACTTAAAATTTTAATCTCATTACTAACTATGCATCCATCATTAACTGCATAATCCATTATTAATGCACCATCTAAACACCATCTGCTTTTGGTATTACTGAAAACATCATCCAGCAATGTAGTAAAATAAACAAATAAACAAAAGCAACAATATAAGTTACCCAACGACAAAAAAATTAATTAACTAATTACACTCTTCTAACATAGTCAATCGTTATTTTCTAAATATGGCTAACAGACTATCTCCAGCCTATACCAAACATGACAGCAGTATGTGAAGTCACTAATCACATTAAAACCTGATTCAGTCATAGCAAAGACAGTAAAACAGATGGTATAATCACTATTATTATGTCCACTGCTCCATGCTGGCATGGGTTGGACAAGTCTTCTTGGGGTAATAAATACCCTATGATAACATGATTTTCATTATGCCAACCCTTACTTGTTTACAAGTAGTTACTTTATTCCATGACTTTGACTGAACTGTTACCCCCCCCCCCACTGTTTAGTACATAGAAGGCATAAACAATGGCACCACTGATCCTGAAGAGCCAAGGAGAAATAGATAGATCCATATAACAAAAGTATGTGTGTATATAGATATACGCACAGATATGTAGATGCAAAGTTCCTGGTCCTTATGCCTGTATGTCCCCTCACCTGGTCTACATATGTTGTCTGTCCCTGGTTTGTATGTACCCCGGTCCTTGTGTCTGTCTGTCCCCAATCTATAGGTCTCATCTGTCCCCGGTCTATATGTCTCATCCACCCTTGGTCTATATGTTCGTCTGACTACCAATCGCCTGTGTGGTGCCAGGTAAAAAGCACTACCGCCGAGAGTCCAGTGCCAGTGGCACGTTAAAAGCACCCATCACACACTGTAATGTGGTTGGCATTAGGAAGGGCAACCAGCCGTAGAAACCAAGCCAAATCAGACTGGAACATGGTGCAGTCCCACCCTCCCCGGGCTTACCAGCTCCAGTCAAACCATCCAACCCATGCCAGCATGGAAAACGGACGTTAAAGGAGGATGATGATAATGATGATATATATATATAGGACAGGCTTCTTTCAGTTTCCGTCTACCAAATTTACTCACAAGGCTTTGGTCGGCCCAAGGCTATAGTAGAAGACACTTGACCAAGGTGCCACACAGTGGGACTGAACCAGGAACCATGGGGTTGGGAAGCAAGCTTCTTACCACATAACCGTGCTCATAATAATTTAATATTTAATTGGAGAAAATATCTAGCATAAAAAACAAGTGTCTAGCATGAAAAATAAAATTGGGGAAATTTGTTACAAGTTATGAAAAATATTTGGAAGTGAGTGGTTTAAAAACATAAAATGTAGTCAATTACCATCAATTTCAATCTGTTTATTTACTTTTGTAACAAATTTTATGGTAGCATCTTCATCTGCTGCTGTATCTGACTGTAATTTTGCACGTGTTCTATCCTTTCTGTGTGGATTTCTTCTTCTCTTCTTTCTCATCCGTCTTCTCCGCCTGGCATTTCTCTTTCTATTAAAAGATTTCTTGTTTTTGCGAATGCTTCGCAAATCCCTTCTGTACCTTTGCAGTTTTTTAACTTTCAATTTTAATTTACTCTTTCTTGACTCTTGATCTTCTTTTGTAAAAATCTTAGAATGGTTCTGGTTCTTTATATTTACTATGTTACCAATGTTACTAACATTCTTGCCATTCTTCCTTTCAAAATCTTTGATCTTCTTGTTGTTTCCTTTTTCTTGCTGCTTTTTGTAATATCCATCTTTTCTCTGGGCCACATTTTGTTCATTTTGAAATTCACTTTCTTCATTTCTATTCAAATTTTCACCTTCACTTTCTTCCAACAATTCTTGAGACTCTATCAAATTTTCCCACAAATCTAACCAATTTTCTTTCTTGGTCTTTGCACTCTCGCTCTTCTCCTTACTTTCTGTTTCATTCATGATTTTCCTTCTCTTGTTTTTCCGTTTTCTTTTGCTTTTAGTATCTTTATCCTCTTCATTTTTTCCATTACCATGCTTCTTCTCATTGCTCTTATCATCTTTTTTAAGTACCAATAATTTTTTCCTGCCATAATTTTCATCTTTTTTGGTTTCTCCTTCAAGTTCAGCTTTATTGGATTTATTTCTACTTACCAATTTTAGGTTTCCATTCTCTTTGACCAGATCTTCTAAATTTACCAAATCTTCCCAAACATCCAACCAATTTTCTTCCTTGCTATCCTTACTACCACCAATCTGGTAATTTTCCTCTTCATCTTTTCCATGTTGTTTCTTCTTTTTCAACTTTTCATTCTTTACCTTGACCTCCACCTTTTTCTTTACATCACTTTTCCCTTTACTTTCTTTCTTTTTTTTCTTCCCTCTTCTATCTTCTCCTTCAATCTCATCTTCCTTCTCTCTTACATCACTTTTCCCTCTCTTTCTTTGTCCATTCACCTTTCTATTTCCTCTATTTCCAATCATTGAATGCCCGTTTCTGCCGGAATGCTTATCAGTTTTCCTCCTGTTTCCTTCGCTACCTAAATTCTTCCCATCTCCAAGACTCACATCACTTTCAGATTCTGTTTTATTCTTATCTCCTTCCTTCCTTCTCTTTTCAGATCTATCTCGTTGTTCGTCATTTTTCTTCTTTTTTCTAGTTTTCTTCTTTGCTTTCTCCTTTTTGTCTTTTGCCATCTGCTTCTCTTTTGCTTTCTTCCTCTCTTCTAGCAACTTTTTCAAGTTGTCCTCATCTGCAAGAACTTTCTCTGCCAAATTGGTCATGGTCTCAGCTTTACTCAGAATAAGTTCAATCTCAGCAGTGGTTTCTTTTAGTTCGGCTAAATACTTGGTTCTATTGGACAGGAAGTCAAGAACATAGTCTTGTAAAAAAGTAGTACTATTAGCTAGTTTTTCAGTTCTGGATAGTTCTTTGGATATTTTAGCCAACTCAGGTTTCAAATCTGAAAAAAAAAAAAAAAAAATATATATATATAAATATATATGTGAGTGTGTACACACACACACACACACACACACACACATCTACATATGAATTAGCATATATCTTTTACTTGTTTCAGTCATTAGACTGTGGCTATGCTGGGACGCTGCCTAGAAGAATTTTTAACCCAGTACTCATTTAAAAAAAAAAATCTGGTACTTATTCTATCGGTCTCTTTTGCCAAGCTGCTAAGTTACAGGGACATAAACACACCAACACTAGTTGTCCAGCAGTGGGGGAGGATAAACACAGACACAAAGATGCGCATGCACACATACACACACATATATAACAGGCTTCTTTCAGTTTCTGTCTACTAACTCTACTCACAAGGATTTGGTCAGCCCAAGGCTATAGTAGAAGACACTTGCCCAAGGTGCCATGCAGTGAGACTAAGCCTGGAACCATGTGGTTAAAAGCAAGTTTCTTACCACACAGCCAAACAAGAGTTTGTCATGGTTTTTTTTTGTATGTTTTACATGTCTATTTTATGTGCATTACATATTCATATATATATATATATATATATATATATGTATAATTGTGTATATATATATATATATATATATACACCTTCTCGCCTTTCTGACTTCTCTCTCTCTCTCTGGCCAGGTAACCAGTGCTCCCTCTACAGCAAGACACCTGTATCTATCACTATAACCTTCCCAAAAGCTCCCTTCCCTCCTAGAGGGCCTTTCTTCCCTGGCAGAGCAGGTGACACTTAAAAACACCCAGTCCACACTGTGAAGTGTTGGTGTTAGGAAGGGCATCCAGCTGTAAAATCCTGCCAAAACAAAACCACAGGAGTCTGGTGCAGGTTCCGACTTGGACGGCTCCTGTGGTACCGTCCCACCCATGCTAGCATGGAAAACGGATGTTAAAGGATGATGATGATGATTGTATTTAACTGGTGCGATTCTCTGGCTTGCCAGCTCCTGTCAAACCGTCCAACCCATGCCTGCATGGAAGACAGACGTATGATGATGATGTTCATGTAGACAAATTGCAAATATCATAGAATCTCAGAATTGAGTACCCTGCATCTAAAAGCAAGGTGTTTGGCTGATTAGCAAAGACTCACTAACTATATTTTATAAAACAGAAATCCTCCAGATTTGCAGTTGCAGTTTCTCCCAGTCATCCAAGTATTTTCTTGCCTATGTCAGCTGATAGATACTCAAATTAACCCATTAACATTTCAACCGGTCATATCCATCCCAAATATTCTACCTGTCTTGTGTTCAAACTGGCCTCTCACACCTACCATGCAATGTCTTTCTAAAAATAAACAATCACGTCATCAAAATCTTGAAGCTAGAAGATAATGTATGATTATTTCAAAGCAATGTGAATAAATCATCATCATCATTTAGCGTCCATTTTCCATGCTGGTATGGGTTAGACGGTTTGACTGGAGACTGGCGAGCCTGGGAGCTGTGCCAGACTTCAATTTGGTTTGGCTTGGTTTCTACAGTTGGATGCCCTTCCTAACACCAACCACCCCAGAGTGTGTACTGGGTGCATTTAACGTGTCACCGGCACAGGTATTTTTAACATGTCACCGGCATGGGTGTTTTTAATGTGTCACCAACACAAGTGTTTTTAACGTGTCACTGGCATTATATTTGACAGAGTAATCTAAATGCTAAAGGGTTAAACATTAACATCAAATACCAATTTCCTCAGACTTACAAAGGCCATGAATACAGCCCCCACTTCTTTAGTTGATTAAAAATTAAATAAAATCTTAAACAATTAAAATTAAAATTAAATACAGAAACCATCAACAACAATGAGGAAGCTGATTAAATGATCAATCAGTTCCAAGATACATCTCACAGGTGCTCTGGGATGCATCATCAGTGGAGTTTCTGGGGTCTCATGAGGCTTCGGGTCTTTTAACATCAAACCCCACTCAGTTGACCCAGCCAGTATTCTATTGGTGTTCCTATCCAGAGACTTGGAAACAGATTGCTTGTGCAAAAGTGTAGTCAGTCGAAAACTCCACACCTGTAGGTTCCAGGGTTCATCGGGAGAGAATGCCCACCATTTTGGGGCCCACCTCAACAGCATTACAGTGCACTGGCTCCACTCACTGATGTGAGCCCCACCCCTATGCCCTTACTGGGTTGACTGACTAGTATTCAATCTTAATTCTATTTCAGGATCATCACCACCATTCAAACTGTGGGGGTCATACAGGTCTGACTTGCCATATAGGAAAACAGGTACCTGCTTCACAGCCACATCATCTCTCCAACCACGTTTCATCATCCCTATTAAGCCATATCCAATGGCTGGCTCTCACAACTGTTGCCTGGATTTCTGTTAAGATGGTGTTTGCTTGATGATGACTGACACCAACAGACAGCAGCCACCATCTAAATCTGGTTTCAATAAAACCTCTACTCATCATCATCATCATCATCATCATCCTTTAACGTCCGTTTTTCCATGCAAGCATGGGTTGGACGGTTTGACCGGGG
>JAOPUL010000001.1:13975457-13989562 GCA_027564515.1 Octopus rubescens | reverse complement strand
CGATAAAATCGACTACTCCCCTCCCCCAAAATGTCAGGCCTTCGTGCCTAGTATAGAAAGGATTATTATTATTATTAATATTATTATTATTATAATAATAATAATTATTATTATTATTACTAAGGCGGCGAGCTGGCAGAATCGTAACCGCGTCGGGAAAAATGCTTAGCGGCAATTTTCCCGACTTTACATTCTGAGTTCAAATGCCGCCGTGGTCGACTTTGCCTTTCATCCTTCCAGGGTCGATAAAGTGAGTACCAGTTATGAACTGGGTTCGATAACATCGACTACTCCCCTCCCCCAAAATTCCGGGCCTTCGTGACCAGTATAGAAAGGATTGATAAGGTAAAGGAAGATATAAAAAGAGGCCAATATAGAAATGATAGGTAACCTTCGTTAAAGTATCATTAAGGTAGAAACTGGAGGCTATTCATTATTGTCATTATCATCCCTATCATCCCTATCAGTAAAACAATCATATTTTGGGCAACTTTTGCTTAGGATTGGCGTAATATTTAGCTATTTATAACAACACACACACACACACACAAAACTTTGCAAGTATATATACAAATTCCTTTTGTTAACGTTCTCTTCAATATGAACTAGTCTCTTACACTAGCAGATCTAAATACCCCAGTGAGCTAGCAGAGTGAACTCTCTATAGTTGGCTGCCCAACTCATAATGGCAGACAAATCTCTCCCATTTTTCATCCTCAAATCTGAAAAGTAAAAGGTGATACTGGATAATGTAGTCCTAGATGCTCTGTTTGAAAAATAGATAAGATAGGTATGGTGGAATGCCTTTGAGCATAGGTTTGCTCTGTCAGAGCAGAGCTGGGTCTAAACAATGAGAATAACAACAGTGTTCGAAAATGTAATAAACATTTTTTCATGGTGTAGTTAGGAGAGGAAGGTCAGTTGACATGATCTGTCTGCAGTTTCTCTGTGAATAGTGATGGAATGCCTTTGAGCATAGGTCTGCTTCGTCAGAGCAGAGCTGGGTCTAAACCAGGCATGTCAAACCGAAAGTTCCTCGAGGGCCACATGGTCACATTTGTGTTGTTATAAGGGCCACACACAACAACTAATTAAAGTCATTAAATAAAAAGTATTTCAGTATATTTTTGTTACTTAAATTTAGAAACATACAATGTGCATACAAATGATTCAGCCACATTTATGAATGGAAAGTAATGAAGTAGTTTAACAAAAAAAAAACGAAATCTTTTGTGGCAACATATACTTTGAGTATGCAATAGCAACAAATACATTGTACAAAAATTACAATAGTTCAAAGTGAACATTTATTTACGACTATTCAATCGTTTTTAGTGTTTTGTCCTGAGGATGGACACCTCTTTTTACTTGCGATTTTTGGTATGTCTGGCTGAAATGTCTGTGCAGTTCTGACTTTGATCAGAGACGACAAGCGATGATCAGTCAGCCTTGTTGTCTGAGAAGTTTTTGTTGATTTCACGAAGGAAAATAACTGTTCACACACATATAAGTAGAACTGAACATTGCCATAATCTTTCTGAAGGTTTTAAACCTTTCAGGAAGGTATGAAAAGAAATCAGGTATCCTCACTTTAAGACACTTTGCTCTGAGTGTAGAATCTGACTGCATTTCTAATAGTTCCATCTGCAGGCTTTCTTCTGCCTTGGCAACATCAAAGGTGAATGGTGCTAAGAATAATGCAAAGTGGTGTTCAAAAAATGAGAAATCATGAAACCTCACCTGAAATTATTTTGACAACAATTCCAGATAACTCTCATACTTAGCTAAGTTAAGTACGGACTCAGTGTTTTTCAGATCTTAACATGTAGGAAAATAAACTAAATTTTCATTTAAAAACTGTGGCTTCCATAAGTTTAGTTTTGTAATGAAGCACTTGATGTTATCATACAACTGAGTGATGAGTTTGTTTTTACCTTGTAATTTCAAATTAAGATCAGTAATATCCACAGCAAAAGTCAGATCATGGACCCAATCTTCATCTTTTATTTCATGTGTTTTGACCTTTTATCTCCAAAAACATAATTATTTCTTGTCTCAACAAATAAAATATTTTCAGCACTTTGTGACATGATAACCAGCAGACTTCTGTGTAGAATGGAACATCGGTGAACTAATAATCCATATCTTCCAACAACTGGTTTAACTGACGGTGGTTGAGAGCACGGCCTCTGATATAGTTCACTATCTTGGTGATCAACCTAAGCACATGATCCAATTTTAAAATCTTTGAACACAAATTATGCTGATGAATAATGCAGTGAAAATGTGCAAATGTTGAAACTGGATGTGAGTTTTCTATTTTTGTTCGTAACTTGGCAACAACACCATCATGTCTGCCAACCATGTTTGCAGCACTATCGGCAGATAAGCATGCAAATTTACTCAAATCAAAACTATAGTCATGCAGAACCTGCTTGACCTTTTCAAAAATGTCCTGGCTTATTGTAGTGTCATGCATAGGGATCAGTTCAATCAGTTCTTCATAAATATTAAACTCACTGTCACAGGCCCTGGTGAATACCGCAAGCTGTGCTATTCCAGTGATGTCAACAGTCTCATCAATAGCAATAGAAAAATGTTCAACTCTTGATGATGCGGCCTTCAACTGTTGTTTCAAATCACCTGACATTTCATCAATCCATTCAGCAACAGTGTACCTGGTTAATGAAATATTTTTTAATAAGTGTGATTTCTCTGGATACACAATTTCAGCCGTTTTTACAAGGCATTGCTTTACACAATCTCCTTGACTGTAAGATTTCACGCTCGTGGCGATCATTCGGCTGAGTTCATAGCTGGCAGTAATGGAAGTGACATTCCCTTTCTGAATTTTCGTAAACCAGTCCTGTTGCTGTCTCAAGTTAGCCTTCAATTCCTTGAGTCTTGAAACACACATTGGATCTTTCTACTTATCGCAAGATCGATGGTTCGTTTCATAATGTCTTTTCAAGTTGTATTCTTTTTGGTGTGGCGATAATGTTGTTGCAAATTAAACAGTTTATCTTTCCATTCACCTTGTGCAAAAATACTGTAATTCCCACTTTTCTTGAAACACTCACCTTTCTTTGTTCAACTTCCTTTTTGTCTTAACTGGAGGAGAACTAGCCATTTTTAAGATGATGTGGAATCCTAAAATCCAGTTAAAACACTGAAACTAAATTTAGACCAGCTTAATTTAGGTCAAAATATGCGGAAAGCACAAATTCTGAGCCTAATAATGACCGTTTCTCTTGTAAAATAATGACTTTTCACTTGCAGTGAGCTATTGGACTTTTTCGAACAAGCCCGCGTTAAGCGTTCTGGTATACAGCATCCATTTCTTTTTGAAATATAGAAAACCTTTCAGGAATATGCTGGACCAGTTTAAACATCATTTTGTTCACCCTCTGTTAACCCTAGGAATAGTGTTTTTAACAACCTATAAACAGTGTTCATCATATTATAATGAAACACTTCCACTCACTTAATAATAAGGAACAACAAAACTTGTATGAGAGAACGAAGGTGATATTGGTTCGTGTGCAGTAAACCAGTTAGACGATGTCAAACGGACATGACCGCTACACCATCACCTCTAGTAGTCTATGATGCCATCAAGTAGTGTGCGTGCCGCAGACAACCAATCAGATCCCAGAGGGGCAGGCATGCTCTACTTCTAAGAATGGACATGATTGCATCGCTGAGGATTCATTTAACTTGCTTGTTTCACAGCTGCATTTGCATTTCTTTTGTGCTTTTGAAAGCGATTAAAAGGTGATAGACTATTTCAAAGTGTAAAAAACATTCTGAATAAAGAAAAACATGCCACTTTTCTGTAAACGACGCACGTTTATCCAGTTTAAATTATAAAAACTGCAATTTTGGGCGTTAAATAACCAAATTACAGTATGCTTTGTGCGGGACACAGATTTGCTTTTAAAGGGCCGCATGTTTGACATGCCTGGTCTAAACAAGAATACCAACAATACCAACAACAGTGAATACCAACAACAGTGTTCGAAAATGTAATAAACATTTTTTCATGGCTTAGTTAGGAGAGGAAGGTCATTTTGCATGACTTGTTTGCAGTTTTTCTGTTAATAGTGATGGGCATGGAGGAAGAAACCTTAACTCCTGGGTTATCTTTATACCAGAAACAAAATGCTTAAAACAGAGTAGACTTGACTAAAAACATCAAGAGCCAGGTAATGTTGTTAATCCAAGCAGCAGATTAAATTGATCACTAATGAACAAACACAGTCAACCCAACAGACTTCTGTAAATTTCCATTTAACCAATTTCACTCACGAAATTTCAGTCTACCCACAGCAATGCTAGATATATGTCTGAGTTGCTGCAGTGTGATCAAATCCAGAATCATGGATTGCAAAGTAAACTTCTTAATCATCAGGCAGTGCTTGCACCTATTCTTAACCCCACAGCCACACCTACATCAATGTCTCAATTTTTCTGACAATATATATAAGGTTGATGACATCTGTTCACTCTGATGTTGATATAAGCTGTTGCTGTTGTTGTAGTCTAACCCGGGCTCAACTTTATGAACTGAAGTTTTCCAGTCATAACCTACAGATACTCTTAAACTTATGTGCCCCTTCCACTTTTAAAACAGTAGTGTGTGATTTAAGATAGATTTGGCTGCTATTTCCAGCAAGTCAAGCATATAGAAGCTCCATTGTTCATTTGTGTAGTTTTAGTCCACATACTAAAAAAAAAGGGTGTATTTTTTTTCAAATTCTATTTATGCCTCATGTTATAAAAAAGATGTTTTCAATATGGTTGCTGTTGAACTGACAGTCATTTAATTTCTTTTGAATAGTTGGCCTAGATCAATGTTGCTATAATGAATTCAGATACATTGTGAGTCGAGGTCTTCTTATACAATAAGATAAATGAGAATATCGGTTTAAAACATTTGTCAGATAAAAAGCAATCATCCTTTGTATGTTTTCTTCAGGAGAATGACCACCCAGAATTGGATATACAGTGGACAGATTAGAAACTGATATAATGGTCATATATCATGTTTGAATGCTGAGAAATTTGATTGATCAGTAATATCCATAGCTTTTAACCTCCATGTTATAACTGAAATGAGTATAGTCAATGATTAATGGTTTTCTATGCTTAGCAGCCAGCAAAGAATGATTAAATTATTCCCCTTGTTGAAAAAGATTTTTTTTTCTTCTCTTTTCCTTTGATGAGCTTCCAGACTTATGTTAATGTCTGAGATAAACATTGAGAAAGATACATTGGTACCATAATTTCCCAAGTGAATACTGATTCACTAGTGCTTGATCAATTTGTACTTCTCTCTACCTGTTATAAATTGTCACACAATATTCTTCGGATAATCTTCTTGTGAATTGACAAGACATGAATCAAATTTCTAAGAATGACTTTTCTTTATTCTTTTCAAACTCTAATATTCTTTACAGAGAATAATTAAATTTCTTTTTTGATTTTTGTATTTTCTTTTCCAAAAGTAAGTTTGAGTGTTTAAATTTTCAGACACTGGAAATAATAGTACATTATTCCATTGATGTTTATCTATCTTCCTGGAATAACAATTTCTCTTCATGTAAGATTATTTTGTAATAGAAATAAAATGCTGCATTAAAATACTAAGATCTAACAAGGCCTACACACATTTTAATTATGATGAATATACAGATCTTTTAAAAATAAAATCTATATGTCTATGATAATTCCAAGGAACTCATTAATGGCAGTAATTAGCTCCAGAAAACAAATACTTCTCTTCTTTGATAGGACATCAGATAACATTTTCAGATGTCATATTACATATCTCTGACAGTTAGGTGGACAGTAGCCATCAACCCGAACACTGTTCTAGTATGTAGTACTTCTTAAATCTATTTTAATTATCACTGCCTTCATTTTACTACAACCTTTTTCTAGCACCCTTACTACAATTCAGTAAAATTATATACACCACATGTACATATGCATATACATGCACACACATATAAGGACATTCTTCCCAATGCTACAGGTGCAATAGCTGTCATAATTGCATATATGGAAATCTTCACAAATTTTGACAATGTCTTTTAAATAATACTTTTATTTATTGTTTATAATTTTCACCAATATTTGGTATAGTTTATTTTCTTATTCACATTTCAAAATCTCCTATTATTGTTGATATTGTTATTGTTATTATCAATGTTGTGAATGTGACAAATAAGAAATTTATTATATTGCATGTAAATTTATAAAGTTAATATTTAAATTTGAGAAAAAATTAAAACAAAATTGTACAAAGACATCTATCTTCCCCCTCCCCCACCTCTGTTGTCCTCAGTATCCATATAAATTCCCCCAAAATTCTCAGTGGACAGTACTGCTACAGCCCACTTTGAGAAATACAGATGTAGAATATAATGTTTACACCTGAGATATGGAACCACACATCAACAATATCTTTAAACTCCAAGATCTTAGACACCGTGATCAGTCCATTCCCTGATCCATTCAGTCATATCATCTTTACATTAACCTTTTGTTTTATCATGATATAAAAACATAATGCAAAACTGCTTTAATACTCTAGTATTTCTTTAATGACTTCTGTCACTGGAGTGTGACCATGCTTGGACACCTTTTTCTTTGATGTAGATGATTATATAAATCCCTGTATTTGGTACTTATATTATCGATCTCAAAATCTGATAGGCAAAAATCAACCTGAGTTGATTACACACTGAAAATATTAAGGAATATAACTAAATACTTCAAGGTATTTTATCCCATGTTCTACTCTTTCTGCCATCCGCCACCCTGTATATATTCTCAATCAATAAAAACTTAACTGGCATAGTTTTACTGAATTAATTATTATATGATTTACCATATTATGCTATTTGTTTTGATCAAAAGAGTAAAAGCATAAGACAAGATATTTTATTACATGCACTTTCAAACATTTACGATATATTTTGCTTGAGTCATTCAACTACTTTATTTCTCTTTATAAAAAATATTCTCATAACTAATAAAAATCATTATTTTTATTTTCCTAGGCCTTTTCCCCATAAGTGGGGGTAGCCACGGCAACGCACATACCAAGCATTCCTGTCACCTTCCAGCTCAAAGGGCGAGCGCCGTTCCATGCTCAGGTCAAGGCATAGAATGGAAACCCTCAATATCAGCAGCGGGGCCCCACAGCATATACTGGTTTACCCTCAGTACATCATGCTGGTACTGTACCCCTTGAGCAAAAAAAAATACATTCACCCGTTCACAAACACTCTCCAAACATTCCTATCATTTACAAACTCTCTTACTTCTCTCACTCCTGCGCCTCTAACCATCAGGGCCTTTTTCACTCCATCCATCCACCATTTACAAAATCACATTTAGTATTATGTGATAGGTGAATAAGTGGTGGGCAACTAAGTTGCTAGTGTTCAAACCATTTACTGGGTAGATAAATGCAAAGTACAGTAATTTGTTGTCAGTTAAGATGTTCTCTTGCAGTCGCTACAGTTGAAATATAGCATTTCTAGTTCCATTGCCTGATATAAATCTAAACTACATCAGATCCAATATCACCTTGTTTTGGACTAACTTTTCTTTAACTCTTTCAATTACTACTTGATCAATCAATTTCAGTCCTCTGTACCTGTCTCGCATCAGTGCATCTATCTTACCTTTGTAACTGTTTTCAGTGATACTACTATGCCAGTTATTATGGATAATACTTTTCTGCAACTCATTAACAAAGCAAGTAACTAGCATAGTATCTCTCTCTATAAATGATTTCAGTTTCTGTATTTCAGCACCAGTGCCATACTAGCTGATTGAGATGAAGTATTTTCTGGCTCCCAAGAAGAAGGATAGATTTGGAGATGCAGTAATGGCAATGTTATGAAAGAGAGATTACCACTACTACAACCCCTTCAAGACTCTTATCTACAAAGCAAAAGATACTTTTGCATCTAGAGACTGCCTCAGTGGCTTTGACTGCAACATCCAATGCTGTGCCAAACTGATCTGCAATGTCAGTTTTGACAGCATTGGCTGGCAACAGGCCAAACTACCCATCAGATTTGGTGGCCTTGGTCTGCAATCTGCGGTGGACCTGACTCTGCCAGCCTACCTTTCCTTGGTCTCCTCCAGCTACACCCTCCTTGGCTACATGCTCTAGAGGTTAGCTGAGATGGATGTGGACCAGGTACCCAAGTCAGCCCTCACTACTTGGATTGCTAATGGGCTAGGAGTCCCTCAGATTATGAGCATCCAATGCAATCGGAACGACATCCAATGTAAGTCTACCTGCAAGTGGCTAGAGGCATCACTTGACCAGCACTGCCTTTCCTGCCTCCAGCCAAATAGTTGTGCATGGCTCAATGTGGTTCCCTCCTCATCTACCAGTACCTTTCTAGATGAGTGCACCTGCAATGGGGTGGCCCAATGTCTCAGTTTCCATGTGTGCGAGCTGCACAAATGTCACTGCGGAGCAGTAGTAGATTAATTCTGTCTGCATCTTTTGTCCGACAGCTTTAGCATGGGCTGATTTCCTTGGTATGCTGCCCTGAATGACATTGTCAGAAGGGACCTTGATGCAGCTAGCTTCCCATCCCAACTTGAACCTGCAGGTCTCGACCATGATGATGATAAGCACCCAGACGGGATAACCCTCTTCCCATTTGAGGAAGGCAGATCCCTAATCTGGGACAAGACATGCAGCGACATGCCCTCCGGCACCAACCTCGCGGCATCTGCTGCAAACCCCAGTGTCACATCCCATTACGTGAAGGAGAAGAAGATCAACAAGTACAGCCGGCTGTTATCAGTTCATGCTGGTAGCCATCGAGACATCTGGTGTTCTTGATCCTCACACAACTGACTTCCTCCACAAAATAGAGATAGCTGTGGCCTGCTGAAGAAATGAGCCCTGTGGGGTGGAGTAGCTACTGCAGTGAGTGTCACTGGCCATTCTCCATGGCAATGCCACTTCAGGGTGCAGCTGAGTATCCCTCTTGTCCTGGGATACTTGCTTCCTCCCATCCTTCTCTACTTCCCCCCTTTTTTTCTTTTTTTTCTCTACATTTCTTCTTGTATTTCTTTCTTTCTTTTCCTTGTTTTTTTTTGTTATTCTATTGACTCCAAGGAATCAACTGTATTCATTTTCTTAATTTGAACCTGTATCTGCTATTCATTGAATAAAACATTTACAAAGAATAGGTATTATGGTATAACAAAGAATAACTCTTCAAAGTTTTCAAAATCTTTCTTCTTACCACTTCTCAGCTATGAACGCTATATGAACAGTATTTTCGCAGAGAACACTCACATATTTTCTGTTTGCTTTGTATCCTATTTCAAATTGCCCACACCCAGCAAAACTCTATCTCTTTACTCCACATAAAATGCAAAACCACCTCTTATTGCTTAAAATCAACATGACCTAGACAAAGTCATTTCTATCACCCTAAAATGCTGCTCACCAGTGCTTAACTCTATCAAGTTCCAATTCTTCAATTTTTTTCTTTCAACAAGGAGATCTACTAGGGAGATCTTGCTTCCAAGATCACAATTTCTATTCGTCATGGAAACAAGATACATTGTCACATTCCCAAAACAGGCAACCTCTCTGACTCTGACAACTACCACCCTATTGTTCTCTACTTTGACATCACAGAAGTGATAGAGAAAAAAGCAATATGAAACATCTCTAACTTATTGAATTCTTTGCCTAGTTCGTTGACAACTAAATCTGCCTGAGACTTCATCATCATCATCATCATCCTTTAACGTCCGTTTTTCCATGCAGGCATGGGTTGGACTTTTTCTCTCTAATTGATCCTTGGTCAGTAAAAGTAATTTCTGAAATAATTTCTTTACAGATTTCCATGGAGCAAGTATAGTGGCTGACTCCAAAATTAAGAGATGAAACTTATCATTTTCATTCTGTAAAAGATTACTTGAAGGAGATATTACTATGATCACTAAATATTATTCAGAATATTCAAGAGCTTTGAATCAACATGCAGTTTAGTTTGTAAGAAGAAAGTAACTTAATTCAAAAAAGAAAATAGTTTACTTCAAAAGAGAAAACACAGAACAAAGATATTGGGTATAGTTCATGGAGAAAAGATTATTATTGAAACAGCAAGTAAGTTACATTTTATATCATGAAACTGTCAGAACTGAGGTAGTGATACATTTAGCTCAAATGTGTACCAAAGTGTGACAAGCTAAATACAAGTAGATTTCTGTGATGGTTCAATTGCTGTCAGATTGCAAATTTGTATAGAAAACTGCTGTTTCTGTAATGTCAAAAAGTGGGGAAAGTGAAAACTGTTGTTTTACTTTGTTAAAAATTTACTATATTCTGTGCTGTCCGTTCTTTTATTTGGCTGTTAGCTGTGATGGAAAAAGGCTGTCTGACAAACCCTGAAACATGTTGATTTTACTAACAATCTCTGCTTTCTTTTGCGCTACTGTTGCTGGTTCTAACTGACTAGCTTTCTGATTACTTTTTTGTTGCTTGTCTTAACCATGTAAACTTTCAACTTATATAATAGATGTCTCTTTTGTTTTATCTACCTTGTTGGCTCCAGCAACAGAGAATATGACATCAATTATAAGGAGTAGTTGAAATGAAGATTATTATTGTTGTTATGTATCTAAACAGCATCTTTGATATTTTTTTTTGTTTGTTTTGTTACTATATATGTGCTGTGTTTATCAATGATACTGTTACTACTAAAATGAAAACACAATTTCGATTTCAGAAACCTCATGAAATAAGCAGAATGTTCTGCTCTCTACATGTCATTGCACTTGATATTAGAAACATTTTGACAGCATCTGACACAACATGCAGCCAAAATAACTCAAAGACTTTACAAATGCTATGCCTCAAAATCTTTAATGATATTTTTGTGGCAAGCACATGTACATAGTATAGCTAAATCCTTCCAAAAGCCAGCCAATTTCAAGGTCAGAAAATACTTCAGCCTTATGTTTCAGCAAACCTGGTCATGATATTTACTGTGTAAGAGATAGTTAGCAACAATTAAGCCATAGTCTCCTCTTTTATCTTCTCTACTACTCCCATTAAATAATCAATGAAATAAAGTAAAATATGAATAATCCTAAATTTTTTAATTAATTCTCTCACCCAAATACAAACATCCATGGACTTGACGTCAAGCCTAATCTGGATCATACCAAACACCTCCTACATGCAAGACACACAACTTGCTCTTCACTGTGATGCAAATCTCTTATCTCTTATCTCTAACCCAACATTGCTGTCCTGGCTGGCTTCATTATATTCTACACTCAAAGACTACTGTCAGCATATCTTGGGAACACACTCTCTAAAGTTTTCACTTGAACTTCAACAACAAAGATTTCCCATTATCTTGGCACAAAATCTCTGCCCCTCCCTTCTCATTTCACTAAAATCATTCTCTGTCTGAACTGCTCTCTGAAATCCTCAAACCTACAGGAGGCACAACTTTCAGTGTTAACTTTAATGAAAGAAATAGAACAAATGATTTATAAGTGTTAGTGTGGTTTGATATTAGAAATATCATTCAAATGATAAACTATAGACTACTGCACTAATACAGAGAAATGATGCAAAAGAACATGATGTGTTTAGTGGAAAAGTGCTCTCAGTTGATATGAGAGAAGATACATGTGGCAGAAAATATTGTAGGAGGTGGTGATGATGTATTTCATGGATATCAGAATTGAAGATAGGCATGTAATGATTAACAATACTGTAAATCTGCCTAATCCATGATAGCGTAAAAGAAAAAAAAAAAAAAAAATCTTGTTTAATAATGGTAACTGGTTATAAAAAGCATTACTTAATAGATGGCCAGCTGCCACAAAATGTTTAATCATTATGTTGATTCTCCCATGTAAAGATAACTATAATATATACTGTATAAATATTGTGACTAGTCCTGTTCTATATTTACAGTTGCATTTTCATAACTTAATTTATAACGCTTTAACTTTAAAGAATATGTGATAATGAAGTTGATTATTATGATACTAATACATTCTCCATCTGTTGGAAAATATGAAACTCCCAAAATAGATATGAAGATGATTGATTATCAAAAGCATTGCTCAAAAACTATGCAATACATTTATGTATGCGATTATCTTTCATTACGTAGTAATGAGAGAAAATCTGTCTTCAATACTACTGATATTTCTATGTTTTCTGATATCTAAAGCAAGTATATTAAATAAACACATGACTTTTAACCAACAACATTGATCACATTGATCAAATATTTATAGACTATTCTAAGAAATATAAACAAGACCTCTCTCTCTCTTTTTCTCTCACTCTCTTGCACTACCGCTCTCTCTCTTTCTCATCTCTCCCCCTTTTTCTCTCTCTCTCCCATCTTTCTCTCTCTCTCTTTGTCAATAAAACCAACAGTTTTATTAACTATCTCCTTTTCTAAATTTCACATCTTGATATCCTGTAATGAACACATGAGCCATTTAAAATAAAATTTTCTTGCAATTGTACTTGTATTACTTCTCCAGGCTATACTAGCCAAAATTCCTTTTAAAATTATGTTCCCAATATTACATCTATCATTTCAACTAATGTACAAAGGAGCCATCAAGGAATTCACAATCAGTTGAGAAGTCTCTATGCAGTCACTTGACCAGCTAAAAATAGCAGCGAAAATTCCCTCAACACACATTCTACTGTCTTAATATAAAAAGGATATACAAAAAGCAAGTATTAGTCATGGCTGGAATCATGGTCACAGGCTTGGCTGAAATGGAGCAAAACCACAACAAATATATATTTTGACCCTTTCATTACCGAACCCCTCTTAAAATACACTGCCTTTTTTTTAATTAATTTTGGTAATAATGAAGAATTTAGTAAAATAACTTTATCATTATTTAACTGGAATTTGGAACAAATTTACATGAAATTCTTATTGAATGTTTTGATTTAATTTACTTTAAAATAGGAAGTTTGTATCACAAATCCATGGGCAGTCTTAGGCGGTTTGGTATCAAAAGGGTTAAGATATGAAAATCCACATAGGCAGTATTGAAGGGGCAATCAATCAATCTAGCTATCTACATATTTAACTATCTATACCTACATACCTACATACCTATCTATCATATTCTACTTTAAAAAAAATGTTTTTAAAAAAACTGAAATAATTGCAGTGCCCCAGTATGGCCTCAGCCTTTGGTTTGCTACACATAAAAAAGTTAAAAGTAACATCCACAGCTACTTTGATTTCACTTTGAACAATTGTTGAATTTTTATAGTTTTCAGTTTTCTTTTTCTTTTCTTTCTCTTTATTTCATTTTTTTGTTTTTTTCTTCCCTTTTTTAATTTTAATTTTTTGTTTTTCTTTCTTTTACCTTGATTTAACTATGTGTCGAAGTTATAGAAGTAGTTGAACATTAAAACCTGTAACAACTACTAAACTTTTATTTTTATAGTCTGTCACAACATTCTATTATACTATGTTTAAAATCATGTAACTGCTTTCAACTCAGTCAACACTCACTCACTCTTTGCTTCTTGCGTCAACTATAATACTACATTCCCCTGCAGTTAACATATTTATATCTTTCTCTTTCTACTTCAACTAACTAACTGCACAATATAATAGCAATACCTTTTCTCTTGCCTCTCAATGCTAACACACACACTATCTCTCTCTCTCTCATTCTCTCTCTCTCTCTCTCTCTCCATTTCTCCCTTGAACTAACCACTTGATAGCATTTTAGCATAATAACTACAACTTTCCCCTTACCTCACGTCATTAACACTTATATCTCCCTCTTTTTCTCTCACTCTTTGCCTCTCCTTTCTGCTAACCACATGACAGCGTAACGCTGTCCCACTTTAGCGTATTAATATATAGATAATAAATGGTATAGTGACATCAGCAAAAACAGGGAAATATCAAGATAACCTAATCTAGCAATAAACAAGCAGGCAATCTATTAATTAAGCAAAGAATAAAATAATAATAATAATCCTTTCTATACTGGGCACGAAGGCCTGAAATTTGGGGGGGGGGGAGTAGTCG
>JAOPUL010000001.1:13956251-13975357 GCA_027564515.1 Octopus rubescens | reverse complement strand
GTTAGATGGTTTGACTGGAAACTGGCAAGCTGGGGAGCTGCACCAGACTCCAGTCAAACCATCTAACCCATGCCAGCATGGAAAACAGACGTTAAAGGATGATGATGATGATGATGATTATATCATTCCATCTCTTGTCTTCCACTGAAGGAAGATTAAAGAAGAGAAAAAGCACGAATGAGGAGAGAAAGGTGAAAAAGAAGAGAAAGGTACAGAAAAAGAAAAAGGAGAAGGTAAAGAAAAAGAAAAGTAAACCAGGTTTGTACAATTACTTACCACAACATATGATTTCACATCAATCACATAACGGACAAACATGTTGGAGGTGTTCCTCACATGGAATCCATTTATATAGACTTGGGCCACAGTATCGATTCCCATACACACCAGAGCAATATTCTTTGAGGCAATAGCAGACTCAGTTACTGGAAGTAATCACATTAAATTCATTTATATATATTAACAATGTAGACAGTGAATGAATACAAAATTCTTTCTAATTTTGGCACAAGACCAGCAATTTTGAGGGGAGGGGGACATCCCTCTGCAAGGACCTGCTTTACCCCCTTTTCCCATAGTAATTCCCCTCATCCCCTAGCATGAAGCTGAACCCCACCCTCCCCCAGAGATTGTAGTCTTGTGAACTGCATGGTGACCTCAATAGTGCAGGTTCCACAAAAAGGAGCATCCAATCCACGCTCTCTGGAGTGGTTGGCATTAGGAAGGGCATCCAGCCATAGAAACCAAGCCAAAGCAGATATTGGAGCTCAATGCAGTCCTTGGATACATTGGATTTTGGAAAATTGTCCAACCCATACCAGTAGAGAAGATAAACATTAAATGATGATGAAAGGATGAAAGGCAAAGGTCAACCTTGGTGAGATTTGAACTCAGAACATAATGACAGACAAAAGAAATTCCACTTTGCATTTTGCCCAACACTAACGATTCAACCAGCTTTGCTCTTTTAATGAACAGATACAGAATAACAATATATTAAAACAATGTATATATGTCTGGTGAAAGTCAACGCATGACCGAGTTAGACCACTTCCAAATGCCAGGAGTCCAAGAAGTTCTGGTGCATGAATGTCTTGAGTGGATAAAGTGTTGCACAACACTGAACCCAATGCAATCAGCTATAAAACTAACAGAGGTTGAGACGACCAGAAAACAACTGCACTTCAGGGGTTTTCTCCTAGAAGGAAGTTCTAAGGAAAACTAGGGGTCCTTCACTCCTATTGGCTCACATGTTAAGTAACCCATAGCTAGGATCCTAACATGCGCTACTATTCTGGGTCAGAGTATACACACACACACACACACACACACACACACACACACACACACACACACACACAAAACTGCTTATTAATTAGTTTCGAGTATGCAACTTTTACTAAAAGAAAGTAATTATTAAAGTCTGCACTGTCTAGAAAATTCTTAAAAATTCTCTTTTTAATATAATTATTACTATTGAAGATTTTAAGTACAGAAAACTAATTTTAAGTTTCCTCCAGTCTTTCAACATGCTCAAGCCTGAGTAAGTTTTGTTGCACCAATAATTTAGTGTAGTGCAAAGTTGAAATATGAGGGTTATTGATAATGATATCAAGGAAGGTAACAAAATTGTCAGAGATAATAGAGATAAATTTCAAAGATAGAGATTAGTGGTTAGAGAAATGAAGATAGTGAGTTCATCCTTAGAAAATAGAATAGCACTGACACAGGCCTCATTATAGACATCAATAGAGTTATTGATATAACAGTTGTAGAATTGATGTAATTGATTTTAAAGGGTAGAAAGTAGAAAGGATGAAATAAAAGATGCTCAACTTAATAACTGAATTCGACATTTGAAGAATGAAGAGAAGAGCACTTCAATGTTGTTGAATAGAGAAGGTTTTGACGCCTGTATCTTCATTTTGAATGTTATTATGACCAACATGAATATTTAATAATGTGTTTTTACCAACAAACATTCCTATAATAATCAGAGCAGGTTTGGTGTCAATAGATGAGAAACTATACATTGCTCATAGGAAGACATAACTAATGCTGTTGTTCAAGTTTAACCCTAGGTTGACTGAGCAGCCCTATGATCAAAGGCTCTCCCATGCAACCATTCTATATTTTTAAGGGCAGCTCTGGTCAAACCGTCCAACCCATGCCAGCATGGAAAACGGACGTTAAAGGAAGATGATGATGATCCATGACAACATTATTATACCTTAACATTTTTTTGAGATACTATGATACGTTTGAGGGAGATTTGGCTGCTATGTCATGTGACCATGCAGAGATTCCCTCGTCCTATCACAATTCCTGTCACAATTCCTGTCACAAGAATTTACAAATGTTTGTTGTTTTCCTCAGATGAAGTTAGAAACGGCATCTAATAACCTTAATGGCATCATCCCTATCCTATTTTTGCTTTTCTATGTTGACCCTGGATTGGACACACACACACACACACACACACACACACACACACACACACACAGCAACAGAAAAAAACCTTAACCATCTCAATGGTGGTACATACTATAATACTATGAAATGATTGTGGTGTAGCACTTAGAATATGGTTATTGAAATTGAATGGTTTAGGTAATTAGGTACCAACATTAGACTACATGTGGTATGAATAAATAATAAAATTTTATCAGATTGAGTACAAGTATTGAAGAATATTCTGAGGTCTCTAAGATTTATTTGGGATGGCCATTGTCTCTGATGATGATTATAACAAACTTAAGAATATGAATGCAGTGTATACTGCTTCTGATATGATTGAGGTACTCAAACCATTTTGTCGTTTAATTCTCTTTGTAGAGTGACAAAAGTAACTGACCTTCTGCAGAGTTAGCAGATTGAAAGCTAAATAAGAAGACATCATATACTAAACAGCAATAAATTGTAAATAAAACAAGCTCTAAAACTGAAACTTGGATCAACCATATGTTTGATTGATGACTTAATGTAATCTTCCTTTGAGAAAAAAATTCAAGATTATCAAAGCATAACAAAGGTTATCCAACATTTTTTTCTGAATAATTCTATCAAAAACTTGCAACGCTAAATGTAAACAACATAATCTATTGTGCCATACACAAATAAGCATCATTTTAATGAAACAAATAATAACCCATCGAAAGTATTTATTTCAGATTTTTGTCATAACAGAACATTAACAAACCCCTTACTTTCAGCTTCTTTACCGGCTCACTTAACATCTAACTTCTCTTCTAATTACCTGATATTATTCAAAATTCAAATTTATCTCCTAAAATTCTAATATTACTCTAAGCAAACAATCATCAAAAGTGATTGCTTCTCTGACCAAGTCTTTTTGTATTTTACAAACACATTCCATTAATTTTAAAAAATCAACATTGACAATATCAATGTCAAATTGCTGAAATACTGTTGACGAATAATTGTGGAATTAAAATATTTTAATTACCAAAGTATTTACTTTATTTTTTATTTCATGTTTCTTTGATCTACACCATATTTTGATTAATTCACTCTTTGATTACAAAGAGACACATTCCTACTGGACATGCATCTATAAAAGATCAAACACAAGCCAGGAATATTTTCATAGGAAGACATCTAAAGATGATTAAAGATTAAACCAATCAAAACATTGAGCAGAGGAAAAGAATAATGAAGGATGACATAAATAGTCTGGAATCATTTAATTCTAATATCAATATTTTCATTTATAATTATATCCATGATTTGTAAACTTCACTTACAAATGTATATTTGTGGAACTTAATCCAAAGATTTTTTAATAAACAAGAATTACAATGATGTTGGGTAAATAGGAGAGCAAAATGTTGATACTTACTGTTAAAGTCTTTAGTGAAGTTCCAATTTTTCTTTCCAATGTTCCGATATAGAACATCATTAAATCCTGCATAGGGGTCTTTGATCACATGGTTATTATAAAGGGCCATATAAACCCCACCAGGAACTGTTGCTGAATACGAGACATCTAGAAGAGGAAAGAGAAAAATTACTTTACACTTTTGTCAGCACAGTGGAATCTTAGTTTATGAATTTAATTCGTTCCTGAAGGCTGTTAGTAAACCAAAACTATTTTTCCAATAAGAAATTCAAGGAAAGGCACACAGCAAATTCAAGTAGGGATGTGCAATGAATGAAAGCTAGACAGCAGCTGATGCTCTCCCACTTGATAATCTCAGATTCTTGTCAACCGTTGTTGTTGACTTCCATGTTCTCAATCTATGTGACCACCACAAAAGATATCTAATGTGTCACAGATTTTTAAAAAATATATTTCAAGCTTTTAGAAAATCTCTGTCAATGTCTGAGGCTTTTGAAAAAAGTGTTATTCATAATTCAGTACTAAAAACTAACAGAATACTCACTGATAATGTGGGTCCTACTTTTTACTTAAGCATACCCATTATACCTATTTTCCATGAGGTAAACTAAGCCAGGGAAAGTCAAATGGATAATCCTTCAGCATTGTATAGCATCAATGAGACAAACTGTCAACCATCAGGTCTGTAACCTAGCATGGTATTTAGCCAAGTAACTGTAACTTCCCTATCAGTCTTGAACTGCTGGTGGTGGTGGTGGTGGTGGGGGGTTAGTGGTCTCACAAATCACGAATGTCCAGCGTAACTGGGACGACATCCAAGGTAAGTTCATCCTTGAGAGGTTAGGGGCATCACTCGACCAGCACCGCCTCACAGCCCAATAGTGGTGACTGGCTCAATGCAATGCCCTCCTCAATGATGAGTGCACCTGCATCGGGGTGGCCCAGCATCTCAGTCTCTGTGTGTGTGAGCTGCACAAATGTTGCTATGGAGCAGTAGTGGACATATTCAGCCTGCATCCTTTGTCCTGCAGCTTTAGCGCAGACCGATTCCCCTGACATGCCGCCCTGAATGACATTGTCAGAAGGGGCCTTGACGTGACAGGCTTCCCGTCCCAACTTGAGCCTGCAGGTCTCGACTACAGGGACAATAAGTTCCCAGATGGGATAACCCTCTTCCCATTCAAGGGAGTCAGATCCCTAATCTGGGATGCGACATGCTGCGACACGTTCTCCAGCACCAACCTCGTGGCTTCTGCTGCAAACCCGGCATCACAGCCTGCAATATATGGAGGACAGGAAGGTCCGTAAGTACAGGGGCTTGGCCGGCAACCGCTATTAGTTTGTCCCGGGGGCCGTCAAGACGTCTGGTTTCCTTGGTCCTTAAACCACAGCCTTCCTCCTCTGCAAAATAGGGTCTGCTGCAGCCCACCGAAGAAATGAGCCCCACAAGATGGAGCAGCTACTGCAGCGAGTGTCACTGGCCAGTCTCCGTGGCAACATCACCGCGATCATTACTGCGGAGCGCAGCTGAATATCCACCCATCCTGGGACACGTGCTGCCCCTGCTGCCTTTCCTCCCCTTTTTTTCTCTACATTTCTTCTTTGTTCTTTTTCTTTTTCTTGTTTTTCTTTCTTTCTTTTACAATTAATGAAATAAAATCACAGGATGATTTACATATATTAGTGTGCCTACCCCAAACTCAGCAGCTGGCTGCTCTAACTGAAAGTCAAAGAGCTGTCTTCCAATATCATCTGTCTCTGGCCAAGCCAAGTCTACTTTTGTCACCACTGCCACAGGTGCTGCTGTCATTGTCATCTACCATATATTCCTCAATGTTGACAAGGGTTGGACAGGATCTTTTGTTGTGTTTTATAGCCTGATGGCCTTTTGTAATGTCAGTCCATTTAACCTTAACCTATCCTAAAAACTGACATACACATAGATCTTTCCTCTATTATAATTCCATTCATATCTAGGATGCTTTATATAAATATTAAATTGGCTTCACTATATTACTGATACCTTATCTTATCAGCCCTAGAAAATGAAAGGCAGGATTTGAACTCAAAATGTAAAGGACCAAAACTAGATACCATAGGTATTTTTGTTCAATGCTCAAATGATTTTGTCAATCCACTGCCTTGATTTCATTGACCTTGGTCATGACTGCTATTTACTTTATCAACCCTGGAGAAATAAAAAGCTAAGAAGGGCAGGATTTGAACTCAAAATGTAAGCTGTAACTAAATAGCCCCAAACACAATGTTCAATGCTCTAATAATTTGTCCAGTCTATTGATTTGAATCTAGTTTGTATTCCATCAGTGAAGAGGAAGATTCTCTGTATTTGGACAAATGGTGAGTGTGAAATCCTTTCATTACTAAACCCATATCTTTAGTTTCCCACCAAAATGCTAACACACATTTTGTCACCTGAATGAATGCATACATGGCACAAACTTATACTGTAAGTGTGAATCAGCATACACCCCCCACACCCCCTGAGTATTTTATTTACCATTTGCACACAGATATACACTTACATACACAAACACACATATATGCACATTCAGGGTGTTTGGGCTAAATTTGACAGTTTGCATAAAAGGAAAGTAAAATAATATCCCACCCCAAAATAGTGGGATTGAACCTGGAATCACATGGTTATCGGGCAAACTTCTTCAATACACATACCCATAAATGCACCCATTAAAGGTGGTCAAAATAATAATAAGAATAGCATTTCTTGTTATAAAAGGTAGAAAAGATAGTTTCAAGGAATTTACTGAACAGTTTGTGGTTGCATCAGGAACACCAGAAAATACTTAATCCAGATTCATTAAAAATGGTTCAGAAAAGACTTTTGTTAAATTTATATCTTCAAGATTCTAATTAAATAGTTGTTGGACTTTGAAAGTCACAAAATAGAAGTCAAGATTTACATTGTGGGAAGAGAAAAAAATTGGACAGATTCCAATAATTTCTTTAGCAGACTTTAAAGAATTTCCATAGGTATATGTAAATCTTAGTTAACATTCTGGTGAGTAGAGACACAGCACATGTTAATGAGGAGATTCTCATTAGTAATGCTAGGGGTAGATTTGTAGTATTAGGCGATTGGGGGGGGGGTGAAGTTGTACTTAATTATTGAGGAATAAACATTAAAAAAAAAGCTCTTTTTTCAGCTACAAGTCATTTTCAGTCATTATCATCATCATCATCATCATCATCATCATACTCATTATCATTTTACATTTGTTCTTCAGGCTGTTATGGATTGGACTGGTCTTCCAGTGTTTCACAGTTCATTATCAGATACAGACAATACAGAAAACCAACCAACTATATTATTGTGTTGGCCTTTTAAAAAATATTTTGGCAAGGTTTTACAGCTTGATACCATTCCTATTTACACTGGGTGAATTTTATCATCAGACCAGAACTGAAAAGGCTGCTTGAGGCAGGATTAAACATTCTCCACTATCTTGTATTCAGAGTTACTGCCCTCCTCTACAGGATGTCTGTGATGAGCTAAGGAAACCTAATAAGACTAAAACATGTCTAGAGAAGAGTTAAAATAATATTGATCAATAACTAATCATCTTTGTTACATAATATTTCTAATTAAATTTCTTAATGCTTCTTGTATTAAATATGTTAACACTAAATTTCCTTTTCAAAACCTTAAAATTCTTCAGCCTGTAACAATTGTTAACTCTGTACTCTACAATTGAATATTGCTTACATGTCTTTGAGGATGGTCTGCAACTGGTTACTTCAAAGAAGCTGAGGCCATTGTAGCAGCAATAGAAGTGACAGACTAAAGAAACAGCAGAGCTTTGGGTCAGAGGTTATTGTGTATTTGTGAATCAGTCTTTGCCAATTAGATAGCTTTTCATGGGATGTGATCTAGAATGTTTGTGTGTGTAGCTGCTGTCCCAGATATTAACTGAGATTCAAAGAGAGTTAGCCATTAATCAGAGCTCTTATTCTCTGGCACTGATATAATTATCAGTAAAGACCATCAGAGATGGTGAGGCTGAGCTAATGCTTGGGAGGGTTAATAGTGAGAGCTTTAAATGCATGTTGTTCAACACTAGAGACATGGTAAGTGAGGCCCTATAAGAGGGATGGATTCAACTAGTATGATTGGTCAAAGGCTTGGAGAGCCAAGGAGGAGCAAATGAAAATCTGACCTGCCCTTCCTTAAATTTTGAGAGCCTCACCCCAACATGAGGTCTAGAAGCAGTTCTGTTCAGTCTTGAAATATTTCTCTTAGAGGCATTGGGGAAAAGTACCAAATTGTTAACTTGTTAGGTACCTAATGTAAACAGGCTGAAAACTCGTTGGTTGGGCTGAAGCTATAGTAGAAGACACTTGCCCAAGGTGCCATGCAGTGAGACTGAACCCAGAACCATGTGGTTGGGAAGCAATCTTCTTACCACACAGCCATGCCTGCACCTTTAGCCATGCTTGCGCCTATCATACTTAATATATACATACCATTAAGGCAGCGAGCTGGCAGAATTGTTAGCATGCCAGGCAGAATGCTTAGAGGCCTTTCATCTGTCTTCATGATCTGATTTCAAGTAATGCTGAGGTCAACTTTGCCTTTAAACCCCTAGAGGGTAAATGAAATAAGTACCAGTTGAGCACTGAAGTCGAAAGAATCAATTTACCCCCCACCTCTGAAGTTGCTGGCCCTGTGCCGAAATTTGAAACCAATATTTGCATACTATTGATAGGCCAGTTACTGCAGTATTCATCTTGAGATTACATGGCAAATTGTATTACAAAATATGGAATACATGGAATAGACTACCCTCCAAAATCACTCCTTCACATATTTCCAAATTAAATTCAAAAACATCTCAAAACCCCAATTTCTCTGCTGACTAGGATACCCTAATACAGTGAAAATATAGGATATCAACTCTCCAATTCACCAAACTGGTACGTTTTTGCTCCATTGATCTGGTTTAACAAAACTATTTCTAATGGTGTAGAAAAATATGTACTAGTAATATACTGTGGTCATTTTAATTGAATATACTACTTACTCAAAAGAAATATAGTTCTTGTCAAAAGAAATCAATATTAACAGAACACACAATAAATAGAGGGTTAGAGGGTTAGAAAGACAATTTTCTAGTGTATAAATGTAATTGAGTATGTATATGTGTGCATACATGACTGTACATAAATTAAAATACTTCCATTAGAAATACTAACAAAATATTGCCAATATAATAACATTAGATTCTAGAACCAAACTGCAACTTTATTCTATCAAGCTACTGATTAATTTATTCTTAATTCAGTCACTGAAGATGACTCCAGACTTTAATGGAGAAAGCATCTCATTCTAAATTCATCTGGCTTTTCAGGAAAAAGAAAATTGATAAAATTTTTGTTTTTCGATTTACTCAAAAAGTCAGACATATAAGGAAATATACAGAATATTTAAAAAATTTTTATTATTGCTTCTTTTAGAAATCTAACACAAATAAAACCGTAACAAAGTAAATATTGACAATGTGGAATGGGAGTCTTTATTTAATATAACCCCAAACAATTAGCCAATGAGGTGTCTTGCATGCAGTCACTCAACATGCTAGAAATCATAACCAGATATCCTTGAAATCATACCTACATGAATCTGAACAAATAAATTCAATTTACTCTCCTGAGATGTAACAAAGTATGTTTCAACACACGATTTCACATCAAGAAACTTACAAATCAAATTCAAAAATGAAAAATTCAGTTTAGTATTTTAGACATCATGATTTTGATCTTGGAAAATGTTATGTTAAAAAAAAAAATAGAAAAAACATAACTAAAACTGCCAGCAGTTGTAATTTATACTGAAATTGAATCAGTTTAAAATGAACTACTCAATTACATCTATACAATGCCATATAGATTACTTTAGAAATCAACTTGAGTACGAGTAAACATTTTCATTTCATGTTGATTAGTTAATAACATAAGAGAATAGTTAACGCAATTGAATTGATATAAACATAATAGAATTCATTATTCTCTACTTATTTCTGTCTAAAAATAATCTAGTTCAATTGTATTGATTTTTGTCAGGTACATAAAAAAGTGACTGGTGATTTTTTACCCTACATAAAACTGAAGGTCATTAGAGCAAAAAGAGCATAGACACTCACACATAAAATGTTAACATTTTTCTAGTTTTCTAAATTCATTTGACAATGCCCTAACTATTCAGACTGGACTGAATATTGGAATTATTTATGTTTGGAACAACTTTGACAGGAATCAATACTGATAGCTTGCTGAGCTTCTTCAAGGCAAATGGTCTTTCACTAGAAGGAACATGAAGAATCAATAAGAGCAGGCCAAGGAGAATTTTGTGGGGAAAGATTCTGAATGGTAGACTGTCTGAATTGAAACAAAAATCAATTTCTATGTGTCATATAAAGTATGCCAATATATTTTGTTTTCAAGCAGTATTAGATATCATTTTTAAATAAAACACCATGGAAAATTAAACAGGAGAATTATATAGTTTAAGGCTAGAAGTGTTCATTTTCTTACATATAAAACCGATAAATTACATTCTGTAAAAGATATGGCATAGGTTAAGTTAAATCTAAAAGCCACAGCCTGAAAGGTCTCCATCTATTTGACTTTTTTTTCCATAACTATTCCTTTTAAAAGAAAAAATATAACATTAGCTTTCAACATAATAAAAATAGGAGAGAAAAACTTATTCAAAACAACAGAAAAAAAATTATAAATGTTGTCTTTAACTGCTAATAATTGTATTCTTCTGGTGCAAATATATGCTTAAAGTTGATACAGAAGATTCATATATAACTAGTGGTGGTGGTAGTGGGGGCTAACAGGTTTGGATGAACCTAAATACCAGCCCCCTTCCATGCTACATATGTGTATATAATATACACATTTATGTGTATTCAAATGCATATTAGAAGGCTTATGGTGGATCCATTTTAATAATTGAGAACCCTCTCAATCAAAATCCTAGTTATGCCCATAGAAGTTCCCATTTGCACCCAAACAAGTGTTTTGATAGTCAAACACATTTTTCATTGCCAAACAAGTGTTTTGATAACCAAACAAATGTTTTGCTATCAAAACAAATGCTTTGGTAGCCAAACAAAAGTTGTAATAGTCAAACAAGCATTTTGATAGCCAAACTAAAAAATATCATGTCTGCTCATATAAAATAATTATTTCAACAATAAACAAAAGTATTTGAAATTAATAACTAACCAAATTCTTTAGCATTTATATTTTTATATTTTCTGGGGTTTCAAAGACTTTACTCGCATTTAATGTGATGCATCAATTTTTCTGCTATCTTTGAATCATTTAAAATACTATCAAGACTATCAAATTACAAGTTGTCTCTTTATGAACCATAATTTAATGTTCGCATTTCTCCCAATGCAACTCTTACTTTCTTTAAATCCACATACTATTCCTGATTTTGATAGACAAAATGCAAGATTACTAACAGAATAATGTTATTGATAATGTATTAAAAGAGAATGATTAAATGCATCTCTGAGTGTAGTTATAGATGTACCTAATTATTCTCACATGACATCATTCTATTTGTCTATATATTTCCAAAGAATTTCGAGGTCAAAACTAGCTCTTATAGACTTATAAGACTAAAAATAATTCTACTACTGCAAGTTTAATCACCAAGCAATCTCAAATAGAGTAAATGAAAATCCAGCCATTCAGACTCCTTAGTAGAAGATGCCATTTATTGGATCTGTTCTATTAAGTGACATATACCATTTATTTAAAATCACTGAAGGTTAGTAAAGACAACTTTGCCAAAGTAAGTATAGTTCTGCAATCAACACCAGAATACTATTTGCATGCATCATCCATGTGATTGTTCAGTGAGTAGAAGAAATAAACCAATACAAATCAAAACAGAAGTACTTTTCATGAAAATACCATAAAGATAAATTACACAGTTTGCTTTGATGTTGTAATTTCTTTTAACTCTCACCAGTAGATATTTTTATTGATGTTAGAATGCTAATCCACCTGTGATATAACTGTTATTTCAAGCTAATATGATTCTAAGTCTAATGTAAAACTTGCCTACCTTTTCAAAAGAAATATCTTATAACTTAACCTCACAACTTATTCATTATTTTATGAATTCACAACAATCATAATTTTGAAAACTTTTCTCCTGCTAATGTCATATAAAGTGAAAATTTTCAGTAATGTTCCTAGTAACATAATAAATATATCTCCCTCCTATTAATGATCCTTTTTCTATTCTAAAAATATTCCTCCTTTTGCATTTCCATTACTAATGCAACATTTTCATTCAGTACTGTATTTTATATAATTCATTTTCTATTTCTTTAGAAAACCTTTTCATGAACGAATTGCTTTTGCTATAAACTGATACATTTTCTTTTAAGGCTGAATGTGTTGTCTACAGTCAATTTGCCTGGTGGGTCTAAAAATCAACCATGAAAAGGATATTTCATTATATTTTGATAATGTGTCGAATTTTCTTTACAAAAAGATATATTTTTCTTCAAACTTCATACCTTGTTTTATTAGCAGAATTTCATAGAACTTCCTCCTCTTTTATTATAACAGAAATTATAATGTAATTCATTTTGCTTAAACCATACGCAAAACTGGAACATTAATTCAAAACCAGACTTTCAATGAATAATACGTTTTTTTATTTATTGTATCAAAATAATCTCTTAGAAATTTATCATTCTAGAATCTGGAATCCTTCAGGGATTCCTTTAGAGTTACACTCTAACAAAAGACATTTTTTTTTCCTCCAGCAGAAACTATTCCTTGTCAAACAAAGCTAAGTAAAGCCCTAACATTTATCTATATATCTGTCTCTCTAGCCATCTACCTATCTATGTATTTAACTATTATTTCTTATTTCTTCTCTCCTTTTCCTTTTTCACAATAGATTTTTGTAAGCCTTCTATTCTTTCTAGATTTCAACTTATATACATATACTAATAATCCATCTTATGTGCTCTGTGTACCTTTAACAAACTGATATTATTAGGAATGAAAGTCTTTCTGCAAAATGGATACCTGAATAGATGTGTTGAGACATTTATTTAGTTACAAAGCTTTCAAAACACAGTATCATGATCCAAATGTGACTATCACTATTTAACTCCAGATTTGCCAGTCTAACTATTTACTATCATAATGTTATTACACAATGTTTTTCTTTCCTGAATTCTTATAATTGGTTGCAACATTTCTTAGTTATAAGGTAGCAAGCTTGCAGAATCATTAGCACACTGAGCAAAATGCTTAGCAACATTTCACTCACCTGTACATTCTGAGTTCAAATTCCGCTGGGGGTCGACTTTGCCTTCATCCTTTCGGGGTCGATAAAATAAGTACCAGTTGAGCACCCAGGGTCAATGTAATTGACTTATGCCCTCCCCTGAAATTGGTGGCTTTGTGCAGACATTTGGAACCAATATTCCTTAGATGTACTTTCTATAATTAGCCCTCTTAATTGATTCTAGACATCTCTAGTATTGTGTGTATGTGTGTTTACTCCTACTTAGTCAGAAGAGGAAGGACAACGTTCATGGCCTCTTTCAAGGCCTACAAAGCTGGTAGGAGAGAGGGAGTTAACCTCAAGCCTAAGTGGACTGTGCTAAAAGTTTTCAATGGTGAAATGGTGGTCTTTAAACTTTGTAAGAGATTAAATTTTTCAGTTAAATTTTAATGCTTGGCTGGTTAAATTTTAAATTTTAATGTTTGGCTGGTTAAAGTTCTGAGTTAAATTTTAATGTTTGGCTGGTAGTCTATTCATAAGCAACATCTTTATTGGGTATTGCTTCCAGAATTAAGTCTTAAAAATATGTTTCTACCACTTTACAGAGTCTGCTGGGTGTTTTTTATGTGCCACCGGCATGTGTTCGTTAACACAGCCCCAGCACAAGTGCATTTTACGTGGCACCGGCACCTGTAAAGGATATGCCTGTGTATATGGATGATAATGATTTTACTTAGCTTGATGCGTCTTCTCAAGTACAGCAAATCACCACAATTCCTGGTCCCTTGTCATTTCCTGTCTCTGTAAAATAATATCAAACTTATTTTCTTTCATATGGTTGGTTGAGATGGTTGACATACTACATTTTCAATATATTTTTTTGTCATAAAAACATGTTTACACTTTTATAGTTTAACAGTTGTTAGGGTCCTGAAGAATAAATAACACACATTATTGATAAGACTAAGAACAAGCAAAATCTAATCTAAGATGAAGTAAAAGTTCTATTAATTAAATATTTTTTTCTATAATTACTAATTGCAAAAAGAAATCATATTTTATTGGTTTCAGCCAGAGGCTGTGGCCATGCTGGAGATTGCCATTAAAGAATTTGAATTGATTTCCATATCAGTACGGATTAATGAAACCTATATTCAACTATGTTCCAGCTGTGACCACCTCATATATTTTTCTAATGATCTTGGTACATCATCCTATCTGGCTTGTTTTTACAGCTGTAGAATGTGATTCACGGGAGATTTCTACTGCTATTTCTAGCAGGTTGAGCAACTACACAGAGGCAAAAATGACTGAGATATTGATGACTTGTCCAGTACAAGTCAGTATAGAAAGTAGATAAAAAAAAATGATGATAATGATAATGGTGGTCGATAAGCTTAAAACTTAGGAAAATTAAAACTTTCCCATTTAGGGAAGAAAAGTTTAGACAATTGAAAAATATTCTTAGACTCTACAACACAGACCAACCAACTAGCTACTACAGGAAAGCTGATATTATTGCAGGTGGTGGTGGTGGTGGTGACAATGATGTTGATGGTGATGTCAACAATGGGGACAAAGAAGGAGGAGGAGGAGGGGGAGGAGGAGACAATGACAACCACAACCATGACAATAATGAAATTTTGGCAAATTTTTTCTCCCAAAATTAATTTTTAAATAAAACACTTTAAAATTAAGAAGTAAAAGAAGGTATATAATTTCCTGTATAAAACACTTTATCTATTTTCTTATACTTGCAGAAAAAGGAAAATGAAATAAAATTTTATTCGCATCATGTAGTTCTGGATTCAAATTCATGGGATAGCACTTGGGCTAGTGTCTTCTATCTACAATAGCCCTATGCCAAACCAAACCTTCTGAGAGTAGCTGGGTTGGTAGATGCTGTACATAACCTCTCACACTTGATCTCTCCTTGAACGTTAAACCTAAACCATCATTAAGTTTAACCAGCAACTAAACATTGTGTGTCTTTAGAAAAATCAACTCAGCTGCAACTATTTAAAATATATCTCTGGTTTGAGACTATCAAGATCTTTCTCCTTTTCTTCCACCAGTCTCAGCAGCCTCACAAACAGGTCATAGATGATGCCTCCCTCCTCTGACTAAGCCACATTAAATGTCTGCATGTATGTGTGTGCATGCATATAGCCTTCCTACCCATCTTGGAGGACAGTAACTCTTGATAAGAACTGACTCAGAACAGGATGGCTAGACCATGACAACCAGACCAACCCATAAGAATATGGAGAGTGGAAGTAAAATGATGATGTTAAGATAAACAGATAGATATTAAAATCTATTACATAAGATAATTATTTTTCAAGGTTTTTTTTTTTTCCTCAGGTTTACTCTAAAATTAATGGAAGTAGTTCTGGTTAGGTCAGACAGAAACAGTTTTTTTTTTTTTTATATCTCAAAATACAAAATTATTCTTATATAACCACAGACCATATCCAATATGTTATCCTGCAATTTCTCTTTCAAAAGAAATCGACTGACATTTCTATTGATAATAATTATTATAGGCAACTGCCTAGACTTTGTCATAAAAACTTGCAGTTACAAACACACACACAAGCACAAATGACAGCAACTCTCTCTCTCTCTCTCTCTCTCTCTCTCTCTCTCTACATATATATATATATATACTTTCATCATCCGACCCATGCAAGCATGGAAAAGTGGAGGTTAAAATTATGATGATGGTACGTATGCGTGCATGTGTGTAAATATGTATATATATATATATATGTGTGTGTGTGTATGTATATATATATGTTTGTTATGTTGAACAGACTTGTCTGACATGAGCAATGAAGTGCTTATATAATTTAGTTAACAACAACAGCAGTGTCATGCAGCATGCACAAGCAGAGCATTGTACATCTCAGACTCTGCTGCACATAGACCAACCAAGTAGATATTACAGAAAGCTGATACTGATAATGAAAATAATACTGGTGATGATGATGATGACGACGATGATGATGGTGATGATGATGACAATGGCGATGGTGATGATGATGATGATGATGACGACGACGATGACGATGGTGATGATGATGGGGGGGGTGTGCAATAATTATTATAAATGAAATTTTCTTAACATGACAGATTAATTTATTTAACCAAGTTATATCAACGAATTTCTGCAAAGAAATTATTTTGTTTCTCTTTTATGTTTTCTTATAGTTTACTTTACAATTTTTGTTTTGTTTTGTTTTGATGGGCAGAGGTGCAATAGTGTCTTCAAATTTTGACATTTTAATTATTATTAGGGAAATTATTTTTACAACTGAATAACCTTACTCCTTTCTATTCAAGCATGCAAATAAAAATGCACCCTCATTCATCAATCATGCATATTAAGGCATGAATAATTATGCACCTTGCCTGGGACAGAGCAAATGCTATAATAAGGTTTGAACTTGTAACATTGTGGTTAGTAGTGCAGCACCATCTCTCAATCAATCATAGTTAAATAAAACATTTGCAACTCATTTTGATTCTATTAATTGACTACCTGAATGAAATTATTTAAAGAAGAGGTATTTACGCCAATAAAGTCAGTATTTAACATTATCAAAGTATCTTCTTGTAGTTACATGACACATACATGTTCAGTAGTCTATCTCCTGGAGAGGTTTTCCTCAACATGTGGGTTTGTATTTTACAACCAACAAAAGCAAAAACCTCTAGGGAGAGCTGAACGGCAGAAGCTTTTCAGAGACGAAGCTCTCTTCATGTAAGTGTTTTGGTTCTTAACTCCTTACACTCTAAGGAGGCCAGGCCACACGCAGGTCATGACTTTTGGATACCATTCTACTGCTACATTCTGTGATACAGTCTGCATTGCAGCTTTCATAAATGGATAAGGTCCCCCAGAGCCAAAGTATCTTGTATTTTGTAATCAGTCCTTGTAGTTAAATTACTTAAATCTGTTGAGTAAAATACACTCAAGAGGTTTCCCTTAACATTGTGGATATGTATTTAACAACCAATATAATTAAATTGAGAGGATTATTAGATTGAAAAGTCTCATATATAGCACAGTATTATTATGTATTTGTAGTAAAGGCGGCGAGCTGGCAGAATCATTAGCACGCCGGGAGAAATGCTTAGCGGAAATTCTTCCAACTTTACATTCTGAGTTCAAATGCTGCTGGGGTCGACTTTGCCTTTTATCCTTCTGGGGTCAATAAAATGAGTACCAGTTACGAACTGGGGTCGATAAAATCGACTACTCCCCTCCCTCCAAAATTTCGGGCCTTCATGCCCAGTATAGAAAGGATTATTATGTATTTGTAGGAACAAAAGTGTTCACATACTACATATAGTACTCACTACTTCAGGAAGTAAGTGCTTGGCTTAGTGGTTAGGGTATTCAGCTCATGATCGTAAGGTTGTGAGTTCAATTACCGGCTGTGCATTGTGTCCTTGAGCAAGACACCTTATTTCATGTTGCTCCAGTTCACTCAGCTGGCAAAAATGACTCGAACCTGTAATTCTGTGTAATGTGGAATTTCCCTGAGAACTACATTAAGGGTATGCATGTCTGTGGAATACTCAGCCACTTGCACGTTAATTTCATGAGGAGACTGTTCTGTTGGTTGGATCAACTAGAACCCTTTTCGTCATAACCGACAGGTTGCCAGTTAGGTTAATTACTTCAGGAAGTGGAGTTAAATGTATTTATTCTTGACTTCCTTACATGTTTATAAATGTTTCAGTCCTTGTAAGTTTCTCAAAGATAATGATAGAAGCATAATAAAAGTCTTTTTTCTTATATTTGATTCAGTCATTGGACAGCGGCCATGCTGGAGCACCACCTTGATGAGCTTAGTTGAAGAAATTGATCCCAGGACTTATCATTTATTTAAAAGTCTGGTACTTATTCTATCACTTCCCTTTTGCTGGACCTCTAAGTTACATGGATGTAAACAAACCAACACCAGTTGTCAAGCAGTGAGGATGACAAACACAAACATGCACACAAACACACTCACTCACTCACTCACTCACACACACAATAACACACACACACACACACACACACACACGCACACACACACAACATGCTTCCACACAACTTCCATCACCAAAGTCACTCACAAGGACATGGTCGGCATGGAGCTATAGTAGAAGATACTTACCTAAGTTGCTATGCAGCAAGACTGAATGCAAAACTACATGGTTGCAAAACAAGCTTCTTAACCACACAGCCATGTCTGCGCCTAAAGAAAAATGCTAGAAAGAAAGAAAAAGGGAAAAAAGATAGAACGAAAGGAAACATAATTTAAAGGAAGAAGAGAAAGGGATGTGGGAAGGCAATGACTGCAGCTAAAACTTAAAGGTTCTGGATATTTAGTTGTGATGGTGGCTGGGTATGAATAATCAGGCCAATAATTTATTGGGGGAAAAGCCATTATTAGAAGCTGACATGATGGCTACCTAAATGCAGGAGTGGACTTTTTCTGCATGAATGGACTGTAAAAATTGTAAGTTGAAGTAAACCATCTAAGATTGTAATTATAATGCTAAGGTCATGCGTGGTTATAGGAAAACAGAATAATATATTAATGAGTTATTAAAACAATTTTGTTATACTAAAACATAATTATCATAATAATCATATAATAAATTATGAAGACAGTTAGTGTTGTAAGTGATATTAAGAAGAGGAAAGGATATCAGAATATCAGTGGAAGGCATTAAGAGAAACATTTATGAATCTACTAGGTTTTAAGGAGATGTATCTAGGTGTGAAAGGGCAAGAGAGAAAGACAAGTAAAAATATGAGAAACTATTAGCAGTCGGGCAGATGATGATGATGATGATCATCATCATCATCATTTAACGTCTGTTTTTCCATGCTGGCATGGGTTAGACGGTTTTGACTGGAAACTGGCAAGC
>JAOPUL010000001.1:13902330-13918819 GCA_027564515.1 Octopus rubescens | reverse complement strand
CATCCAGCTGTAGAAACCAAGCCAAAAATAGACTGGAGTCTGGTGCAGCTCCCCAGCTTCCCAGTTTCCAGTCAAACTGCATGGAAAAACAGACGTTAAATGATGATGATGATGATATGATGATGAGGACAACCTATAAGAGAATGAAAGGAAAATAAACAACAATAGGGAGTAAAAAAAAGAGAGAAAAATAATTTTATTCTACAAATTGTATCAAGAATTTTGTTTTTTGCCTTCTTGTAAAGAGTTCTATGATACTTTGTAAAGAATTATCATAATATGATCATGAATATAAATATTACTAAAGTGTACCAACTTTCAAATCTGGGGGAAATAATGAGATGAATATCAATTATTGAAATACATACTGAGATAAAACTTAAATCCAACAAAACAACGAGCCCAAACAGTTTCCCTTCTACCTTCAAACAACATACTCCAAAAATGGCTTGCATCTTTAGTAAAACTTTAGAGTGACAGTCTCAAGAAAGACAAGCCTCCATTAAATATTTATACTTCCAGCATATCAAATATGATAAAACTGGCCATAAACGTCAGTATTTTGTTATATCATGCAAACACTTATTTGAGTATTAAATACACTCTTACAAGAACATAGATGGCAGGCCTGGATCTTGGCTATCTTTTACAGAGTTCACCCTGTTACAAGAATTTAGACCAGATACCAAGTGTTCTCAGCTGCCCCACATTTTCCTTGCTTACATTGATTAGTGGATGTTCAGGCTGGGCTTATCCAAATAAATTAACCCCTAAGTCCTTATTTAAAACCTGGTACGTATTTTGCCAGCCTGTTTTTGCTAAAGTGTCATGTTACAGGAACATAAGAAAACCAACATCTGTTACCATGTGGTAAGAGTAACAAAACCAAACATCTCAGAGAGCCTGATAGAGGTTATGAGCCATTACCTATCCTCATCTTACTCATGTAAGAAATATATTTTAAAAAATACAAAGAAACCTACTAGCTACAAGATGTAGAATAATATGATCTGCGACATGTGAACAGATATTCACAAACTCAGCACTCGACCCATTTAAGAACTTTTCTTTTGCCAACTTTTAATATGATGTTTTTGTTTCATTATTTTGCATTGTTATGAATTTCAACTGTTTATTTTAATATATCATGTGCTTCATCAATGACAGATTTGGCCTTAAGTCAAATATTTTAAAATATCAGAAAATAAAAGCACATTTTGAAATACAGTGTTGAATTGTAAATATTCTGGAATTTAGAAAGTTTTAATATAGGAATGTCTATCTAGCAACTTAAGGATACACAAATTGATATAGTTATTCCTTTTTTTTTATATATATTTGAAAAATGTTACTCAATCTATTTCCTGTAAACTTCAAAAGAATTTGAATTCAGTTGTGGAAAGAAACTTTTACTGTAATTATATGCCAATTTTCTTTTCATAGTTTTGAAGGAAGCAAAAGTTGAATCCAATATTTTTCATACAAATTTTCAAATAATTTAAATGTGTACAAAAACGTTTTCATAAAAATCTTGAATAAAAAGTTATTTTGTTTCTTGAAATTGCTAGCAATCAGCTGAATGACAACTGAACAAATCTTTACTGGCACACTAAAAACATTCAGAGCATACTGGCTTATTAAAATCAATATTCTATAATATAATTTCTTTTAGTAATATCAACTTACCAGGATATGTGGAACTCTTGTAATTTACTGAAGGATCAAAGAGTATATTCTTATTTTTATTTACATTTTTAAGTAGTTTTCAGGTCTAATATTCAATAAAATTGATGTTATTTGAAAGAAAATTACCCAACCTCAATGCAAGTAAATTTAATGGAACACATTTAGACAGACTTGTGTTAGGATTTGCTTCTTTTATTTGTCTAAAGAAATATGCAAGTTCAAATTTCCTTTCTTGTGAAAATATTTTAATACATTTGCCATTGTTTTGAATACTTTGAGTTTTGTTTCATGCTTACTTAACCTGGATAGATTTGCAATAAAATATTTCTTAGTGTAAACATTAATCTGTGTAATACAATGAAGTCAGGCTTGGTTTGGGGAAGGTAGGTCTACTTGGATGCTCGTTTTTAAAACTATTACTGACCCTCAGGTGATAATAGTGGAGTCGAGTCTGTCGTAAGATTTCCAACTAGGCCTTCTATTTAAAGATAACATATCTTGATACCTCTTGAGTAGCACCAAGGAAGAATACACTATCAACTAGGATCTAATCCTGTATACCCTTCTTCCTAGTCACCAGATTAAATGAGACTCATTCAAGTGCTCTGACTTCCAATTGTTTCTTAGATGTTTTTTACCATTATGTATTGACATTTTGCTCAAATGTTCATATGTAGAGGAAAGGATTCTGATGAATGCACCAAGGAAAACTTTTGATGTCAAGTTGCTTCCTTTAAACATTCACTGTTTTCATGAAATTCATTCTAGTTTTATTGAACATATAGTCATACTTAGAAATGTCAGTTTTATTTCTTCTTTACATGGATCCAATGCTTTTTTTTTTTTAGAGTGTAATGTTATTCAATAATACAACTCTGAAATGAAGTAACTACCTAACAAACTTAGTTAATCACTTAATTACTCTTCATTTTTATATATATATATTACATTATTTAATGTTTCAAACACGTTTTGGTAATTAAAAATGGATTTAAAGAATGAGGAAAAGTTATTTTATCTTTATACCATGTTTGAGTACAAAATGCTCATTTTCAAATGTTTAAACCTAGAAATTAGCTGTTCACATTATATATGAGAATTAAATACAACCTTTCTTTTCCAAGCAAAGTGCATGACCATGTTCTGATGGTATGATGAAGTAAATAATATCTATTACTCAAGCTAAGTGATGTGTAACAAAGAGTTTAAATCACAATAATAATGTTAAATTCTCTATGATAATGATATTATATTAAACGTTCATTATATTTCATAATTATACATTAAAGAAGCAGGTTTTATGTTGCTTGTATGAATATTGATATCTGCTGGATGATGTTTACAAAAATTATCACCATGTACAGCTACCCACACCAGAGATCACATAAAAGCATTATGGCATTGAATCAACCCACCACTTCTCATGAAGACAAACTTTATTCTTATAACAATGCTTCATTGAACAAGATTTTTCTCTTGAAGACAAAATATGGCAGCAAATGTTTTCCATCACCAGGGATAGCCACCTTCACTTTAAAATGGTTCTTCTCTTTGCCAGTAAGGAAGAAGTGAGATAATGCAGGACCGGATTTAAACTATGGGAGGCCCGGGGCATTTCAAGTTTGGGGGCCCCTCATACAAAAGAATTAAAATCTCAGAAAATTATTGGTGTCAGTAACGTGGAGAAATTTATGGTTATTTATCCTAAAAGAGAATCCATTACATTTTTTAAAACATCAAGATATGTTTGTACATTGAAAGAGAGCCTTTTCATGCAAGATTGCTGGGAGGTGAGCCCTTTCTGTATTGAGTGCTCCATAATCTTTGTAGCAAGGGACTCCTGATATTGAAGGTGGCCCAGGGCAATTGCCCTCTTCGTCCCCCTATAAATCTGGCCCTGAGATAGTGACTATCTTCTGACACTTAAAATTAAATGTCTATGAGTAGGTAAGTTAAAGGTAATGATGGCTCCGATCTGCTATTCCAGTCTGTTGCAGATCATACTCCATACCTTCCTCTCATCTAATGATGATATACTGAAACTGCTCTAACTTGTTTCTGAAATCTGCAGACAGTGTTTGTGCTATGTGGGTTTGGCAATGAACTGACACTTCATATCTCTCCACAAAGTGCTGACTCTATCTAACACTTGTCTTAAAGTGGTCATACATTCCCCAAATTTGGTGATTTCCAACATCAAGAGACATAAGTCATTGTACTGAGTCAGATGCTAACCATTCTGCATTTCTTCACCCATTCAATCAGTTGTTCTTCCAAATTCAAAAGTAGGGCAGATTCCTGAGTCTGTCTGCTTCACTTGCAGTATAGAGTGAAGTTTGAATTTTTTTTTTTGTGCTAGAGTGAGATATTTGATTCAGAACACCGAAAATATTGACCAGCTACTTAGATTCCTTTTTCCTTTGCATACAAGATCACCTTCAATTTCTCTGCACTTGCATACACTGTTTACTTAGATATCAAGGTATGGCAAGAATGACAACCTCTCCATTATGTAATAAACAAATGTCCATATATATATATATGAGAGCACCTCTACTTACTTTCAGTAGTGAACAATAAATAATTTGCTCTTCTGTGCATCACTGTACAAACTGAAAAGTAAAATTGAAAATAAACGTATTTAAATGCTTTCGTTATCAAAATTAAATTGATTTTTCTTGAAAAAAAACAACATGATTGTGCTATTTCTACAATATTGACTTTACAGCAGCTGTACTTTTATGGTCTGGGTCACTGAAATTTGAAGTTCACTTTTGAATTTGCTTTATGTTTTGTTTATGATGCATTACTTTTTTCAATGTAACAGGTTCAGTTGGTAATGATTCAAATATGATTGTATTCAGCAATTATAATAAATTTAACTAAACACTTCTTTTTATATACATCATGACATGGATACCACTGTGATCACATCTAATTGTCTGAAATGATACTAAAGAAAATTCAGTTTTTATTATAAAGGAAAGATAGTTTATTCCAAGATTCCATAACTCATGATTAAGGATGTGCATTATACTTGATAGTGTATTACTCTCAAATAAGTATGCTATTTTATTATTTAGGACTTTTTACATCTTGTTGCATTTAAAACACACACAAGATATTAACAAGTAAAATATTGAGATAGCATTGCAATAAAACAACTTCACTGAATAGGTGACCTTAAGCTTAAAAGTAATTTACTAGTATTTATTATTTTATATTAGGCTGAATGCTGAAGCAATGATCTTTTTTATTTAATCAGAAGCCAAATCTCTAAAGTATGATTATTAAAATATAAACTGTAATAATATATTCAAGTCTGCTTATTGTTTTGAAAGATTTTCTGATGTATTTGTCAGTTGAGATTAAACTGCTTAAGATGAATTAAACTAAATCTTCATACATCATAGTGCTATAAATGTAGCTCTTACGGCAGCTTTATCAATATCATACAACACATACACCAAAACAACTCTTGAGTAAATATATCACTGTTATCCAATAAATTATTTTGCATGATATTTTAAAAACATTTCTATGAAACACTTATACACTTCATAAACCATGCAGATGTATTATGGAAATGACAAAATGCAAAAACTTATTCGAGCCATGTTTCTTCATGAATAAGAAATTTTAAATTAAAATTATAATAAGTGATTTGAATATAGAGAATTAAGCAAATAAATAAATGAATAGATAAAATAAAATAAATTCAACTTGAAGCAAAGTTGTAGAGATATATACTTTGAGTTAAACATTTACATTGCAAAGATGATTGCTGGTTTTGGATCAGATTTAGATTTTTGCTTATATGATAGACTGTCAGACTGTATTAGAACCAGATATGTAAATGAATGAGCAAATAAAACATTATATTCATTTTGGCTGAAGGTAAAAAGATATTGAAATAAAATTGTATTCCTCTCAATACATTTTCTTGACCAATCCATTTACTTTCCAAGTTATTTAGCATCGAAATATTATTGCTATCAGTGAATTTCCTTCAAATCACATGGTTCCTGTTTTGATTAGTCATAGCCATGTATTGTGTTAGAATGCCCATTAACATAACACCACACTCTATGAGTCACTTTGTCAAACAACAATTTCCTTAGCAATTTTATTGTTCTGTCTGCTTATTGAAAGAGTCTTTTTCTGTTTCCTTATATTACATCGTATCAAGATTGTGTTATTCAATAGAAAGAAAATGAATGTGTCACTGAATAAAACTAACATCCATTAAAGATAGTTTGTGAAGTCAACCGAAATTTCTGTTGCTCTAGGCAGTCTCACTTATCTGTGGACAATTTGTACACTTGAATTTTTTGTTCCCTGAAATGTCTCTTAATTTTATCTGCTGTATGTTCAATGCATTTAATAAAAACCAGGAAGAGATAGGAGATTCTGTTTACACATATTTGCAGACAAATTTTCATTTAAATACTTTTCCAAAAAATATAATACAAAACACATTTTTGTTACTTATATTGCATTCAATAGTTAACTTTAACTATATTACTTTATAATATATTAGTAAACTAATGTTTTTCTACATGTTAAAATAATGTTATTGATACTTCTAATAACTTGAAATATTAAATGCATTTTGATAACTTTAAGAATTAAAGAATACAAAAACATATACACAATGATCACATGAGTTTTTAAAATTTTGCCTTTAACTTTAAAAAAACAAAACAATGTTTAACAAAATGAAAGTTAATAATTCTGACATGTTAAATAAAAGAAATATTTATAACTTTGTTACATAACATATTACATAACATGTTACATAATATAGAAAATTTTGCAAGTTTAGTTTTTGAGGTCATCTTTCACAATACTAATCTTCACAATGAGATCACAAAGGACGAAGATGCGTGATGATATACTGTATATCAGACCAAGCCATGTTAGCATGGAAAATCAAATGATATAATGGTGGCATTGATGACCATGATGATGATGAATGTAAAATATTCATTTCCATTTTCATATCATTTTCATTTAGAAAAAGTGTAGTTTCTGGAAGTTTTGAGCAAGCTTTTCAATTCTATATATAACATTTGATTTATGAAATGAACTAGATATTGACAGAATTATGCTAAAATATGAAAGGATACAATTATTTTGTTTTATGGTAGTTTATTGATGCTGTTTAACAGGTTTTGTTTAACTTCTTTTTAGATTACTGCATATAAATATTAATTTCTTTGGTGAAATCTATTGATAGAATGACTTGCAGCATTGCATGTATGCTGTTCTGTTGATAGTCAAGCACAACATAATGCCGCATTATTATCAATATATTGACATTGTATGCACTATCATTGCAGAACTGTTAGATACGAGACATTGATTTCTTGATATATCTATTTTGTTTTGATTTTAATGTAGTTATTTCTATTTATGTTTTGGATACACAATAATATGGTTTGGTTTCTTGCCATATTTATATATACACATCTTCTGTAAACATTAAGAAATATTTTTATAAAATGGATGTCTACAAGGATAATAATCAATAATGAGGAAATTAACAAAAACAATTGTGATGGAAGTCTGAAAAGTTATTTGGTGGAAATATAACTGAACTTCAAAACACTTTATAACAATTTATGTGTATTGCTGCATACTATAAAAATAACTTTATCAGATGGATTATCTTGAAAGAAAATAACAGATTCACATGTGTTCCAACTTTTTCATGAAATGTACTGAAAATATTGGATATCAACAAAGTCTAAAAAAAGTTTAAGAAAAGTTTACAAATTTGATTTTTAAAAAATTATTTTTCTTTCTTTTTCCTTTACTTTTTTAGAAAACAGTATGAAAATCAGTTTTTGTTTATTGTTTTTTCTATGCTAACATCATGGATCATGTAATTTTATAAAACAGTCGCCTTCCGTTGATGTGTATAATCACCACCTTCCTTTTTTAATGCCTTTATTCCTATACTAACATGGATTACAAGACTCTGCAATACAACTTCTTGCCAAAATTATAGACACACTATCATCTTACCACAAATGTTTAAACACTATATAGTATATACTGTGTGCACCCCAATTCTGGAAAAGGTACAATATGTTCCTGTATATTGTAAGAGGCACCCGAAAGGGCATCCAGATATAAACACTACCTCAGAAAAAATCCTATCCAACCCATATCTACATGGGAAAGCAGACATAAAATGATAATGATGGTGAAAATGATGATAATATCATTTTCCTCACAAGTATTATTACACTATCATTTTCCCCATAGGTACTTAAAAACATTATCATCTTCCCAAAAACATTAACACATCAACATCTTCCTTCTTGCACTGATATATTATCATCTTCCCACAAATATTGTTTCACTATCAAATTACCTCAAGTAATGTTACACTATCATTTTCCATAAATATTAATAAACTATTATCTTCCCACAAACATTAATACACTATAATCCTTTCACAAATATTCCTACACTGCCAAACTCCCACAAGTATTCAGACACTAACATCTTCTCACAAGTATTATTACACCATCATAGTACCTTCTAAAGTCTGAACTGACTACATAGTCACCTATATTTCCTCCTACCTGTTTTCCTATGCATGTCTTAACAGCATAATTTCTAATCATATTCTATACATTTTTTCATGAAAATATTACCTTTTACATTGTGTGTCTGTAACAGCAAAGTTATTCCATTTACATTGTAGATGTAGTTGTTGTTTAGCTCCAGGTTAATGCTGATTAAGCAGAATTGTGATCCAAGACTTTCATAGTCTGACCATCCCATTTTTTATCCACAGTACAACCAGGAGAACATTATCTAATATGTTACTCCATTTTTAAAATGATGGGAATAATGTGAGGAAGGGAGATTTGGCTACTGTTTCTGGCAGGTGGCACTTGGTTTCTCAGTGGCTTACCTTTGTACAGTTATTTATTATTACAACAATTTCCATTTCTGCATGCCTTTTGATATTAACTCCCTCTCAAGAATTTATCAATAAGACAGTCTATTGTCTCTTTGTACTTCTTCGGTTACAGCAACTCCTGATTTCATGTACAAATATATATTCTGCCTTTAGCACGGAAAAAAATTATTGAAAACTACTTGGGTGTTAACCAAGGAATATAGATTTAAGTTTCACGATTTCATTCACTTTACTCTATGACCATTCTTTTTTAACCAACAATGTTCTTCATAAAGGTAAAAAAGAAACTGTTCCAATTTTGGAAATAATTTCCTCAAGGCTAGGCATCTCTTTCAAGTGGAAAATACTTAAAATCTTTGATTTAGTTCACACAGGATCAGCAATATTTTTGCCTGTTCCTGATTCTATCATCAACAACCATTCAGAATGCCATAATTTCCTCAATCTTCAAATCAAAGGAACTAGACAGGTAGATAGTTGAGAAATATTATATAATAGTGGAAAAGGCACATCTATGAAAAGTAATGCTTACAAGTAATATGCCAGAAATATATACAAATGTGAAATACTTGTGAAACACACAATAATTTAGACTTAGCTAGAAGCCCGTAATTGATTGGAAAAAAATAATTGATTGGAAAAAAATAATTGAGGAATTTGACAAAAAATTATAAAATTGTTTAAACTTATCAAATAAAGTAGTAAAACCTTAGGTAAATGCACATCAGAAAAATGAATCCATGTCCAGCTATAGCGAAATATTACTTTATTTGGAAACAATTGTGGGTTGGCAACAGGAAGGGCATCCAACTGTAGAAAATCTACCTCAAGGAATTCTGTCTTATCCATGTAGGCATGGAAAAATTGGCATCAGAACGATAACGATAACAATAATGATTCAAATAAAAAATTCATATTTTAATAAAAATCTTTATGAAAAATTCATATTTAGCTTCAGACAAAATACCATGTGGTATTTCTTCTGACACGTTTACATTCTAAATTCAAATCACTCTGTTCAACTTTGCCTTTCCTCCCACCAAGGTCAATAAAATAGAGTATTAGTCAAGTACTTGAACTGATTTAATCAACTAACTCCTTCTCCAAAATTTTTGGCCTCGTGCCAATGACAGAAACAACAATTATAATGATAATAATTCTTTCTGCTATAGACACAAAGCTTGAAATTTGGGACGAGGGAGCTAGTCAATTACATTGATCCCAGTGCATCACTGGTACATATTTTATTGACCCTAAAAGAATGAAAGATAAAGTCAACCCTAGCAGAATTTGAACTATCATAATAAAAATAATGATTTCTGAATTAGGCACAAAGCCAAAACAAATTTGATGGGGAAGGGTTAATCGATAATATAAACTCCCAATACTTCACTGGTATCTTATTTTACAAATGCTGAGAGGGTGAAGGGTGAAGATTACCTCAGCAGAATTTGCACTCAACACCTAAACAGCTACTACAAATGCCACAAAGCAGTTATATCAATGCTCTAACGATTCTGCCAGCTTTTTGCTTCCATAATAATAATAATCCTTTCTATACTGGGCACAAAGGCCTGAAATTTTGGGGGATGGGGATAGTCGATTCAATCGACACCAGTACTCAACTGGTATTTATTTTATCGACCATGAAAGGTGAAGTCGACCCCAGTGGCATTTGAACTCAGAATCATATTTTACATCCCTTTGGCGCCTTGTATTGCCAGAAATGGCTTTGCTGTCCTTACCACACCAAAATTCTGAAAATGGATGCCCATAAATAATAGTGATGATTTTCCTTCTGCGAGGTAGAGTGGGAACTCACAGCTAAGGACATATTTTCACATCTCTGGCATAAAAATATAGCAGAGACAGTGCCATATACGAGGCCTAGGTTATCGCCATTACTGGCATCCACTCTTATGGCCTGCCCAACACCAACGCATCTGCAGATAATGACGGCAATAGCGACAGTAATGAGAACTGTCATGTTGGTGGCACTGGCATGAGCACCGTGACCGGGGAGGACGAAGACAGATATAACAGCACCGTAAACGGTTCCAGTGGCAGCACCAGACCCAGGGCTTACTTGCCAAGCACCAACCCACAGATACATAAGTACGTTGGCTTGCTGGAACTCCTTTCAAGCGACACCTGTATAACCATAGATCCTTGTTTAAGATAACAGAATGACCCAACATGACATCCCTGGCCGCCCACATGGCGATTAAAAGACAGTGGAACACCATATGCAGTCAAATGGAAAATCTTAGAACAGCCAGGGAGTTACATTAATGGGAGCAGGCTTTGCTTGGCAGAAAGAGCTAGGATTCTTAAGAACTCGCTCGTTCCAGGGACATTCTTGAACACCCAGAAAGAGATTTGCGGAACATGCCCACACCTCAGAGGATTCTTACTCGAAAGTTGGATAGATCCAACGGGAAGGACCAAATAGAAACTTGACTAAGCTGAAATTCGTCCTTGGAATGAAGACGGTGTAAGGGAGATTGCTCCATTTGTGAGATCCCTTTGTTTACATACGAGTTTGACCAAAGGGCTCTTTTTGACCAGAGATAAAAAAACAGTTAAAGGCCAGAGCTATTTGAGTCTGACGAGTCACCTATTTGTAGGATATTCGAGTTAACGATGTGTCACATAATTACTGGCTTCCAAAAAGAGATACTCACATTAGTCTCACTTTGTTTATCATCGGAACTTGGGTGTTGAAAAGCACTAGAATACTTCCCTTTACGCACCGACTCTGGACATGCATATTGTTAGCCAAGAGGGCGCTGTTAGGTCAGCACGCCAAAAAAGCAACCTCCATTAAGGCAGCAGCTGCTAGCATCTCTTATCGACTCCTGCACGTGAATCCTCGGTTGCTCTGTCAGTCCGTCTTTCTTCTGGAAACCAGTACCAAACACTTATTGCCTCGTTTCCGGAGTTAACTGATTTGTGTTTTAAACCTACTGAACCCAAGCATTCCACAAGACATTTCATTAACACGAAGAGACAACCTGTATTTTCCCATCCGCGTCGTTTGGCACCAGACAAACTCAAAGCTACCCGAGCTGAGTTTGATTACATGCTACAGCTCGGCCACATCCGATCATCCACTAGTTCATCGGCTTCGCCCTTTTCCATGGCTAGAAAGGGTGATGCAGACGTCCGTCTCGTGGGAGACTATAGATATCTTAACGCCACTACAACCCCTGATCGTTATCCACTGCCTCATTTGCAGGATTTTTCAGCTACCTTGCATGGATGCACTGTGTTTGCTAAAAGTGACCTGCTACGGGCATACCACCGAATTTCTATGAACCCGGAGGACATTCCAAAAATGGCCATCACTACTCCGTTGGGGTTGTTTTGACATCTTATCGATGCCTTTTGGATTAAAAAATGCAGCGAGTTCATTTCAGAGGTCCATAGACGAGATTACAAGTGGAATGGATTCTGTGTTTGTCTATGATGACGATTCCTAATTGCTAGTCTCACTGTTGAGTCACACAAACTACATTTGACGAACCACTTTCAGTGTCTGACCTCTTATAACGTCAAAGTCTACCCTGCCAAGTGTGTTTTCGACTTGGACTCTTTGGAATTCTTGCGATATGTCTTTGATAGCGAAGAAATATGTCCATTTCTAGAGAAGATACAAGCAATCCATGAGCTGACCCCTCCAACTGCGCTTCGACAATTGTGTCATGTTGGGGAATGAAATAATTTTTATCGGCGTTTCATCACAAATTATGCGGATAAGTTTCTTCACTTGACTCAACTTTTATGTAACAGAAAGAAAAAGGACACTCCGATTTCTCTTTCTACAGCTGAAATGCAATCGTTCAAGGCCATCAAAGCTGAGCTCACTCAAGTTTCCTTGCTTGCTCACCCTTTATTTGGCGCAAAGCTCTCGTTAACCACCGATGCATCGAATCATGCCGTAGGAGCAGTGTTGCAACAATTAGTGAACCACCAAACTCAACCCTTGGCATTTTTCTCGCTCAACCTAAACTCAGCTGAACAATGATACAGCACCTTTGGTAGAGAATTATTAGCCGTTTATCTTGCTGTGAAGCATTTCTTCCACCTACTTGAAGGTCGAGAATTCATGGTTTTCACGGATCATAAACCGATAACCTTCGCTCTTCATTCCATGTCGGAGAAATACTCGCCAGGGAAACGAGACATTTGGATTTCCTATCAGAGTTCACAAGTGATATTCGTTACATATCTGGTCTAGAAAACATTCCAGCTGATGCCCTGTCACGTTTCCTGTTTGTTCTTTGTCATCTTCGGCTACGATCGACTTGGTCGAATAGCTAAGGACCAACCTTCGTTAGATTCCATGGACACCTCATCACCTGAGATTACACACGGCAAATTCGAATATCTGCCGATATCGACTACTGATATAACCTGACACTTTCAGTCAGACACTTCGACTGGACATCCACGACCATTTGTTCCTGACTGTCACCGACGTACGGTTTTCGATTCCTTACATTCGCTATCTCACCCTGGAGTTGCGGCCTCGGTAAAGCTTATGCGCCGCGATATTACAGAATGGCCGCGCTCCTGCCTCAAATGCCAGCGATCAAAGAATCATAAACACATCAGGGCTCCACTGGGCACATTGGCTACGCCAGACGCACGGTTTCGCCATTTTCACATTGACCTAGTTGGTCCATGGCCCGTCAGTTTTGGGTACACTGCATTGATCGGTTCTTTCGATGGCCAGAGGCCATCTCGTTAGTCGTCATTTCTGCCGAGACGGTATATCGCGGCCTCATCTCAGGCTGGATATCTCGTTTTGGTGTTCCGCCAAGGGTAACCACTGATCGAGGATGACAGTTCGAGTTCCATCTTTTCCGTGAACTTTCAATCCTCTTGGGAGTACAACACCGGCACAGGACAAGCTAACACCCTGCTTCCAATGGAATGGTGAAACGATTCCACCGACATCTAAAAACAGCTCTACGTGCGTCTTCAGACCAGCTGTGATGAACTGAGTACCTACCTATCGTCTTGTTAGGTTGCCGGTCCTCCGTTAAAGCGGATCTGGATTATTCAGCAGCTGAACTTCTGTATGGAGTACCTTTATCTTTGCCTGGCCAGATGTTGGCACCTACGTATTCATCCAACGCGGATTTTACCTTGTATGTTGATTATTTGTGGTTATACTTCTCACAGCTTCCACTGATGAACACTCGGTCACAAACCTGTAGACCCGAAGGACATTGCTTCGTGAACCCACTTTTTCTTACGGGTTGACTTTGTGAAAGGCCCTCTCGCACCTCCATAGACAGGAACTTATCGTGTCCTCAAACAAACAGACAAGACCTTTACTATAGACACTAATGGTAAAAGAGAAACTGAGTCTGTTGACAGATTAAAAGAAGCCTTTTCGGACACTCTCATACCAGAGCCTCACATCTCTCCCACATTCACTCCACCTCCACAAATACCTTCTTCTGCACCACATCAAACTTCACAAACGCAAACACCCCTACCTTCTATACCTTACGTGACAAGAAGTGGCCGGACAGTGCATTGGCCTAAGTAACTGTCAAAAACTGTTTATATTTAACACAAACTGTGCCTGTTAAATACAAACTGTCAATCTTTTTTAACATACTTGTATTTTTTGTACAAACTGTTTACCTTTTGCACGTGCTTTTTTAGTGTTATATGTTTTCACCCACATAATATTTTTAACCTGTTGTCTGTTTGCATGCTTGTGACTAGATGCCGTGTCGTTCTTCGTTAATGATGCATTCTACAACCGTTGCCGATATGTCGCAATCTTTTTTTCTAGTTCGTCCCTGCAGTTTTAGACAGAGGGTACTGTAGGATATTCGAGTTAACGGCGAGTTAGATAACTGCTGGCTTCTAAAAGAGACATTCGGATTAGTCTCCCTTTGTGTATCATTGAAACTTAAGTGTTGAAAAACATTAGATTACTTCCCTTTATGCACCGGCTCTTGGTACGGATATACTTAGCAACTAGAGGTCGCTGCTACGTTTTCAGCGCGCCAAAAAGCAATTTTCCTTTAAGGCCACTAGCTGCTCGCATTTCGTGGTAGACATACCTATGTTATCCAACTCTTAAAATGGTACAAGTGGGTGAAGTTGCAGTCTCATTCACCTTCATTCTGAAGCGATAAGGCATGACCAATCAGCTATCACATGATTGTTTCTCAACGGTTTTTAAACCAATAGAAGAATCGATTAAATAATTTAAACTGAATGTGAAAGTCTCATAAAGAGAGTCTCTACTTTCTTTATCTTTACATTCTTTTACATGTTAATATTATATTAGCCTTCATAAGATTTCATCCTAAAGTGACTGTGGGTTATTGAATTCGTTTCCTATTTAAATTCATATTAGAACGAAACAAACCATTTGTCGGCTGTTGTATAATATAATATATTAAATTATGTATATCTATTGTTAAATATTTTTCTTATTTTTTCCTATCTCTCTAATAATAATAATAATAATAATAATAATAATAATAATAATAATAATGATAATAATAATAATGATGAGGATTGCTCCAACTTTTATGATTCTTTTTATAGCTTGTTTATGCTAACAGTTGCTCTGTAGGAATGTTGCGTTTCTGTTTAATCTATGCTATATTCGACTGTGCCGATCGTTGTAGGCTGGTAATGTATTCTTCCAGATATTTGTCTCTATTTAACAGAGGTTGGAAGTTCTTTATTGTTTTTCACTAGTGATTCCTCCTTATATTCTACACCCTGGAAGAATTCTCATACATAGTAATTTTTGATAAAAAAATATTATGTGTCATTTTTAACGTCGACCTGATCTGCTTTCGGAGTTGGTGTCCATTTTCTAATAGTGTGATTTCCTGTTGGGTTAATTTATTAGCCGATAAGTTGATTACTTCTGGTTCTTTTGGTTATTGTATATATATCAAGTGCCACTTGAATGGTGGTGATTTTTTTCTTTCATTCGTTCAAAAAAATAATTCCCAATCGAGACAGACGTGTTTCTGTTATGAAATATTGTGTTCGCTAGCATTTCGTCTTGATAATATTCTTGTTTGGTGATTGATATATAGGGCCTGGTTCTTCTGCTGTTCCGATCGGTCTTCATATTCTTGGATTTTGCATTCAGTAATTGTTACTGAGGTTTGGACAGGAGTTGTATCTGGTTCTGGTATTTAGTATTTAGTCTGTGTATAATCGTGTGTTTGGGATTTTCAGCTCTCTGGTTGTTGTGTGTCTATTGCGTGAGGATTTTTGCATTTTTTATGGTTTTGAATTCTCCCAAATTTGAAGGATTTTATGGGCTTATTTTCTGAATTTTATTTGGTCTTTCCCATAGTTCTTTTTGTATTCTTAACTCGAAGGTTTTCTTTGATTTCAATTGCTCTCAAATCATGTACCTTACACCTCATTAACACTCACCCAATCACCGACAGACACCCATATTCATCTCTAATTTGAAAGGCATCTGGCCATTATATGTTATTTACCAAGAATCGCCTGTTGAAATGGGTCCAATAGAAGAGCACTTTCACAGGCCCCTACTAAAACACTCCTTAAAAAGCCCAAAACCGCCCAATTGCACACTCAATCAATTACCTTTTTTCACCGTTCACTATTTCCACTGTGTATATATATATATGATTTAATTATTTTAAATCTTCATCAACACTCCATCACTTCCACACTCATTAGGCCACTCTCCCAGACACACCTCAATCTCTTATATATATATACTCATACATCACAACACAACCTGAGATCAATTTAACAATCGCCACGGACGAGTGTGAGAAAGTTCTCTAGGAACGGTTAACGGGAATCATTAAATTATATCCTCAACGAGGT
>JAOPUL010000001.1:13891044-13902230 GCA_027564515.1 Octopus rubescens | reverse complement strand
TTGCCAGTCTCCAGTCAAACCATCTAACCCATGCCAGCATGGAAAACAGACGTTAAATGATGATGATGATGATGATGTAGGTTGCACACAGTCCCACAAATAAACAGGATATGATTATTTTAACTGTGGAGACCATTATTTTTTCAACTTTTGTCTTTTTGTGTTTTCCAGGTATAAACCATATCAGATAGACTGCATAACTTGTTGAAATTCTTACAATTTTTGGTGTTAGGAAGGGCATCCAGCTATTGAAACCAAGCCAAATCAGACTGGAACCTGGTGCAGCTCTCCAGTGTACCAGCTCTGGTCAAACCCTTCAACCCATACCAGCATAGAAAACAGTCGTTAAATGATGATGATGATGAAGTTTTACCTCTACCTGAAAACTTTTTTAAGTTTTACTTGTAGGGACATCAACAATTTAGCTTGCCCAAAATGTCAGCAAATCTATAGCTAATCTTGATAAACAGGATAACAAGAGTAAAATAACAGCAATTTTAACTTAAGCTAAAACTAATTACACTTGGATTACACTGGGATTCCACTCAGATTCCTTCTTAGTTGAAGGAGTTCAAACATAGTTGTTAGCTAATTTACAAAAATTCAAATGTATATTTGATACATTTAAATTTTGATGTTCAGTTTAAGAAATATTCATTATACTTAGATCATTTTCTTTCTGCTTCTTATCTTTAATCTATAACGTACTGCTTTTCCCAACAGGTATTGCTGTTTTCTTTCGTTAGCAATATTTGAATTCTACTAATTTTCTTTCATGTTTCTTAACTTTCTTTACTTATCCATAATTTGAAGAATTTGTTTCTCTTTGAAATATATAACACTTTATCAGTGCAATTATTATCATCAACATGTGCACTGTTTAAATTACGATATAAACTGTTTTAAACCATACATTTTTTTCTTAATTTGCACATGTAAATATATAATTATCATCATTTTGAATTTGTTTTTGTTGTTTTCATTTTTAATACAAAAGATATTATCTTATTTATAAAGCTTGTTTTACATATACATGTTTGCATTGATTAGAAAGTAATGCATTTTTTCTAAATGATAATTTCTATGAAGCAGAAGAAGCTGCAAGTTTGTACATATTTGTTTAGCAATAGAGTGTTTGTATGACATATTTTAACACATACATGTCACAAATACATTTCTCTTTCTTCCACTCATAAATACAAAGAGGTTCTCTTTGTACTTAAAAACATGTTACAATTAAAGAAGGCATAATAAATTGACGAATGCCAGATTATTAAACATAAGTGACGTTCTTGCACACAGCTAATACATGGATAGATAGAAAGGCAAACAGATCAGATGGAATATGAGTAAGGCATTATAAGTAACAAAACAGATTCTCTTCATATTAGAAAAGTTGCTCTTAGCCTATGACAATAAATTCAGCTTTGAAGAAAATGTGGCCAAAATATTTTGCATTGGAATACTTCAGATAAATACACATCATTTGAAGCTTATAACTATAGGATATAAACATCTTTTCTTAAGTAAACTACCAACTAAAACTAAAACGAATCCCCACCAAACAGCTGATTCTAATGTATGTCTGTGATTTAATTATAAGGCTTCTGTAGTGATGGTGATGGTGTTTAGTGATGATTTATTATCAGTTGCCATAGATAGATTCCCATATTAATGAAAGGAAGAACAACAGAAATCTTTTGGACTCACTACCCACCATTTAAATTTCTTCCAATTTTATTATTGCTATTAATATATAGAAATCATTATTATTACTGCTTTATAGTATTGTTATGATTCCTGTTTGCTTTTATTGAATAATCAGGTTCAGCTCTTTATGGCTTGGTTGTGTGCAGATTTTACTATTTTTTCTTTTTTAATTAAACTAATAGATGTAGGAACCAGCCATGCTATTCGTTTTAATGTTCGTGTCCTGATGTCTTGTTTATATAAAAATTTTCTTTATCTGCATTTTTTTTATTAACTTCACCACCCCTATTATAAAAGAGATTGCTTTTGCTTCTAATCTCCATGTTCAAATTTGGAGTCTCCAAATTCATATATTTTTTGCATATTTATATATTTTTATAGGAAAATATTTTGACTTGCATCAATTGAAATGTGCTTCAGAATACTGATGTCAGTAGAGTTTGCTATTATTTCCCTGTTAATATGAATTGACATGCCTAAAATATGTCGACTTTGTCAGGTAAACATATATGTGTGTATGTATTTTATGTGTGTGTGTGCGTGTATGTGTGTGTGTGTGTGTGCATGCATGTGTGTAAGTGTCCGTGTGACTAAAAGTGGTATATATGTACATTACCTATTTTCTTTATTGATTTGGTTCTATTGGAAAGGTTTCCTATGTCAAAAACTTCCAACATTTTGTTTATATATTTAGTTATAGCTCCCTCTCAGAAGTTCAGAAACAATAGCATTGATTATCTGTTTAGTCACAACATTTTCTGTAGTGATTTTTTTTCTCTTTTATTGAAGTTGTTTCATTATTTATTGTTTTTAGCAATTCCTATTATGAAAGCTTTGATCTTGTATAACTATCTTTAGTCTCAAATTTCTATCCTGTTTTTAAGCAAATATTGAACTGTTCCTTGATATCCTTCTAATCTATTCAATATATCATTTATTGTTAGCATTAATAGTCTAGTATGTTACCATGCATGCAGTCAGTTAAATGCATTATAGTGTTTAGTTTTATCGGTTTATCTATGTTCAAAACATGTTACTAAGTTGTATTTCATTTATTCTATTTTTTCTTTTAGTGATATACTAAGGTTGCTCAGTCAATCAGCAATCACTTCTTGAATCCAAACCCAGTTCCTGTGCCCACTTCCGCTTTTCTAGTAGCACAAAGGTTTAGTTCCTAAGCTTATAGATCTAGCTACTTACTGGTAAGGTTAGGGACATAATTATTCTCTAGTTTTAGCACTTTTGTTTTAAGCAACAGTAATGTGTATTGTATCAGCCAGTCAGCTGTTTTGTTGAAACCTACTAATCCCTTAAAATTCTATCATGGGCATGTAGACATCATACATGACTTTTTTAACAATATATTATAAGTATTAATATCCCAAGGCAGTTTACAGTTAGTTACACATTTCTAGTTGAGTTCTCTGAAAGTGAGACAAATTGTTTTAAGCCATTTAGGTTCAAATTTCAAATTCTGCTGGAGTCAACTTTGCTTTTCATTCTTCAGAATTTGATAAAACAAAGTACCCACCAAGTACTTGGAACCAATTAAACAGACCATACCCAACCCTTTAAATTCTGTGGTATTGTACCAACGTTAGGAAAAAGAAAATTATTATTGCTATTATTGATCAGCTCTGAGTAAGCAGACTTAAGATCCCAAGTGTTTTAGCCATAACAACTTGTCTCTTCAAACTTATTTCAGACCACAGGATACAATATGTCCTCTGCTTTTTTAGAGCTAATAAAGTATAATTTGAGAGAGAATTGCCTGCTATTTCTCAAGTTTGCTTCCTCATTAGTTTATTGTTGTTATTGGTATTATGCTTTATGGCAATGCTGTCCAAATCATGATATCATGGTTGAAAAGATATTAAGCATCAATTATGCTAACTGGTGTCAATAAGGTGGAAGAAATCATATAGAGCTGAACTCAGAATGTAATAGAATGGAATTAATTATTTGATGGCATTAAAAAAAACACATTAACATATTAGACATATCTCAATTTCAACAATATATGTTCAGGACAAATTTTTTAGTATATTAAAACATGTAACATAGGTCCGACTTCACATATAGCACCCAGGGTAATTTTTGAAAACATTTTTTGGAAAAAATTTCATTTTATATACCATCAACTACAGTATTATTTTTGTTGCTATTTTTTTTCAGTGGATTGCAGAATTTACAGAGTCTCGCAACATTTGGTTATGTCTCTTAATATTCTTGTTTCAAATCCTGTGAGTTGTCTTTAACTTCCATCCAATATTATAAGTACTAAGTAAGTACTGGAGTCAATATAGCCAACTATAGTCTCTGAAAAATTTGTAGCCTAGTTTTATCATTCATTTCAATGATTTCTTCTGTTACTTTCCATGTACTGCATATCGTTATCTCATATCTGTTTTTTATGCTGGCATGTGTTGAATGGGGGCATAGGTTGTATGAAATTATGATGTATTTACATTGCTGAGAAAATACTCAATAGCGTTTGAACTGTACTTATCAATGCTATTTTTAAAAATAATATGTGCAAATATCAGAGGAATTACTGAAATTGCTTAACATTTCTTTTATGCTTGAATATTAATATGTGTTTGTAATACGGACACAAAATCTTGTTGGGGAATGCTAAGTCAATCCCAGTATTTGATTGATACTTTATTTAATCAACTCTGGAAAGATGAAAAGCAAAGTTAAACTTAGTGGGATTTGATCTCAGAATGTGAAGATCCAGAACTAATATATCAAGGCATTCTGTCTGGTGCTTCTACTGATTCTGTGAATCCATCTCCCTTTTATTCTGTATGCTAATAATGATAGCATTCCGAAAAACATTTTAACTCTATCTCTAGATTATATATTTTGATAGCTCTACCCCTTTTTTCAGGGGAATTGTCTGCACAGAACTCATTAATAAAGAAATATGCTTTTATATCTCTATATTTTATGAAGATTTAGTCAGCTCTATGGTTACTATATCCCACAATAGAAATTATATTTGTTATGTTTTTTCTTATTTAGTTCCAGATCCATCCTGATTCAGACACAATGCATTGGCGACCACTATATGTATCATTTCCTTTACAAAATGAAGTTTGATCTTTGAGGAAGATTTGACTGGTATTTCTAATAGGCAGAGACAACCAGATGGAGGCTTCTTTGTTGGCTTATATTTTCATATGGATTTTGTGATGAAGCACAAAAACAAACAATCTTTCTATTTCTGCACTTAGACCAAGGCAACTATTATATATACTCTTGAAATGTACTGCAATTTTAGGGATTTATTTTGGCATCTTTTAATGTGAAAATGTTGAGCCCTATATTATGGTTAAATTATTTTCTTCAGTCTCTCAGCTGACATGCTGTATTTAACATCAAATCTTGCAATATATTCATTCTATTTATTAAAAAAAAAATGTTATTAAATAAAACTCATTATTTTTAGAATTTGGTTGGTTTCCTCATTAATCTGTAAATTCTACTTATTCTATGAAGTATTGTTCAAATAACTTTGTAGTTATTATTATATAGTAATTTCCAACTTGGCTGAGTTCCCACTTTCCTTAGATATGTAGTAAATACATTCTGTTGGCATCAGATTTCAGATTGTGGATTATGAACCAAATCATAATTATCTTTATTTATTAACATTAATTCAATTTTCTAATTCATTATACTGGAACACTAGTTAATTGTTAAGAACAATTATTCTGCTTATACAAATTACTTTGTGTTTACTATAGGATTTGTTCTAAAGAACAAATCATATTAACCAAAATGATTATATATCATATATGATATCATTAAAAAATGTGGATTTCTAAATATTTTTCTTGAGAGTTCCTGTTGCAAGAAGCGGCCATGTCAAGAGCCCAGTGCTGCTGTCATGTAAAAAGCCTTTATGATGATGCCATGTAAAAAGCACTAGCACCGAGAGTCTGGTGCTGGTGGGACTTAAAAGCACCCAGCAACACTGTAAAGTGGTTAGTGTTAGGAAGGGCACCCAGCCATAGAAACCAAGCCAAATCAGACTGGAACCTGGTGCAGCCCTCCGGCTTGCCAGCTCCGGCTTGCCAGCTCCGGCTTGCCAGCTCCGGCTTGCCAGCTCCGGCTTGCCAGCTCCGGCTTGCCAGCTCCTGTCCAACCGTCCAACCCATGCCAGCATGGAAAACGAACGTTAAAGGATGATGATGATGATGATGATGGATTCTTTTTGAAGGCTTCTCAAATCTTTTCATCATCATCATCATTGTCATCGATGCCTCCACTGCTACCATCACCATTATTGCTGTCACTACCATCATTGCCATTATCATCAGCAACCACTTTACCATGCTTGTATGGGTTAGATATAGAACTCATTGAATCAGATTTTCCATAGCCAGATGCCCCCCATTTACCAACCATTATCTGTTTCCAATCATGGTAATATTTCCTCAATGCTGGACATGATTTTATGGCAAGAAACAAAGGCCACCACTTGATGATGGTGAAACTTGTTTACAAGTATCATGCAATGTCAAGTCCAAGAGACACAAACGTGCATGCACACACACATCCGCACGCGCACACACACACACACACACAAATATATATATACTTATATCATAATCTTCTTTCAGTTTCTGTCTACTAAATCCATTTACACTGCTTTGGTCTGCCCAGAGCTGTAGTAGAAAAGACTTGCTCAAAGTGCAATGCAGAGGGGCTGAAGCCAAAATCATGTGTTTGGGAAGTGAATTTCTTAACTGTACAGCTATGCCTATGCTTTTATTAATATAAATACCTTCACTGAATCTTTAAGTTATATCTGAGCCTTCAGTTTATTATCATTGTGCACATTTCAAAGTTTGATAGAAATGGTATCAGCTGTAAACACTATACCAAACAAAAAAGAAGAAAGAAAAAGAAAAAGCATTAAAAACAAATGATAAAGACATGGACTCTGCAATTCTCAGTACAAGCAATATATCTAGAAGAACAGTTCCTTGAATAAATCCCTGATACAGAGTATAGAGCAACAGCTTTAATTCTGCTGCAGATATCATCTCTAGTGCCGAAGATGTGGTAAAATGCAACCAATCCATGCTGTAAATTGGCTGGTGATAGAAAAGACATTCAGCTGTTAAACTAAACATCACATATACACACACACATGCATACATAGAGTAAAGAAGGGGTTGATTTTCTTTGTTGCTGTTTGTGCCAGATGCAAGCAGTGACATACTGAACCCTATCCAACTCATGTTATCATGGAAAAAAATGTAAAAGTGATAACAATAACAATGAAATACGACAAGTAACTTATTAATTTTCTCCAGCATCTGTACCTGAATTTGTTCCAGATTCACGAGTAAGTAAAACCTGAGAAAGGTTAGCAAACCATTTTGGAAAACTTTTCTTGGTAAGAAGATTGGTATTATATTATCAAATTTTGACCATTTTGTATCAAAATTCTCATCATATTAATAACATAAAACTTTTAGCATTTGTGCTGCCTATATTATAACTCCCATGTCCAAAATTGTGAGAATTTATCAAATGTTTATTCTAAAGCCTATAATCAAAATACTTAGGTTTCAAGTAATATTCTGCTATTCTCTGACACAACACTAGAACTTAATCAACAGATTTTATATTAAATTATTCTCATGAATGTGAGAGATTTAGGTTTTCTTGATGCTGGAAAATTTGTGGCAGTATGTATGAATGCCAAAACTTTGTATATTTGTGAACAATCTAGTGTAATCACATAGCCACATTAAGCTCTTCTTAAACAACATTATGGCACAGAAGTGGCCAAAGAAACAATGAATTGTATTAGTTTACAGCTGAAACTGTCTCTATTGCAAACATTCTGTTCTAAGTCTTAGGTCTTAAAATACGTGGTCCTTATTTTGAAGATTGTTAGATATTTTGGCAGCAACACTGTTTACTAGATAACTGTTTTTGTGTTTTTGTATATATGTCTCTGTAATGCTTCATGAATCTTTGGCATAATACTTCTCTGGTGTATTTGACATCAATAACATCGTATTTACAAACTTTATAGTCTTCTCTGAGGTTATATTTTGGTAAATTCTACAACTACAACTACTACTAATTATTATTATTATGATTATTGTTATTATTATTATTATCATTATTATTATTAAAATTTAAAACATTATCATAATTATTATCATCATCATTTCCTAAAATATACAAAGCAATCCAACAGAGTTCATTAATTATTTCTTCTATAAACCTGAACAGTAGGAGAAAGGCAATACTTCAGAACTATTCATTCAATCCCAGCATGGAAACATTGTACATAAAAACATAAATGATAATAATGATGAGGATAATTGATGCACTGTTGCACTGATGGTTGCTTTGTTGAGGAAAAATATTGAATAACATTTAAAACAAAAATTAAGTATTTTCAATTAAACACAACATTAAATGACTGGTACAGAACTTACATTTGATAAATATATATTCTTTTGTAATTCTTAATAAACATTTGTTTAACTAACATAATAAATATTTATTACATCAGCATACTGAGTGACAGAAATGTATAGTTACTATGTTATCAAATACAGTTCTGTAAACAATTACTAATGAAAAAAATAAATTTACTCTGCTTTTTGAAATATATATATATATTGCTTGGAAATAAAAATAAATACTCATTCATCTATTCCTCCATACATACTCACACATGCATGCAACAATTTCATTTGTTTGTTTTATGTGTTTTCTATACTGGCATAAGTTGGACATGTAGCTTTCTGGAGGTAGAATATTTATGGTTGGATACTCTTCTTGTCACCAATCGGTTACTGTTTTACAAATAAAGGAATGTTTATTCCACTACATTGAGTGCACATAGCTACTGGACATAATGTTCACTGGAAAGGTAAACCCAATGTTTTTGCTGCTCAATTGATCTCAAGTAAGAAGTAAGAAATGACAACATTCATATACGTGCATATATGTGCACACACAAGCACACAGAAATATGCAGACACACAAGCTCATACATATATTTGCAAATACAAGCACACACATATATGTGTTGCCATGCTATTTCTGTTTTCTGCTGTCATTCACAAGGTATTGGTCAACCCAAGGTAAATGTAAAAGACACATACCCATGGTGCCCTGCAATGGGACAGAACCTATACCATGTGACTGTAAAGCGAGCATCTTATCACATAACTGTGCTGCTGTACTTGTGCAGCTGAAATAGCCTTGTGGAAAAGTTAATGCACTTCAGGTTCACAGGTTATTTCTCTGTGAAAGTTTTCTACTAAACTTATTTACATAATAAGGAAACAGATATGAGAACTTCTAGATAAAACAATTCTTGATTATCTAGCATCCTAACCAATAAGAAAGGAGCTTCACACCAATACTCTGATCACACAAACACACAATTAAGAAGTGCTAAAGAAACAATAACAATTTGGGGTGCAGAAATATATATTGATCACATTTTTAAAACTATTGGTCTCTTCTTCAGGTTAAAAATTCAATAATATAGGAGAAAAAGTAAGAACTAATTCAGTGAAAACTGTACCTGAAGGAATAAACAACTATGCACTTAGACATCCTATTTGTGACTATAGATTTTTTTTTATATATTCAATTTACTTTTTCCTATATTGTAATTTTATCCTGAGGATATCTAATACAATATAGAAAGCAGAGACATGGGAAAGATAGGCTGAGTACCAGAGTAACTAAGCAAATTTATTAGAGATATCAAGTGAAAGAGAAATGGATAAGAAAAGTGGGGATTCTAGAGTGTAGCAGGACACTGCATTATAGAAGACATACACTGATTTGGGAAATGAAATGTTATGAAAAAGTTTTTTTATACTTATTCCATCCACATGATCAGGCAGTATCCAATGGATACATGCTAAATGCCTGCTAGCAAATAAAATTGGCAGCAAATCAGTAGAGTGCTCATGTCTGTAATTGAGCAAAATCACCAGACAATGTGATTTGCCACCAGGTATTATTGTCATTCTCAACACTGCACCAAACCATAGTAATTTTACAACACCTACCACTACTGACTACCTACCAGTACCCAGTTACAACTGCCTCCATCCACCCTTTGTGTACAAAAACACATTGCTGGATGCTGCTCAATTGTGGCGACAGGCCTTGACTGACATCAGTAATTTATCAGTCATTACATCATCAGTTTTTAATAAAGAATCTATAAAGTAAGTTTTCTCTTCAAACTCTAATGTAATCACGGGGCTTAAAATATGCATGAGTACCCTATTCTGCAGACAACCTTAAGTTAATGACAAATTCCTGAATTTTCCAATATATTCAACCAGGAGAATTAAAATATGAGCAAAGGATCACTTTTATTATAATCATTAAAATACTACAGACTTTAAAAGACTTCACATTAAGAAGTTAAGTTATGGAAAAGGTGAAAAACAAATCGTAAGAAAGTTAATGAATGATAGCAGATATAACAATGAAAACTATAATTTGTGATATTCATAATGATTGGGTTGGATGGGCTGCTGTTTTTGCTTGTAGAAGAATGCTATGTGAGATAAGTGTATGAACATTTACTTCAAAAATAGATCCCTGCTATATATTATAAAGTCTTTAAAGTACCAAACTCTGGAGTTTGATGGGCTATATAAAATGTAACAAATATCTTATGAATTAATCACAAAAGTAAGGTTAACAACGTATCAAGTATGTTGTCTGTAAAGAAATGTCTTATACATTATTACAAAAGTAAGGTGAGGGATGTATCAAGTATACCAATATTTTGTCTACCTTGACTGTCTTCTTCAACCTAGATCTTGACTTTATTGCATAAAATTCAGTACTAGAGGTTTCATAAACCTTTGTATACTGATCAGCTGATTCCTAGAACTTGAAGAACTGGTCAAAATTGAAAGCTTAAAGATTAACATAGTGAAGTTCAAGATACTAAATAACTAGAAAGAGATAGAAAATATCCATAGGAGTCTACATGTTGAATACATACTATTTTGTCCATTCTAAAAATGGATAAACAACAACTATAGTCAGGGCCGAATTTATAGGGGGGAGAAGGGTATGGAGCACTCAATACAGGGAGGCCCTGCCTCCCAGCAATCTTGTATGAAGAGGCTCTCTTTCAATATACAAACATATCTTGATGTCTTAGAAAATGTAATGGATTCTCTTTTATGATTAATAATTATAAATTTCTCCATATTTACCGACACCAATGATTTTCCAAGATATTAATTTTAGTTTAAATCTGGTCCTGGATATAGTTATATCGCTGAAATGTATTAAATGAATTGATTTTGTTGATAGCCATATATAAAATAAATAATTTGTATTACTAAAATGACATAGTGTAACTAATAGATAAGTTCAACTTCATAAAGAAACACCTATATACTAGCTTGAATATGGAATAAAAACTGACGAAGTATATAAAAAAT
>JAOPUL010000001.1:13856679-13869281 GCA_027564515.1 Octopus rubescens | reverse complement strand
GCTTGCCAGTTTCCAGTCAAACCGTCTAACCCATGCCTGCATGGAAAAACAGACGTTAAATGATGATGATGATGATAGTGAAAAAAGTGTTTCATTGTTACTAATGTCAATTTATTTTCTGATTACTTCATATAGACAATTACAAAGTTGTTCTGTATTTATACAATCATTGATTAACATGACCTCGATCTGAGCATATTTATGAAATATAATGAACAGTTAATATATCGTGTATATTTGTATGAAAGTCACAGTGGTAAATAATTCACATCCCCTTCGATGTTTATAATATTTTAGTTTCAGCCTTAGGCCAATACATAAATTACATGTTGCTTTTTATGAATACTATTTGCAGCTTCCATTGTACATTTAACTGAAATAACACAATTATTATCAATACCAGTGGAGCAATGTCCTAGAACCATAAATATCATAGCAATGAATTTTTTGTTTTTTTATCTATACCTAGTACAAACAGAACAATCGATACTTTTAGAATGCCTTTCTGGATTACTTGTGAATATCTGCAACTTTTTAAATCAGCCAATAGAGAACAGCTTTTATTTGTACAGCACACATGGAAAGTGTCCTCATCATTGTCATCATCATCATTTAACATTTACTTTCCATAGTAGCAAAAGTTGGACGGTTTGCCATTTGAGCTCGAATGTCAGCTTTGGCATGGTTTCTTAGGCTAGATGCCCTTCCTAATGCTAACTACTTTACAGAGTGTGCAGGGGGCTTTTTCCTTGTCACCAGCACTATTGAAGTTGCCATGTAACTTGCAAGATAGAAAAAGAACAGAGGAATCAAAAAAGGAAAAAAGCTCCCACTACTGAGAAGGGAGTATTTGAGAAGGTGGAGGTTGAAAGACTAAAGTATGGCAGAGAGACAAGCACAGCTGATTTGCTAGAGAGAAGAAACATGGTCAAAGGAGATAAAAGGAAGGTAATGAAGGGTGCTGGATGCAAACTCTCAATGTACAGACAGGTGAAAATAAGAGAGAATATGGACGGTTGGTCATGGGAGAGGATGAGGGAGTGGATACTTTCATAAGAGCATTGGGGGAGCAACAGGTGTTTAAAGATGGGGGTAGAAGTAAATGTAGTGAGTGATAAACAAGGGTGGAACTGCAGTTGAAGGGAAATACTAGTATGGAGAGGGGTAAGGTGAAAGATATAGGAGTGGCTCAGGAAGGAGAATAGATTAGCAGGGAGGGGATGTATTATGTACCAATTCTACTCTCAGGTGATTATAGTTACCAAGAATTACCATAGATGGGGGAGTGATAGGTATTATGGGATGAGAATCACAGGAAATGCTTGATGTGTTAGGAAATAGAGAGAGAGAGAGAGGGGGGAGGAATGGTGGGCAGGGACCCACACAAAAGCATAATCGTGTTGTTTTAGGATATATTTTTGCTGTGACAGATGGGTCTTCTTGGGTGCAGCAAAATGCCAATCATCTCAGTCCTTTGTCATCTCTGTAAGGCTCAGCATCTTGGGATCAGCCTTCAATATTTTGTCCCATGTTTTCCTGGGTCTCCCACTCCCACAAGTTTCATCCATTTTAAGCAATCAGCACTTCTTTATGGAACTGTCCTCTTCCATACACATCACATGACCAAACCAGTGCCACCTTTTTTCTTGCTCACTACATCTGATTCCTTTTATGCCCAACTCTTCTCTCAATATTAGCACTTTCTCATACATGCACACTGATATTGCACTTCCATACTAACTTCATTCCTCTCTAGTCTTCGCATGACCTCTGCATTCAGTGGCCATATCTCACTACCATGTAGCATTGCAGTATGTACACATGCATCATACAAACTGCCTTTCACTTAGAGAGAGAGAGAGAGAGAGAATGAGAGAGAGAGAGATCTTTTGTTGCCTACAGAGTTAATAGCTCTTTGAACTTTCTCCATCCTGTTCTTATTCTAGCAATTACACTTTCAGAACATCCTCCACCACTGCTTATTAAATCACTTAGGTAACAGAAACTATCTATTACTTCTAGAGAGCCTTCAGGGAATTTGAGAAAATCAATTTCCCATATGCCATTTGTCTTTATGGCCCCTATGCATTTTCCACATCTTGTGCCAGTGCCACGTAAAAAGCATTCATGTCAAGAGTCCTGTGCCTGTGCCACATAAAAAGCACTTGTGATGGTGCTATGTGAAAAGCACTTGAGTCCTGTGCCGGTGGCATGCTAAAGCACACACTGTAAAGTGGTTGGCATTAGGAAGGGCATCCAGCCATAGAAACCAAGCCAAATCAGACTGGAACCAGGTACAGCTCTCCAGCTTGCCAGCTCCAGTCAAACCGTCCAGCCCATGCCAGCAAGGAAAATGGATGTTAAAGAATGATGATGATGATGATGATGATGATGATGATGATGGGCTTTTTTTCTGTTAACCATCCTGTGATTCCACTGCACCTCTTGTGTGTCCATAGCTTGCACTGGATACACCGTATAGAATTGCTGCTTACACATTTCCTACATATTAAGCAGGGTCATTTATCTGAAGTGAGTAGAGCCCTATTTGTTTTCTTGCTTACAAGAATGTTGAGTCTAAGTTAACTTTATGGCTCTTTGATTTCAAGTTTTGCTTTCAGACCTGGAATTTCTTTTCCAATTCTGTTACAGATTCTACTACAAGAACAGGATCATCAACATATAGTAATTCCCAGGGGCAACCAGACACTGTGTTAGAATGAATTAAACATTTATAAATTGATATTAACTAAATTTGTTATCAATGCATTTATAATATCCATGCAATGGTTCCATGAGTTAACCAGTTACTGGTTTGCTGACGTAATGAGAACCCATTTCTGTTCATGAATCTCATATGCTACCTAATGTAGTGAAATGTGAAACTTTTGAGTGATATTATATTCACTTGTATCCATGGAGAGTTGCAAGATATCTATTAGTTTTTGTTCTAATAGTCATGTAAGTAACAAGTCCATTCACGCATGATTCACATGCCCAGGTATATAAATGTCTGTTTATTTCTCATGCTAAGAGACAGTTTATCAATTTTTGTTTTAAGTATTTTATTTTTAGTCTTACTTTTTGTTTCCATCAGTCCACTGCTAATTTTTCTGACAAACAAATTTTCTCTTGGCACAACAATTTCCATGCTCTTCAGAATATTCCATGCTCTTCAGAATATTCAATGATACACAAATTGAAACCAACTTCTCAACTAATCTTTTGCTTTTAGTGCTTATTGTTCAGTTTTTAGTTTCTTTTTACAATAAGAAAAAACAATGTATTCTTCAACACTTCTGCCAACAAATATGTGCATATACAATCAAAAAGTTTAGACAGATATAACAAAAGTTTAGACAGATACAGCAAAGTTTAAACAGACAGAGTTTAAGATGTATCATGAAAATTTTCACACACTTTTGTTTTGTAGCAAAACCAAATTCTTCATAAATGATTACATTTAATTTAGTACATATCAGCATAAGTATGGGAATGAAACTTGCACAGGTCCAACCCAGGATGTTCAAAGTGTTTTCATTGCCGCCAAAACATTTTAGGGGGTGTGCTTGCACCCCATGCACCCCCTGCATCACCTGTTCCCAAACCTATTCATATCATCAACCTTTGATTGTTTACAACACTGATATTCATGTAGCAACATGATTAACAGACTCTAAATACCCTATCATTTCTTGGTGTGTATGTGTATGTGTGTGTAGGCTTGTGCTGCAAATTTCAGAGCAGGGTACAGTAGATAAGTCACAGGTGGGTTTTATTTTTTTTTCATTCTTTTAGTATAAAACTACAACTTATCTATGAGTATAAATGGTATTATAACTATCATAGTAAAATGTAACATTATTATAATGGTTTAAACTCTTCTTTCTACACCACTTTGTATAACTGACATAACCTTAGTTAGTCCATGCAGAATATGGTTATGAGTAAGAATGAGTAACAGTTCTTGCATATAATGCATATTCCTGACTCTTAGGTTTAAAAAGCTGGGAAAAAAGTATGTATTATACACATAGGCAGCGAGCTGGCAGAATCTTTACCATGCCAGGCAAAATGCTTAGTGGAATTTTGTTTGTTTTTACATTCTGAGTTCAAATTCTGCCGAGGTCGCCTTTATATTTTAATAGGCACAGGCATGGCTGTGTGGTAAGAAGCTTGCTTCCCAATCACATGGTTCTGGGTTCAGTCCCACTGCATGGCAGCTTGGGCAAGTGTCTTCTACTATAGCCTCGGGCCAACCAAAGCCTTGTGAGGGGGTTTGGTAGATGGAAACTGAAAAAAAAAACCTGTCATATATATATATATATATATATATATATATATATATACGTTTATATGTCTTTGTGTTTGTGTTTGTCCTCCACCATTGCTTGACAACCGGTGTTGGTGTGTTTACATCCCTGTGACTTAGCAGATCAGCAAATAAGTACCAGATCAATAAAATAAGTACCAGGCTTTAAAAAATAAGTACTGGGGTTGAGTCATTCAACTAAAAATTATTCAAGGCTGTGCACCAGCATGGCCGCAGTCTAATGACTGAAACAAGTAAAAGGTAAAAAAAAGAATAGGTAAATATGCTTGCTAATTTCTGATTTGGTAACATTCTTCTAACTACTATTAAACAGAATATCAATTTTTTCATTTACATCACCAATGTCAATTTTATTTTTCATATCACCAATTGTTAACTCAGAAATAAAATGGTATAAGGAATATCACAATAATACCCTCCTAATCTTAATTTTCCAGTATTGCCAAATGAGACTAAACAAATATATTATGCAATACAATTTTATACAAAATAGTACGAATGCATGTTAGAATGGTAATAATTAGACATGCAACAGCCAATGAACATCCAGCAATACATAAAATAGCCAATGCACTATACATAGTTATTTTTTCATAGATACTACAAATGCTAAGTAGTTTCTAATATAGGCACAAGACCAGAAATTTAGGGAGGCGAGCACAACCATAATATTTGACTGGCACGTTATCGACCCTCAGAAGGAGGAAAGACAAAACTGAACCCAAAAGGATTTGAACACAGGATGTTGAGTTGAAACAAATACTGCTAAGCATTTTGTCCAGTGATTTCGTCTAATACTTCTTGCCAAGCCTGCATTTTTATGATAAAGAAAATTGTAAGTTGTGATATCCATCTTCTCTCGTGACTTTAATAGCATGAATTAAATGATCCCGTATGTCAATCAAAACTACATGCTGATTCTTTTCCCAAGATCCTAGAGTCTTACATGACATCTCTCACCAATGATAATAATATTGAAGGTAATGTATAATTAGAAATTCCATTAAGAATGCTATTTTACTACTCATTAAACATGCATCTAATATAACTGTAAAACTGTAAAACTGTAAAATTTAATCCTATTATTCATAAAAGAAAAAGTTTAATGATTGAAATAGAAATCATGTGAATAATTTCAAATTAAAATTAGTAATTGATAAATAGAGAAGATATTCAAATCATAAATAAATAAATAGAAAAGAATTCTACAAATCTATGATTAAATTGAGAAATCATTATCTGAAAATATTCCATGTTATAAACCTTGCTAATTATAACATACATTGTCATATGATCTTTAAGCAAGAGCATGTAGTTGTATATGTCATATGATCTGGATGTAAGAGTATAAAGTTTTAAAGTTGTATAGCTGAGAAGAATGAGTTTAATGACAGTATTATTTGTATTGTTAAGAGTGTTTGAAAGCAGTTAATAGTGAGTGAATTGATCGTCATGGAAGTGACTGTGGCGTTAGAGCATCCTTCTTGAATTCCTTTTTGAAGGTATAAAACCAAACATTTTAGGAGAGGGTACAGGTTGATTACATCAACCCTAGTGCTTAACTGATACTTATTTCATCAATTCTGAAAGGATGAAAGTCAAAGTTAACCTCTTTAGAAATTGAATTCAGAATGTAAAACCAGACGAAGTGTCACTAAGCATTTTGTCCAGCATGCTAACGGTCTTACCAGCTCACCACCTTAACATCCTTCTTAAATGAAAAACAATGAAGCTTATTCCTATCATGACAAACGTTGTTCTTCTTTCCCATAATGCCATCCCTTTAGAGTTTCCTTTCTGTATATGTCTTTTCTGCAGTTGCCATCTTGCAAGAGGAGTTTTACAGCATCAATCTTATCATTTTCAGAGGGCCTGCAAAGATCATGGGCATAGCTCCTTCCACCTGACTGAACCATTAAAAAACCAAACTCTTAGTTGTTACGATAAGTACAGGGAAAACTAATTATTTTATGTTACCATTAAGTCTTTAAGTTTCTAGTGGCACCACTAGAGATTAGAAATGAAAGTATATTTAAGAATAGGTTTAGAAATTCAGGATAAAGCCAATTTGGAACAGCTTTTTGGCATAATAATTCATTCTTTTAAAAATTCCTAACTTGGTAACCTGATGTGAATTAATGTATTTCACTATTTTTAATATGCAAGACTTACTTTTAAATTTACTGGTAACTTAAGAAGAATTTTATTTTCAGAAAAAAAACCATTGCATTTAAAATGACATTTGGAACATTTATAATTTATTTCATCTGTAGTAAAACCTTTTACATTAGAGATAGTTATTAATACTAAGAAGTTGTTGGTTTTTAACTGACTTTTCTCTTTAATGTAACCTGGAAAAAATTATATATTTTGATAAGTATCTTTGTAGTGTATGAAATGAACATAATTGTTATGCTTCAGAAATAGATAGAAATTATGGCTATATAATTCTAATGTATCTTGGCTATTTTAAATCCTGGACAGACTTAGTAAAAAGGAAACTACCAACTGGTATCTAAAGTGCATAATTAAGAGTGATCATGAGGAGGGGAGAAAATTATAAATAAAGCACTATTTAACTGAATAATTCGGGCTTAGATAGGAAAACAACAAAATGCGACATTTAAAATATGCACTATTAATATAAATATTGATGAATATTTCCTACTTCATATTGTTAAGCACAAAACATAACTGACATTGATGTTTTGTCAGTCTTCGGTGAAGTCATGGCTTGGCAAAGATAGCAATCAATGGATAATGGACACAAATTTTATCAAACAAAATTCATATCTGCAACTAAAGTTTCATTATTCAGCTATTTACTTCTTTATTGTGATTAATCTCTAAAAGCAACAACATCAGTCACAGTAACATCAACAACAAGAACAAAAAAAACTATGATAATAAAGTGCTTTATTGATTGTGTAATCACAATAGCAGACACATTACCTTCTAAAATTATCTTCTACCTTCAAAGACTGAATTAATTGCTAGCCCAAAGTAATGTTGTTGTCACTTCCTATTGATTTAGGTTATGATCTAAATTTTATTAAAATAATAGATGGAGGAAAAGTAACAAATTGAGTCATTTTGAGTATATATATATGAAAACTAATACTAAAAGTGTTCCTATTAGTTTCCATACATCTAAATCAAAATCTTTATCAAATCTAGAAAACATTTCTGAATATCAAATTACATGTGTAAATTTGGGAGATGAATTATTGAGATAACAATTTAAAATTTTCAGAAAGTTAACTGTTAATTTTCACATCCATTTTTGTGTACTAACCTATCTTGGACGGGAATTAATTTTGGAGGCAGGATTTTATGACTGGACCTCTTCCTGTCATCAACCCTCAACTGTCTTCCAGGTAAGGGATTTTTATAAACTACAGGTCTTCAAAAGCGCAGAGCAATTGGTCATAATGTCAAGTTTAGCACCATATTGCTCAAACAGTAACAAACAAAATATCAATATTTCATGCACATTTGCATGCATATACACACACACACACACACACATACCATATACATACACCATACATATACATACATATTTGTGTGTGTGTGTGTGTGTGTGTGTGTGTGTGTGTGTGTGTGTGTATATGAGTATTCAATGGGCTTAATGCAGTTTTTATCTACCAATTTCAATCAAAAGGTATTGATCAGTCTGGAACAATAGTAGATGGCACTTGCCCAAGATACCATACAATGGGACTGAAACTGGAACCACATGGTTGTGAAGTGAACTTCTTAACCACACAGTCACACCCTGATATTTTACATTGCATTATAACCAAACCATCTGATTACCTTATGGTGCACTATCCTTAGGGACTTCATTCTAATTTGAAAACTTGACATTCTCAACTACAATGTTACAATTTGTAAGGAAGTTAGATGTCAATTTCGGTGATATACAAATTCATTGAAAGATAGGATTTGTGAAATCATTAAAATATTAATGAAGGGATGAGTGTTGTTTACAAAAAAAAAATGAAATAGAGGTACTTCAACCAGACTCCCCACATTCAGAAATGCATATAGATCTTCTTTTGTATGGATAACCCTCGAGTATGGTTGATATACATACAGGTTTAGAAAAGGAATAGATAGATGGAGTAATTTTGAGGAAGTCAGACTAAAATAGAGAATAAATGATCCAGGCTAGTCATTTTAGAAGTATGTCTAGGTTTACATTATCCAATGTGTCATTTTCTATATTTAAGATGGTAGGGTGCTATTTGATAGAGATTTAGCTGCTATTCTGAGCAGATTTTGGTCTCTCATTTGTGCAACTTATTACAACAAAGAGGTCGGCATATATAACTCTTGAAGACAACTGAGCATTCTTAATTGACAGCCTGCAATGAGCTGAGTTTGTGAAAGGAGCAAGAATCCAACCAAATGATAAGGGACATGGTGAATTTAAAAGCTAAGATACAGGTTTAAAAGAAGGGAAATAATAGGGTGAACAAGGAATCATATTAAGAAGCTGAGTGGTAAAAATGACAGGTTAAGAGTGAGATGCTCACATGACAAGGATGAAAAGTACAAAACGTTCTGAATAACAGAAACACCATATCTGTAGAAATCTGTATGTCATAATAGTGGTGAGGGAAGAAGTGTGTTTGAAATACTAATGTTATTATTTTCAGTCATACTGAAAAGAAAATAGTATGGAGATACTACAAAGAAGGATTATTAGTTGAATAGTGAGAGACTCGGATCCTGAATAATTCAGAGGAATCATCCCTATCCAAAACACTTGTTAAAATTTTTAATGCTGGAAGAATTAAAAGCTAATTAGAAATAATTATGTGGTGACAAAAAATATTAGTTAATGGACTAATATTATTTTTAATGTTTTGGCAAATATGGGATAAAATGCTGTACATATTTCTGTATTATTCTGGCCTCATCAGAACAGTATTGACTTCACTATACTTGCCTAAGCAGTGACAAAAAATTCACTAAATAAATGCACAAGATAGTATCAGTATATTCTATGCTAAAATAATCATGGTCTCTTTCAAAGATAAATTTAAGCCTAGAACAGTGAATTTTCTATTTATCTTTTGATCAGGAAAGAATGTACTGCCTAGGCTAATGGGAAGGAAAGAAGATGATATCCACAAACCGAAGACCTGGCTTGAATGTTTATAACACCCAAGGTGCCTGTCAGTAGTATTAAACTGAGCAATGAGTAAGTCTTCTACTCAAGCACAAGGTGTTCAGGAAAAATTTGATGATTTTTTAACGTCTCCTTTTTTTCAGGAACAGCTAAATGTAATGGTGAGCAGTCAACAGTGTTATAGAGTATAGAAATTCAAGTTATAATGGAGAAAAGGTTACTTGAAATGGAGGACTACAAGCCATTAGAATATTGGAAAAGAGTTATCTGTATCATGATGATTCATGCCCCATATCATAATGCCAACACCATGACTGCTGCTCAATGCTCCGTGAACACTGTAAAGGCTAAATGACATGACATGACATGACATGGTCATCATGAAAACCAAGTTCCCTCAAACTGTAATGGTCTTTGAGTGTGTCTTCAGTGAGGATGATGTCATTCCACTCCACATATTTGAACAGGGCCTGGGGCTCAATTCAGATAGCTAGGTGAAGCTGCTTCAAACTGTGGTCAAACCCTTGCTGGAGAGAGTTGTTGCTGGAAGGCCATATGTGGGGCAGCAGGATTCAATTCTTTACTATACATCTGGAAAGAGTCAGAGGTGGTTGTTGGAGAATTTCTATGACCTCATCAGCTCCAATTTTTGGCCACCTAATTCCTCCAATGTTAATCCCATGGTTTACTATTTGTTTGTTGTGGTTGAGAAATCACCAACTTCTTTGCCTCCTACACCATGGCCAAACTGATGGCCAAGATCGAGGAGGCATTTAAGATCTTACCTGAGACACAGTGAGGAACACATACACCAGGTTGGGGAGTTTACTTGAGGCTGTGGTGGAAGCTGAAGACAGCTACTTTGAGTAAACTGTTATCTCCCAGCCATATTCTAGTAGATATTTTTATATTTTTTAAAATACATTTATTTTTGGATGGAATATTATTTTTTTCCGTTCCTTTTATGCAAACAGTCAAATTCAACCCAAACAACCTGTAGTTCATGGCAGGATTTGCACTTAGAATACCAAAAACACAGAACAAATACTGCAAGGTATCTGATCTGATGTTCTTTTAGTTCATCAATCCACTATGCTGGATTGGTAATTTGTCTTTTTTTTTAATCAACCCCCCAAAAGATGAAAAGAAAAGTTTGGGTAATATATTAAATAAGGGATGAAGGATAATACCTGGCTGGTGAAATAGTCAGTTTAAAAGTCAATCAGCTATTATTCAGTTATGTAACAGCAATAAGAATTGAAGTAAGCAAAGATATAGATAAGATATACTAGTTAAACCAATGTAAGCTAACAATATACAGTGATATGTGCAGCCATACAAAACTCATCTAAATCATAACTACTTTAAAAAAATTAATAAAAGTCTCGTTATATACTTTCATATATACTCAATATATAGCAATCTAAATCAAAATGTAAAGTATATTGCTATTTGATTCAAATAAAAAATAAAATCATCTCTGAGATTTAAATAAGTACAATTTAGCAAAATTTGAAATGCGTAAATTAATGAAATCAGAAAGGTTCCCATTCAATGTTTTCTTTCAATTAAATTATATAATCTCATACATTTAATTTGATTAAATCTATGAGATAAAAAAGAAAAAATGGAATTTAAATGAATGCGTTCTTTGAAAAAAAATAAATATAAAACACAAAAAAGGGAAAAAAAAGTTCCAATTTGAGATTTATGGATTTATATCATTTGCAGTAAATGAGAAATACTTGAAACTGAAGTTAAAATGACTGAAAACCTAACTTCTACCTAATGAAATGGCAGAACTCTTAAATCATAACCATAACTCATTTCATTTATTGAAATGATTCAAAGAGTTTCATAATAAAATCTTTCTCATATATTTTCATAAAAATTTCACTAAACATCTGAGGTTGTTTTGTTATCAAATTTTAATTTTATATAGAAGAGCCAATAACTTGTAGTTCAGTCTATTCATATCTAAAGATTTATATAACTTTCTAATCAAATCACTCAAAGCCATATTATTGTAACAGTATAACAGTTCTCTCTCTTACCTTCTATAGATATAAACATATATTTGAATTCTTTAAAACTCTTTCACATCTCAGATAGTTTATTTATCTATCTAAAGTTTTGGCTAAAATTTCATTTCATTTGATATCTGTCTCACTCTCACTCATATAGTCATAATTCATGGCTCCAGTAATCTCTATCCATCTGTTTATTTACCTGTCTGTCTCTCTCTCTCTCTCTCTATATATATATATATATATATAAATTTAATATATAAAGATGTCCTAAGACATAACAGGCTGTAATGCTAACCAATAAGGAAACAATATATAGATCACAGAATATGATATCATGGTGCAAAGACACCTGCATTACATGGGATGAGCCTAGGGTTCAAGAAGACCTGTTTGAGATACATTCATACATATTAGCGATAGAAAATAAATGCCCTCAAGAAGAGAGAGAGAGGGGGAGAGAGAGACAGCCAAACAAAAGAAACTCAAAGGAAAAAAAGACATGGTATATTAACTTACAGAAAAAATTGAAGATATAGGATATATAATTTACTAACAAAAATGGGTTCGTTGCGTAATTTCTTCATCAGTCCTCCTCCCGGAACCTCAACCGCTATTTCGCATTGTTACGGAGAGAATAGCATTGGTCAAGGTAATGCCGGCTAATAAGCCGAGAATTGCAACAAAAATCTTCATAAGAAACTAGGTAAATATTTAAATAAGTGAAGGAAGTGAAAAACACCTGTGGAAAAAGAACAAAAATAAAAGAAAAAAGAAAAAGTCAAAGGTATGTCAACGAAAAATCTTCTGACCATCTCAAGTGATAGCATGTAGTGAAAGGTTGAAAAGTTACTAGCAGGCACAGGAAAATGGAAATAAAGACAGGGTAAGAGTGGGTTCGTGGAATAGAGCAACTAAGAGATACAGGAAGGACAGAGTAAGTGGATAGAAAGAGAAGGGAAGGGAGTGGAGTGGGAAATAACCTTTCTATACTAGGCACGAAGGCCTGAAATTTTGGGGAGGGCAGTAGTCGATTTTATCGACCCCAGTTCGTAACTGGTACTCACTTTATCAACCCCGGAAGGATGAAAGGCAAAGTCGA
>JAOPUL010000001.1:13829754-13842929 GCA_027564515.1 Octopus rubescens | reverse complement strand
AGAGAGAGAGAGAGAGAGAGAGGTGCAGATAATCATGATTAGGCTTGATATGCATATACTCATATAAATATACATAGGATATATTGATACAAAAACTAAATATTTTCAGAAGATAAAAGCACATAGAAATTGATATATATTGACAAATATAAATTTCATTTTACATGGAGTATAGAAAATACAGAAAACTAAGAGGAGAATGCATAATTTTTTAACTCGACAGCTATTTCTTGGAGCTTGGAATAACATCATACTTGTAGCAGATGGAATGTGTAAAGATTCATGGCTATGCAACCAGTGGATGGATGCATAGAGACATTGTCGTACTACTGGCTTCTTTCGTCAGGGGGGAAAATTGGCAAATAACAGTTCATGTCATGGTGCGAGAGATTTAGATGGCTTAGAGAGAGGCAGTGGAGAAGTAGAAGAAGAGCAAGGAGAGATAAGAAATACAAGGCAAGGGGAGGGAGGGGTGAGTAATCGGTGTGATTGAATAGAAGTAGAAGTGGTGAGTTGGAGGGGGAGAAGGGGAGGGGGATATAGGTGGCTATTGTGAAAGGTGGTACCGTTGGTGGGGCATTCTTTTATAAGTTTCAGCCCAAAGGCTGTGGCCATGCTGGAGCACCACCAGTGTAATCACCTACAATATTATTTAATCAACAGAGTACATAATTTATTGAGAGTTACTACAAGTTTCACGCCATGAAAAACAACTCAGACAGCATTTAATAACACGTCTGGTGCTTACATATGGTCCTCAATAAATTATATACCGAATTGATTAAATAATATTTATCTCTCACCAGATGGAGTACATTTTTTGTTGATCTTACCTTCACGGACCAGTATACTATACATACATACATACATACATACATACATATATATATTACTATACAACACTAACATGCCAGTGATACGTTAAAAATATTTGTGCCAGTGAGACGTTAAAAACACTCGTGCTGGTGACTTGTTAAAGGCACCCGGTACACTCTCTGGAGTGGTTGGTGTTAGGAAGGCCATCCAACCATAGAAGCCAAGCCAAAATGGACTGAAGTCTGGTGCAGCTCTCTGGTTTGCCAGTCTCCAGTCAAACTGTCTAACCTCTGCCAGCATGGAAAATGGATGCTAAAGGATGATGATGGTGATTAATGCCTAAAAGAAAAACCATTATCGGAAAGCAGTTGAGTGATAATATGACAGATGGGTTACTGTTTTGCCGTATTGGTTCACTTTGGAGTTACAATCAGCTCATACTAAATAGCAAATATTTGAGTCCACTATTCACTGATATATACTTGTTCAAGAAATGGTTTATATACATATTTACAATGATTAGTTAGCATAATTATTGTGGATAGCCATTGTGCTTCAGCAATAATTACACCAGGGATGTATTTAATGGCTGAAACGAATTTCCTTCAAGCTAAGTTCTAATGAGATAATATTTATTAGTTCGAAAATGCCAAAACTTTTCAGGAAAATTGCATTCTCTTATCTTCATATGATAACCCTGATGTAATCATGAAGAATTTTCTACACATGCTCAAACAATTTCCTATTGAAGCATTGCGAAATATTTTTAATTCAGAATTTTTGCATTTTAGAACATTTTTATAGTATTTAAATTATATATTTTTTCATAAAATGATACATTACAAGTATTTAAAAAGAAATTTTCTTAACTAGAAGCCTTTTTTAAAGGCATTAGTTTTTTCAAACTAGTGTATTTACTTCACTTAAATACGCTACTTTGATCTACTATGCTTAAGGTGAAAGTAAAACAAAATTTAGAAATTCTTCTTAGGCAAAAATAATATTTTTCAAATGCTTCTAATTCATTGTTTTATGGAAAAATATTAAAGACTTTTCCTTTGGATTTGGTCAATTTCGCATATGTAACAGTTTCCCCTTTATTCCTACATACACTATCCATTCTTTCCTTTTAAAAAAAACTTTCCAAATAAATAGTGTAATAGCTATTTGTGCATACACTAGTTAACAGGTCAATAAAATATCTGGCATGTTTAACAACACCATGACCACAACCTTTAGCTTTCAGCTTGTCTAGAACAACCACTCAAGTTGTTTTTTAATTATTCATTGAATTGCTGTCCTATAATTCAATACCCTATGATTGGCTGTAAATTACTCATATGAGGTTGCTTGTGTTTGAGTATTGGCCAAAAGTTATTGTAGTTGTACATGATCAATATCTGAGCTCAAGGAGCTTTTTCTATCCAATTGAACCCACCACCCCATTTCACCTTTTAAGAACCTATTTCAAAAGTGGGAAATATGTTTCATTATTTCGATTTTATGTTATTGATAACACCAAAGTGAATGGAGTTCTAACCAGGAGGAACTAATGTCACCAGACTGTATCCAATGATCATCGGGTGTTTCAACCCTGAACCATAACACTCTCTCTTTGGTGGGTCAGCAGAGATGCCCAAATCACTACTCATCATCTCCTAGCTTCCAGGTTAACTCCTCTCGCTTGCTTCATAACCAACCAGCTCTTTCTGCTGCCTCTCCCCTGCACACAGCCACTCTTCACCCTTTTCCTCTCATCTCGATACTGTAAGCATCCTCCATACCAGCTAGGAAAAGTCATAACTGCCATCACTTCTCCCTGCAATCCTGCCGAACACTCTTGTAATTGACCCACTTCCATTCGAAGGCCTGATCATGCCCTTTTTCTCACAGGACTGTAAGCTCTATCAAGAGTACCTTTTTTGCCTTTTCAGGCATTTGTATCTCCCTTGAGTAAGTGGCATTTTACACCCTGATAAGATGTATACCAGGGTGCTTCTTTCTCCACAATATCTACACAGCTGGTTTCCCTTCAAACCCCAGTACAGGTTTGTTGGCATTGGGAGCATGTCAAACACCACCCACAGCAGGGAGATATGGAAAGGTTCCAGCCTCTACAGGTTTATCCATGACCTTCCTTTTGGAGAGGTCCTGTTTAGTCCAGACTTCCTGAGATACCACTCTACAGCTCTTGAACTTCTTTCTTCCTCCTTGTTTTGTGTTTCTGCTTGGAACACGACCTTCCTCTCCTTGCTATCTGCCTTCTTCCATTGTTGGAAATGTGAAAAACCGAGACCCTGTTGTCCTCTGCATGTAATTCCAATGATTCTGCATAGCTTTCAGCCTGTGCAACAGTGGTGCTGGCCACCCACTTTCACCCTATAACCTTGTTGTGATACCTGCAGGTCTGTCACGCCCGGTTTGGGAGTTCCTGTGCATCATTACAATTCTACTTCTCATAATATTGAATTCTATCCACCATGGATGTCAGAGGAAGTTGGAGCTGTTCAGATTTTATGTACAGGTGTATTGAAATGAAGCTTGGAGGGACACCTAGCCACCTTCGGAGATATTTGCTTACCCTCCTCTCCACTCTTTCTACTCTTGTCATTGGAATCTCATATACTGTCAATAACCATATGAGTCTTGGAAGCAGTTCATGTTGGTAGAGTCATGCCTTGTATTTTTCTGGAAGCCCTGATATCTCAGTCCTCCTCAGCCATCCCTCTGCTTGCTTCGCACTATTGGTAACATTACCAGACGGTTTGACTTGAAACTAGCAAGCTGGGGTGCTGTGCCAGACTCCAGTACGTTTTGACTTGGCTTCTATGGGTGGATGCCCTTCCTAATGTCAACTAATCCAGAGTGTACCAGGTTACTTTAATGTGTCACCAGCACGAGTATTTTTAACATGTCACCGGCACATACATACATACATATACAACGAGCTTCTTTCAGTTTCTGTCTACCAAATCCACTCACAAGGCTTTGGTCAGCCCAAGGCTATAGTAGAAGACATTTGCTCAAGGTGCCACACAGTGGGACTGAACCTGGAACCATGGGGTTGGGAAGCAAGCTTGTTACCCCACAGCGGCGCTTGCACCTATAATTCTGTTTGTTAATTTGCCTCTCCTCACCATACTCCTAGATTTCTTGGGTTTAAACTTCATTCTAGCCCGTGTTTTCATGTATTCAAGTTAAGTCAGCACCCATTCTGCCCCCACATGGGTTGTGGTTGTCACTGTAATATCATTCATGAAACCCCTTATTGGATGTTGTTGGCTGCCTGATTTCATTGTTGCTCCTTGTACTTCGTTATCAGCAGCTGTTATGAGAAGATCCATTCCCATGAGGAATAAAATGGGGGTCATTGTGCAACCAGTTGTGATTTCAAAGATATTTCAATAATATATTTTTTGATCTTTCTTTAAAAAAATTTATGAGATTATAGTGGGGTAAAGTAAATGACTTCATCCAAGTTATTTCACTGTATCGATCTTTAACAATAAGATTAAATTATGAATGATGAAGGGGCCCAAAGAAATATAGGAGTAGTCTGCTGTTTTATTGTTAACGGTCTGAAAATGGAACCCAATGGTTCCTTGGAAAAAAAGCAAAATCAAGTCGGAAAATGTGACTAATGTTATGACCTGATACTATTAGAGAATATTGTGCACGTTTTAGTAATTTAGTTGAACAGCTTGTGTGATTGAATGTAGAGATATAGAGAAAAAGCAAGGGAATACGACTGACCTGTTGTAGTAGATTTTTAAGTTTGTAGTAGTTGGGCAAGTCTGGCTGTCCCCCTGTTCACCTCTGATTGTCCGTCCAGCTCTGTCTTGTCTACTGTCTTTCATTCTTATTCACATAAGATGCTTTTACCTAATTCAAAGGCTGATCAGTTGTAAAGCCTGTTGAGAGACCAAGCCACTCATACAGGGATCTCGTAGCACATCTTTCCATTCTCTCCATTCTTATCAAATGTATTTCATATACTTAGAGACAGCATAATGATGTCAGTAAAAGACCATGTTGGTAACATCACACTTCACGTTTCCTTACAAGACTGCAGTTGTCAATAGGAATTAGACCATGTTTCACCTTGGCCTTAATTATTTCCCATCCAGTTCCCTAGAGGAAATTGAGTGGGAGATAAAGTGAGGTCAGGGCATTATGGACATGCTGTGACTTGTTTTGGCTTTGATGTGCAGTCAACACTGCTGGGGGAGCTCATCAAACCGGACAAGAATTGTTTTGGTTTCCTCTGGCTTTCACTCCCCCCAAGTAGCTCCTTATGCCTCTCAATACCAGCTCCATAGCCATCATGAGAAGAAATGGAGTAATGATGCTATCATGACGTCTTCTTCCAATACTTGTTGACTGGTCATGAAGTATTCAATGGTTTGGGTTCTTGTCAATCGCCTTACTAGACGTTACCAACTCGCATTGCTATCTCTCGCCTCAACCTTCTTTTTTTGTGCGATGGGCCTTCATCTCATTCCTTAACTACCAAGTGTTGCATCTTGCATCTGTCGTTTTCAAAGAGCAGGTTCGTGGATGATGTATGCATCTTTCTTGTTAGAACACTATGAAAGATTTCTTCTTATGTGAATCTTTTACATTGTTTTTGCAGATTATCATTACTTTCACATGAGATCAGCTTGTCTTTCCAAAGCATCACATTATCCTTCCAAAATACTCACCAGTCTTTCCTGCTAGTCAACTTGCTCAATGTTTCATATACAGCTTGCACTATGAGACACTCTTCCTCAGCTGTGTGACGATCACAATGCTTTCAGTACCTTCCAACTGTATCGCTTCCTGTAGCAGTACCAAGCTATATTGATGTTACGAAAGAATAGCCAAATTCTTTTGATCAACACTATAGCACACCTTTTCGCTCGTCATCCATACTGTCATCATAACAAACTGAGGTAAACTGTAACCACTTCAGCCATTATTTTGTTTTACTACTACTACTGAGTATTTGTTCTTTACTCTCAGTTCGTTCGTTTTTGTTTTGTTTTGTTTTTCTAACATACGTCTGCGATATCCACGTTGAAGCATTTTCTGTTTCCTTTTCATGAATCACTGGTGCTTCCTTTGATAATCCTGTGATTTCTTGAATTAATTAATCTTAAAATTTAAAATTTTAATTGAGAATGTCAAGCATTGTTATAAGCAAAATCGTGGTGATGTTTTTTTTTTCTTATTATTCCTTCTAATAATACAATATATGTTCATTATTTCATGCAGCTAGAGGATAATATAGGTGTGTGTGTGTGTGCACGCATGTATATGTGGGAGAGTGTATGCGTTTGTGTGTGTGTATGCAGTGTATTTAGCATATATCATTAAATTAACAATGTAAGTCATACCTCTCACCTAAAAAGTTATCTTAATTAAATTAAATAACCTAAAGCAGTATAATCTGAATAAACTAACTGGGAACCCCTTACAATTCCAAAATGAAATGTCTAACTTAAGAACCTGTAAAAATGTTAAAATAAGTCTACAGATAAATACCGCAAACAAATATCAAAACCCAACATTAAAACTTATAAACTTACAAACAATACCTAAAATATATAGTATCCATTCAATCAGATAACCTTAGAAACATAACTAACTTAGGAATAAATTTAACAAAACTGAAAATTCCCTCCTCATCTGCCTTACGGAAATCAACGTAATTTTGATACCTATTGGCAGGATCACTGCTTCCATCTGTATCAAACAACCTTAAAAGCATATAATTTAACACTGACTGAAAATTTACAAACCTAATATAATTTTAAATTGAATGACAGGAGCGGGCGACGTCCATAATCTTTTTCAGGGCCCTTTAAACTGCTTAGATCAATACAGTTGATGTTGAGCTTGAACTGTAATCATTTGCAAATGGAAAAGGTAGGCGGAGAATTTCAGAAAATTGTAGTTTTGGAATTTGATCAAGTAAAATGTTGGCAGCATAGGGATGAGGAGAACAGGCGATTTGAGTGAGTTAAGGAGTGGGTTGTATATGACTTGTTACATCGTGGTTGCAGCAGATGTGAAAGAAGAGAGTAGAGTAAGTTGTACATTGGTAACTCAGTGTGTATAGTGTATATATGTAAGAGCCCACTATTTTTTATATACAGTTTTAATGTTGTAACAATTGCAACGTTCTAGATCGGTAACATTTCTTCGTTTCATTTCTACCATCCAGCGTTCTGTGTTTTGAGCAAGCTGGACATGTTTAACAGGAGTAATAAGAAATGTTTATGAGAAGAATTTGCAAAAGACTGCATGAAAAGTATTACCGTCCAGAATATATCAGTCTTATAGACATTTAACAAAGGTTTCAAATTTCCTACTCCATTTTCTCTTAAAATGCACAATCTTTCCATAGATAAGGATAAGAATCCACTGTTGTGAATGAAAATGCATTGTTCTATCATCGGGCATAAAATAGCAGCAGAACGAGTCCCTAGTAACACCAAAATGCATTCCAAATGTCTTGAGAGCGTCAATATTCGAAACGAAGGCTAGCGAATCACAGGAGCGAAACGAAGAAACTACCCAAGCCTTTCGAATGAAGCCCAATAGGTCAAATGAAAATACCACGATGAAGCAAGACTAAAGCAAATGACAACTGCTCGATAACAAAATGTTACATCATACTAAATCGGTTGTACAAATTTAAACTAATTTTGTTGCAAATAATATTTGTTAATTTCTATCAGATAAATCTGTTGAAGTTAAATATCCAAGGAAAAATTATATTTTGTTTATTTGTTATTTTGATATTTCAGTTATTTTATCTTCTAAGATTTCAATCTTCTGTTTTTCCAGCAAATGTTTCAACTGTGAGGTTTGTTTTCTTATTCATTTCACCTGAAATGTTACCTACTGAAATGGAGTCGTTGATCTTTTATTTAATTATATATATATTTATATGTTTATTTGTATATTTATATGTTAATTCCCATTTTTCTCCTTGTGTTCACCTTCAATCACGGTTCAATTGAAATATTTTGTACAGTTATTGTATAGCTCCTGCAATGGAGTTGGTGGATATTGAGAGCTGTAATTGAGTAGCCTAAGTCAGCTCTGATCATAAAGATCTATGATTTAAAAGAAAAGAGAAAAACATACTGGACATGACCATCTTCTTTTTTTTTCTGGAGAAACTGCACCCGTTGCCTTCTCAGATTCTTTTGCATGTAAGGTTTCTTGTGTAGTAAGGCCTAGAATCAAAACATCACAGCTCTCATAGCTGGGTCCAGTGCATACTTGAGTCAGGTGACTTGCTCTGATTACTGACCAATCAGCTTGTGGAAATATCGCTCCATGATATTTCCAGCACAAAAGGGTTGATAAAAACGAAAGCATGCCAGAATCAGACAGAAGCCACCGGATAACACACATTCTCACCTCTCACCAAAAGCAAGTCAGAGAGAGTGGCATACTTCAAAAGCACAAACAACAAGCCCTTACTTCAGCAAGTTTTCCTTTGCTGAAGTTCAGCCTCGAGTTAAAAGGAATTCTTCAACTAGGAAGGAAATGCACCATACCCACCTCTCACATGAAGTAAATCTCTATTGTTAATAGTTTCATTACAACTACGTTCAATCACACTACATTATGCTACTGGCAAACTGTGATGTAATTATGTAGATATTGTAATTTACTTCAACAAAATAAAATGTTACTTCAACAATGTTCATAATTGATTATTTATAGAATGACATACGGCTAAACTTAATACCAACCAATACCCATTGACCAATGCGACACTTGTTTCTTCACCTATACTAGAACAATATGGTGGAGTGACTACTATACTGAGTCACACAAATAGTATTATAGTTGTTAAATACCTATTCTATACAGCTTCATATTTAATAGTCAAAGGAATATTAAATACACAACATTCTGTCAGTTTATAATCATAAATTGAAGGAGAAAAATTATCGTAAACAATCAACATCGATATCCCTTAAAGGAGTTTTATCAGAATTGTAATTTGTTTTTTAACGTGGAATCCCAATCACAAAAACTGAAAAAGTTTAGAACAAAAATGTGCGTGTGTGTGTTTTTGATTATTAAACATTTGAAAAGCTATCTTTTGATGGAAAAAAATTGCCCGAGTGCCTATTTAACATGTCCAGATGGATGTATTGAACATTCAATCTTTTCGTTTGTGATCACAAACCAAAAGAATGCCAAATATACACACTTATATAAAAAGCAATATATTTATAAGTTTAGAAAATGTAATGATTCTTGCTTGTGTTCATAATCCTTTGAATTTACAGTCGTTTGCTTTTTGGCAGAGCATTGGTTTTAGAGAAATAGTTGTGCCCATAGTCTTGCAGACACTCTACTATCGAGAGTGATGTGGTCAAGGCGCCTTTTGAATTGCTATAAGCTGATAGCGGCAGGGAAAATATATGCAAGTGGGGAATTCCCGAAGGTCAATATAGAAAGGGTGGAAAAAGTAATTAGTGTGAGGTCTAGGTGGAGAACAATATGGGTATTGAGCGGAGAAGAGAGAAATAAATCAGGAGTGGATGAAAGATCGCCAATTAAGCTGTCATTTCTAATAAATTCATCGATGATATTTAAGACAGTTTAGCAGACGTCGGAGTCTGGAAGCACCAACAATTGGAATTTCTCCGCTTTGACGGGGATTTTTCAGATTTTTTCATCATTTTTCGCAATTTCTTTTTGCTAAAAAGATAGTCCAGAGCATTTCCAAGGGTACCGTGAAAACAAAAAATCTGAAAAATCCCCGTGAAAACGGGAAGGGGGGGGGTTTAAAAAAATCATTTTTTTCGCAAATATTTTTGGCTAAAACGATAGTCCAGAGCATTTTCAAGAGCACACGAAAATGAAATCTGAAAAATCCCCATCAAAACGGAGCAATTGTTGGTGCTTCCTAACTCAGGTGTCTGCCGGCAGTTTATCCATATTCACACTTCACTGAAGTTTTGCATTACATCTGATACCTTACACTTTCGCTTTATAAATGCTTTCACTTTTTTTACATTTTCGTTTTACATTCATCTACAATAATTACTGAGCATCTATATATTATTATTTATTATGGTCGGGTTCCAACCCAGGCTACAGCAACAAAGTCCACCCACCATACCTCTCGGTCCGACATCACTGCTTCAAGGTTCTGGATACATTCCAGGCCAGCTGTCTGCAATCATGTTGTCGATGTACAGCACCAAGAAGTGGTTTCGACAAGACTATTTGGATGCTGAACTGTTTGCTTTAAGAAGTTCCAAATTGAATGTTGTTGAAGACTTTAAGTGCCTAGGTGTTTGGGTGAGCAGTTCGGAAGCAGACATCAAGATCAGAAAGGTACAAGCATGGACAACCTGTCACAAACTAAAGAAGGTCTGAACTCCAAATTGCTCAGGTGAATCAAAATCAAGTTGTTCATTGCAACTGTTGAATCAGTGCTATTATATGGCAGTGAAACATGGACACTGACAAAGAAATTATCAAACGGACTAGATGGATGATACGAATGGCCCTAAATGTGAAATGGCAGCAATATATGACAAAAAAAATGCCTTTATGGAAATCTGCCGAAAATTAGCGAGAAGATCAGGCAAAAACGACTGTGACTATCTGGTCACTGCGTGCGCCACACAGCTATAAGCATCCAAATTAGTTTTGTGGAAACCACTTCATGGTGATCTAAGAAGAGGCAAACGTCACACATCTACAACTTGATTCAAATTTCACCAAAGTCGACTTTGCTTTTCATTCTTTCGGGGTCAATGTTAACAACTTACCCGTCCTTCAAATGTGCTGGCCTTGTGCCATAACAAGAAAAGATTATTATATCCTTCTGTTGGAAATAACTCACTGCACCCTCCTCTATTTTTAAAATCTGCCCCACAAACTTCACTTTGGTTTTAGGTGTAAATATCTGCAGCACTTAATAAACCTTTGTAATTTTGTTATAAGACCAGCATTTTTGAGGGTAGGGGACTAGTCGATTACATCCACCCTAAGGCTCAATTGGTATTTATCTTATTGGCTCCGAAAGGATGAAAAGCAAAGTCGAACTCGGCATAATTTGAACTCAGAACATAAAGAGCCGGAGGAAATGTTGCTATGCATTTTGCCCGACTTGCTAATGATTCTGCCAGCTCTTCGCCTTTGAAGGGCCAATAAGCCTTTCTACTATAGACACAAACCCTCAAAATTCGGGGGCTGGAGGTAAGTCGATTACATCGACATCAGTGTGTGACTGGTACTTATTTTATCGAATCCGAAAGGATGAAAGACAAAGTCGTTCTCAGCAAAATTTTAATTCAGACGAGGCGGAAGAGATGCTGATATGCATTTTGTCCGACATGCTAACGATTCAGACAGCTCGTCGCCTTCGAAGGGGTGATAATGTTTTCTTTATTACAAACATTCGGGACAGTACAAGACAATGCAACGTGGGGTTACATAAGATGAAGCAAGTAAACAGTGAAAAGGGTAACAAAATATTATGATTTTATTCATGAATTACAATATATAAACATTAAAACGTAAGAAAATATTAGGAGTTATACAAAGAAATAAGGCAAAAAGAAAGAAAAAACAGCCAACAACATCAATTCAACACCAAGTGCCATGATTGATCACACACCACAAGGTTCAACAGAACCTACTGAAGCAAGCCAACACGGTCGTGGCATAATTATGGGTGATTGCGAGACTAAATGCGCTGGAACAGCTAAGCACCCTCACGGGCTTCACCAGACTCTTCGGTTAGGCGAGCCGCCAATGATAACAACTTTGCAGTTAGTGGCCCAGCCCCTCAAAATGTCACAGGCTGGTTCACTGACAGATCCTATTACTTAAGGTCTTTTTTCCGCTCCGCTAGGGAAGCAGTGGCTTCCTATTTACCACAGCGTCCAGAATATGGTAGGGAGCAAAGGATTTTCAGACTGTGACATCCCAAGGACAAAGGGTAAGACCATCTGGTCTTTTCCCATCACTTCTGGATAATCCCGCTGACTCCAGAACTGAGGGGATATTAACCCAAGCCAGGGCCCGCTTAATGATCAAGCTTAGCTTGGTATGATGAGCAAAACGACCAGCATTTAGGCAACAAGAGAAACCGTGAAGGCCTGTGGAGTCGAGGGACCTACCACATCTCAGTCCCCCACAGACGTTGGCTTCCACCCTGAGTGCAATGGAGTTGCAGAGCTCATCCAGACTGAGCAGACTACCAATGCTGGCCACAAGATTGATCGAAGAGAGAGTTGAAGGTGGCACCTGAACGCAGACTGTCTCATTCTCTCTGCTTCCGTCTATCCTCAGCTGTAATAGGAACTGACAAACCCAGCTCTCTCCACTGTAACAGAGTTTCAGCCATCGCCCTATTGGAACTAGTCCATGTTGGAAAGGAGCCTTGATGGTAGAACACGCGAAAAGTTGTGATTTAAGGAAGATTTGGCTGCTGTTTCTAGCAAATCCCACACACCTTCGTTTCTTTCTCACATGTATTGATGTTTTTCAATATTTTCTCCCCATAAAAACATTTAATGGAGTGATGATGGGATATAAGGCCCCCCCCCCCAAAAAAAAAATTAGTAATTTAGATTTTTTATTCTCCCACCGAACCAAGCGAGGTCGTGTCTTTTTTTGTTAAAGAAAAAACATTTACTAACTGAAAAATATATGCTATTAAAATAAATTATCTTCTACATACCTCTTTTTTAAATCACTAAATAAATTCCTAGCAAAGACCGTCTCAGACTCTCCAATATTTTAAAATTATAAACAGAAACAATGGAGGAAGGGAGACTGTGTGTATCTGGTGGGTAGGGGGTGAAAATTATAAGTGTTCAACAACCAAATCTCCCTTTATTCACACACCTTTTCGTGTGAAAATATTCTCAAACTGTCACATGCTGTGACACCTTCTCTGGCGGTAACTTGGCGTGTTCAGCTATCAGCCCAGGCCGGGAAAAGCAAATTATTAAAGTATCGGTCGCCCTCTGACAGGTTTATGGACGAACATGTGGCAGTGGAGATATCTGACATTCTCGGCTTTGGGACTATATTCCTGCTCTCAGATATCGGGGAGGAAATAGCTATCCGCATGTGCCAGCCCTGTGAGTCCGCGTGGCTGTTCCAGCGCATCTCTCTCGACTTCCTCCAGGGTAACGCCTTTTCCGTTTTGGGACCATAAGGTGGTTTGAATTGACAGGAAATCGGCAGAAAGTAAGAATTTCGTAGTTTACTAGAAGAGCAATATTCATAAATAGTGTCAAGATAGGCGCGGCGTGGCTGTGTGGTAAGAAGCTTGCTTCCCAACCACATGGTTCCGGGTTCAATCCCAATGCGTGGCA
>JAOPUL010000001.1:13645858-13656960 GCA_027564515.1 Octopus rubescens | reverse complement strand
GAAAGGCAAAGTCGACCCCGGCGGAATTTGAACTCAGAACGTAGAGACGGACTAAATGCTGCTAAGCATTTTGCCCGTCGTGCTAACGATTCTGCCAGCTCGCCGCCCTATACGTATTGATAATAATGAGTCTTTTTAGCCCATTATTAAATACCTATGGTAGTAATCCAATCAGGATTTGAAACTAAAACATTCTACTTCACTCGCACACATACAGGCACTCTGTATGATGAGGGTTCAATTTGATCCGATTAACCGAACAGCCTGCTCGTGAAATTAACGTGAAAGTGGCTGAGCATTCCACAGACACGAATAATTCTTCACGTACTTCTCATGGAGATTGAGTGTGACACAGAACGTGACAAGGAGGCTGGGCCTCGTTTGAATTACTGGTACAACTCATTTTTGCTAACTGAGTGAACTGGAGTAACCCGAAAAAAATGTCTTGCTCAAGGACGTAACGCGCCGCCAGGAAACGAACTCATGACCTTACGATTGTATGCTGAATACCCTAACCACTAAGTCACGCGCCTTCACTGCTCACTCGCATAAACCATAATATCTAGAGTTGATTCTTCCATTTTAAAAAACAATAGGCTTTTGAAGAGCGAAATGACGCCTAGAAAAACCAGTTGGTGACAGGTTTTCATGGGCTGAGAGAAACAATGGACTTTGCTGATCTCTGATCCGTTCACGCATTACTATTAGGCCTTATAAAGGCGGCGAGATGGCAGAATCGTTACCGCACCGGGGAAAACTTCTTAGAGGCATTTCGTCTGTCTTTACGTTCTGAGTTCAAATTTTGCCGAGATCGACTTTGCCTTTCATCTTTTCGTGGTCGATAAAACAAATACCAGTTGTGTACTGGGGTCGATGTAATCGACTCATACCCTCCCCCGAAATTGCTGACCTTGTACCAATATTTGAAACTAATTTTTTTAGGCCTTATATAAAACGTTTTACGTGAGAAATAGAGAGAAACTACAACATTTGTACGATTCAACCGATTCCACAGACAATTCAGCAAAATTGCTAGAAGAACCTGTACAACTCACCGCAGACAGAGACATCTCTCTTTACTCTATTTTTGTCCTTTAGTTTTGATCTTTTACTCTGCTTTTACTCTGTCACAAAGAACTTGAATAACTAAACAATTTTTGACAATCATACGGAATTCTTCATTCCCTCTCATACACACATAAATACACCTCTCCTGTGTGCATTCACACATTTTTTTATGTGCGCACACGCACACACACACACACACACACACACACACACACACACACACACACACACACACACACATGGACTTTGGGATTAAGTAACAATGAATTTTTTCGATGTTTCATGAATAAGCAATTCGCTCTGCATATTTCGTAGCTGTTTTTCTTGCTATGTTATTGACTGTGTAAATTTCTCCTACTTGGTGGAGCGTCCAAGAATAAACCAATTGTGATACATATTTCATATTTCACTTAACTTTGATATTTCATACGCATTTCCCTTATAATTAGCTCTATTTTTACAATGCGGAAAAGAGCGTGTATATTTACGAAGGAACTCTCAAGAAGAATTACGCTTTTCTACAAAAAACTTCGTGCCGACAGAGTAAAATGTGATCAATGTTTTGCAGTGTTCTCTGTAGTGAATGCAGAGGTCGATATTAAAGACCATTTGAAATCTCAGAGGCACAAAGGGACTTTAGTTGCAAGTTCGGCACAGTAAGGATTTTTTTTTTTATAAATAAAATAGAAATAATCGAATTGGACTTTCTAGTTGCCGCTAAAGAAAAAACACTTTTGCTTTTCATACCGTTTCTTATACATTAAGTTGAACGAGTATTTTCTGTAATAAATAATCCTTTCTATACTGGGCACGAAGGCCTGAAATTTTGGGGAAGGGGAGTAGTCGATTTTATCGACCCCAGTTCGTAACTGATATTCACTTTATCGACCCCAGAAGGATGAAAGGCAAAGTCGACCCTGGAGGCATTTGAACTCAGAACATTAAAGTCGGAAGAAATGCCGTTAAGTATTTTTCCCAGCATGCTAACGACTCTGCCAGCTCGCCTCCTTACTACTGTTCTCAATAATCCTTTCTATACTAGGCACAAAGGCCTGAAATTTTGGGGGAGGGGAGTAGTCGATTTTATCGACCCCAGATTGTAACCGGTACTCACTTTATCGACCCCGGAAGGATGAAAGGCAAAGTCGACCCTGGAGGCATTTGAACACAGAACATTAAAGTCGGAAGAAATGCCGCTAAGCATTTCTCCCGGCGTGCTAATGATTCTGCCAGCTCACCTCCTTTCTACTGTTCTCAATAATGACAATGAAAAGAGCAACTGAAGAGGATCCATTTCAAAGTATCAGTGACTTATTCTGAAGGCTAAACTTTAGTCCACTGTGCAAGGTCATCTCACGCAGATTGGGAAAATGTGTAGTGACGGGAAGTGGGTACTTCATGAGCTGTCCCTCAAGAATAAAGCAGTGCAGTCAACAATTTCCTAATCAGGAAGGAACAAACACCTTTTCTTAATTGAACAGCAGCAGATGATGAGAAACACATAGTCTATGTCAAGAATAAGCATAAGAAGCAGTTACTATCATCAAATGAAAACCCAGTTTCAACATCCAAACTAGATCTACACCCCCAAAGAATATTTTGCTGTGTGTTTTGGTGGAATACAATAAGTATAGTTCACTTTGAATTATTAGAACAAGGGAAAAGTATCACCACGGAACTTTATTGTTCAACAACTTGAACAAGTCAATCACGTTTTGCTCAAAAAAACAAACAGCTCTTGTTAGCAGAAATGTAGTCATCCTGCAACATGATAATGAAAAGACACATTCAGTGAAGATAACCGAAAAGACAAATTCATTAGGCTGAGAAGCTCTACTCATCCACCCAACTTACCAGACATAGCTTCATCAGACTTTTACTTATTCAGGTTGCTTGAACTCTTTACCAGAGGAAAAACTTTCACAAGCAGGGACAATGTTGAAACAGCACTCCAAACAATTTTCCCTTCCATAGAACCAGATTATTTTGCCCAAGGAATCAGAAAAACTGGTTTAGAGGTGGTAAAATGTTACTGTTAATGATGGTAATTATATTCTGAATGAATAAATATATTTATGATATGTTTCATACTTATTTGAACTCATTATATGAAATGTGATATTACTTTTTACTATTCCATAGCATATATCATCATCATCATCATCATCATCATCATCATCATCATCACCACCATCATCATCACCATCATCATCACCATCACCATCATCATCTTCCTTTAACGTCCGTTTTCCATGCTGGCATGGGTTGGACGGTTTGACCGGAGCTGGCAAGTCTGGTGGGGCGGGCTGCACCAGGTTCCAGTCTGATTTGGCTTGGTTTCTATGCCAACCACATTACAGTGTGTGCTGGGTGCTTTTAATGTGCCATTGGTACCGGATTCTCGACACTAGTGCTTTTTATGCAGCACCACACAGACAATTGGTAGCCAGACGGATGAGACATATAGGCCAGAGACAGACAAACATAAGGGCCGGGGTACACATAGATCAGAGACAAACAATATATGTAAACCAGGGGGGGAATACATATAGACCGAGGACAATGCCAACCACATTACAGTGTGTGTTGGGTGCTTTTGACATGCCACCGGCACCAGATTCTCAGCAATAGTACTTTTTACATGGCATCACACAGGCGATTGGTAGTCAGACGGACACATGGACAGGGATGGATGAGACATATAAACCAGGGACAGACAGACAGACATGAGGACTGGAGTACTCATAGACCAGGGACAAACGACATATGTAGACCGGATATATATATCATCATCATCATCATCATTTAACGTCCATGTTCCATACTGGCATGGGTCAGATGGTTTGACAGGAACTGAGGAACCGATGTGTCCAAAGACTGCATCAAGCTCCAATGTCTCTTTTGGCATAGTTTTTATGGCTGGATGTCCTTCCCAACACCAACCATTTTACAGAATGGACTGGGTGCTCTATTCATGCCACCCACACTATTGAGGTCACCTTGCAGTTCGTAGGACTACAATTCCTGGGCTAGGTGGATGGTCAGCTTCATGCGAAGGGATTACTATGAGAGAAGTGGGGTTTAGCAGGTTTCTGAAGAGTGATCTGCATGGCTACTAAAAAGAAGAAAAAGGTGTGGTGGTGGTGGGGGGAGAGAAAATGAGCAGTAGGAGTTGCAAGATATAGATAATAGTGATATGGTGATCAAGGTGCCTCACAAGGCACAAACTGTGTAGAAGAGGGTGGTTGGTTTCTAAGATTGTATGGGAAGATAATTGGGGGGGGGGGCAAACTGCCAAAATGGGGAAGTTTGAAAGGAGCATGATATGAGGATCCAGAAGAGGGGGGAGGGCACAAATAGCAGGTGTAGTAACGATGATACAGTTACTGGGGGAAAGAAGACAAGAGGTAGGCATAGTGCATGACGAGAGTGAGTCATTGTAATGAGTGGAGAATCCAAAATATAGCACTTCCAGAACTCAGTTTTGCTTAGGAGGGCAAGTCATTTTGATAATGTCATATTGCCAGAAATCCTGTTCGTTTGTCATCTCATCTGTCAGGCTGAAGGTCCTGGAGTCAGCTTTCACCACTTCATCCCATGTCTTCCTCTTCCACAGATTGCAGTGACATTAAGAAAATGGCACTTCTTTATACAGCTGTTCACATTCATATGCATCTTGACCATACCATCTCAGTCTTCTTTCTTCAACACAACATCTGATTCCTCTTATACCCAGTTTTTCACTATGCTCATGTCTCACTACCATGCAGCATTGCCATTCTAACACAAACATCATACAATATGCCCTTTACTTTTAGAGTAAAGATATTTGTTGTCAGCAGTGGTAGTAGCTCCATGAACTTTCTCTAACCAGTTCTTACTCTAGCAACTATACTTTCGGAACAACCACCTCCCTGCTAATTACATCTAGATAACAAAAGCTATCAGCTCCTTCTAATGAGCCATCTGGGCATTTAAGAGACTCAATTTCAGGTGTGCTTGTGTGTACTGCTCCTGTGCATCTACTGCAAATGGAGCTTACATTCTCAGATAGTCTGCCAGTGATTCCACTGTATCTCTTGTGTGTCCACAGCTTACATTGAGTACAATATATGGAGTTTATACCTACCCCTTTGCTATATTTTGCATAAGGCCATTTCTCTGAAGGTACCAGGCTCCTGTTGTCTTTCCTACTTACTAAAACCTTAGTCTTTGACAAGTTGAACCACCTGTAAGCTGTTCATCTACACCTAGTTTCCTCAGATCCCATTGGGTATAGATGGACAATGTTGTCAGCTATAGAAGACTGCTCTACATAACTGATATTATTTTTTCCCTTACACATTTTATATCAATTCTTCAGGTATGGGTGAATAGTTTTTGCTGAGGAAAGGGTAAATATACTTTTGGATGAACTTACTAATGCTAATTTGTCAGCTATGAAATTGGAATGATATCTATTTTTAGGTCAACAGACTTAAATAAACTGTATTTGTTGTTTTGTTTATGGGCTGTACACAAAGGCTGTTGCAGGGTTTGACCTGTGATCGTCCAGTCTGTAGTTTAGCACTTGAGAACCACCACAGCTAATTTACTTGTTATATGAAGAGATTTATTGTGTTGAATGCTAATATAAATATAGATTTCTTGTATAGATACAATACACACTGTTTTATAATGGAAGAGGAAATTGATAATATAAATATAAACACACAGCAGTATGGGAATTGGAAATGAACATATCAAGATAAATGGCTGGACATAATTTAGAAAAGTGAGTTCTGTGTGTGCAGATTATTTTGTTAATTCACTCCTCTGTGCAACCGAGTTGCATTCATACATTTTATTCTGTTGTTGCTTCCATCAAGAATATGAGGCTGTCAGGTTCAGTAATTTGCATTTCTTTTCAATGAATTTTGAATATTGCTTCGTATTTGTGTGTCTGTATTGAAATAGATAAACTTAGGAATTACATATTTCTGTTGAAATGGAAGATAGGTAATAATAGGAAATATTGTGATGGCTACACTCAGCTTTTCAGTCTAAGCTTAATGACTATGGCTTTTCTTAAGAGGATTAAGTGAAGAGAAGTCCAGATATAAAATGTGATATGAGGGGTTTTATGGTTGCATAAATGGCATGTCTCTCATGACTACTGTATGGTATAAACAAAGAAAGTGATAGTCATTGAATGAAGATAATTTATGAGATGTTTCAATACAAGAACATTAATGAAGCTAATTCTGGTCTTCTGAGAAACATTTAATATTTCTCAGTTCTACAGAGGTCAGGTTTACATCAAAGAAATATGTTGAAAAATTAGAGATTTAAGTCAATTTGATCTGATCTTTACATTATTCAACAGAAAAGCAAGTAATAAATCTGAAGAAAGTACCAGCTTATGAGAAAGTTTCAAAGAGAAGAATCAAATGGTTCACTTGATATCACTTAAACTTGAAATCTTTGTGTTTGAATGCCTGTCTATGTGGGAATATGTCTTGTTTTGGTTGTAAACTAAAAGAAAGATTTACAAGTAAAATAATTTTAGCTGCACTAAAATCGACAATTATTGTAATTTAAATGTATATATATTCCAATAAGCATGTAAATATGTTTTATATTGGCAATATTTTGTTACATACATATTTAAGTTGTAGAAATACAGGGTTTTTAGTTTGTTGAAGGTGATAAGAGAATTTTAGGCCATTCTATCTTTGGATACAGACACAAAAATGATCGACAAAACATTGTCTCAACATCTAGCACTTAAACAAAAGTCATGCATCATTGGAAAGTACTGTTGTTTTACACACATAACCATATCAAATCTGTTTAAAATAATATTAAACAACATTTTAGAAATGCAATATTGTTATTCAGAAGAGTTGCCTTTTGTTTAATGTAAAGTGATATTAGCTGTTAGAAACACTAATTTGAGCCCCCCTCCCACAAAAAATGGCATATAAAGAAACAGGTCTGCTGATGGAATTTAAACCATTATCTGTCAATTGTTGGATGTCCATGATACTATTTGTACCACAGAATGTCTACCAACCCTTCTCTCCAATCAACTAATTAAAATATTTTTCTGCTAAATGTTTTTTAACTGCTACTTTTTACTACAAGAGAATTGGTGATTTACTTAACATAGCTTCAAATGCCGCTGGGGTCGACTTTGCCTTTCATCCTTCCGGGGTCGATAAAGTGAGTACCAGTTCCGAACTGGGGTCGATAACATCGACTACTCCTCTCCCCCAAAATTTCAGGCTTTCGTGCCTAGTATAGAAAGAATTATATTTGACAGAGTAATCCAAATGCTAAACAGTTTGCACCATTGTGTCATGTTGGATATCTCCAGCAGAGTCTACTTCATTGCAAACATTGAGTCCTGATCATCAGTTAGTGATTACCTTCCTCTGTCCATCCCTCCCACCTGTCATAAAGGCTCTATAAAAGGGTTTATGGACAAACTACCTTTTCCTCCAAACTAAAAAAATAATAAATATATATATGTGGCTTTCCAACCACATGGTTTCAGGTTCAGTCCCATTGTGTGGCAATGTGGGCAAGTCTCTTCTACTATAGCCTCGGGTCAACCAAAGCCTTGTGAGAGATTGGATAGATGGAAACTGAAAGAAACCCATCATATATATATATATATGTGTACATAAATATCTATGTGTGTGTGTGTCTTTATGTCTGTGTTTGGACCCCCACCACTGCTTGACAACCGGTGTTGGTGTGTTTATGTCCTTGTAATTTACTGGTTTGCCAAAAGGGACTAGTAGAATAAGTACCAGACTTAAAAAAAGATAAGTACTGGGGTTGATTCATTTGGCTAAAATTCTTTAATCTGATGCCCCAGCATGGCCACAGTCTAATGACTGAAACAAGTAAAAGATACAAGATACATATATAAGTGATCAGAGTGAGGAGACAGGAGACAGGAGACAGGTGATAGGAGACAGGTGACAGGAGACAGGTGACAGGAACTGACTTAATGGTCAGCCAGTTCCTCCTGATATTTGTTGGTGTTTATGAAATTCATAATAAAAATTCTTCATTATTCTTTTACTAATGTAACCATACTATCAATAATTCTTTGTATCTAATTTTCGCACAAAGCCAGCAAGTTTATCTTGTGGTGGTATGTCAATAAATGGATCCTGGTACCTGACTGCTACTTGATTCTATTGCACCCCCCCCTCCCAAAAAAAGTTATAAAGGGCAAAGTTGACCTCAGTAGGATTTGAGCCTAGACTGTAAAAAGTCAAAAGAAATGCTGCTAGGCATTTCATCCAGTGTGCCTATGCAGGTCACCACCTTAGCCATGCTAATAATAAATGGTTTCAAAGTTTGGCACAAGGCCAGCAATTTCAGAGAGGGGTGGGTGGTAAATCGATTGCATTGATCCCAGCGTTTAACTGGTACTTATTGTATCAACCTCTAAAAGGATGAAAGACAAAGTCAACTTCAGCGGAATTTGAACTCAGAACATAAAAAGACAGACGAAATGCCACTTAGCACTTTGCCCAACATGCTAATGATTCTGCCAGCTCACCACCTTAGTGCCATGCTAACAATAATCCTTTCGATACTGGGCACGAAGGCCCGAAATGTTGGGGGAGGGGAGTAGTCGATTTAATCGACCCCAGTCCGTAACTGGTACTCACTTTATCGATCCCGAAAGGATGAAAGGCAAAGTCGACCCCGGCGGCATTTGAACTTAGAACGTAAAGTCGAGAAAATTGCCGCTAAGCATTTTTCTCGGCGCGGTAACGATTCAGCCAGCTCGCTGCCTTACAGTTATAGAATATTACCATAGAAACGTCACGGTTAGTGACCTGTGAATTTTTACAATTTACTGCATGCATTGCTTCACTCTGCCTTCCTTCATTGACGTAGGAGGTCGTTCACATTTGAAATCGTCTCTCTACTTCTCTAGATGTGAAACGTGACATTCAATTGTATCATTGCGTACAGCTGAAACCATCTCTTAAAGACCTACAGCAATATTACTAAAGTCTTAGCACTATGATTGTAACTTAATACGATGAATATATACGACCCTAGCTTATGAGTATCATTTCTTTTATTCATATATTCATACATCTCTCTAACACACTCCACTCGTTTCAGATTCATGACTATTCGATCTCCTCCTCAAGACTATCCAACCCTATGAGTATTTGCTCTTTTACTCATTGGTTTGTACCCCTTTTCACTAGTATATGATCCTCTATTCGTGCATGCCTGACTCAAAATAGTATCTGGTCTCCTCCTCATGAGTATCTTCATGGGTAGATATTCATGAGTAACTCTATCCTTCTTCGTACGAACCCGATCATCTATTCATTAATATCTGATTCTCGACATATATTTCACCTTTTATTGATGTCATGGCACTTGTCACGTGTTGCTAGAGTTTGAAGATGTTCAGGAATTTTATCAATAATGTAAACCTAAAATTGTACCTCTATCCGAATATTGATTCTGCTCCCTAATCTCATATAAACCTTATAACCTGAAACATATATTGATGCCATAATCCTGACATTCTCTCAAATCCATTACTCTGACCCTTCTGTGCTATCAGCAATAAATTATGAAAACTTAAACATATTTTACAGTATCTGTCGTTCTTAAGACACTGAACATTTTACCATATTTCTACCATCAATTCAACATCAAGAACTAGATTATCTACATTTGTGAAGTTGAGTAAATAGTTTTGTATTTGAATACTGCACCATAATTCTCTTATGAAATATATTGCATTCTCGGAATCTAGTGTAAGGCAACTTGTCACGTGTCAATATCTACCACAACAACCAACCAAAGGTGAACTAAGTATTAACATATTTCATTTAGTCTTATTGTAGAGGAAATATTAGAATGGATTCTCATTTAATAATGCGACGCCTTCACTTCTGAACTGATACTCAAACAAATTCATACTAAACATAATTTCAAATACAGATCAACATTGCTTATATGGAAGAACCTGAGAAATATAACTGGAAATATAGAAGGGAATATATATGGAAGATTCGGTTCCCTTGGTGTTGAAACACGATATGCTTCACAGTTAATTCTGTGCTACATTGACAATAACAATATCTGCTAGTAGTATAAAGATAAAAATATCTTTAGTTCTATATATATATATATACATATATATTAATACACACATGCATATATATGTGTGTGTGTTTGCGGTTGCAACATAAGGAAATCCAGGCAGATATCTTTTAAGCACTCTGTGGTAATCCAAACCTGGTTAACTAGATCGGCCAGTGAGAAGCATTAGGGCCAATGTAAACCATACAATTAAACTATTGTTCGAACATTAAATCCACAGTGCACTTCGAAAAATGTCCTATAAGATTCCAGGGTATATGCAGAACATCATGTGTATGTGTGTTTTCGTGTATTTGTGCGTGTGAAACACAATAGCGGATAAAGAAAGAATATAAGTACTTTCGTTTTTATGGCTTCATTTACCGAAACAGATTTGTTTTTCTTCGTGGAAGTTTCACAATTTGTCGATCATTCTTCATAAAAGACTAACCAGGTTCCATTTCTAATCAATGCATATATTATTTAACTGTATTTATATAATTGTCATAAACAAGCGTATCTTATATATGTAGCTGAATAGCGTAATTTGCATATGTGCACTTTTGATGGCTCGTCATGAATTAGTGTATATTTCATACACAAATAGCATGAAAGTTGAAGCGCATGAAACCACGTGGTGTTACCCGACATGCTTGGTCAACGTCCGACTGGAAATAAGAAGTTGGTTGAAAGGGTCAATTTTTAGCAGGAGTGTCAAGTAGAAGATATATATGCATCTATGCACCTGCTATTGTTCATGTATGAGTGTTTAATTGCTAAAGGAGAGTAGTCGTTGTGTATGGCATAACTTTTGTGTCGTGCTTTGCGCTTGCATGGCTAAATGTGTGTGTGTGTGTGTGTGTGTGTGTGTGTGTGTGTGTGTGTGTGTGTGTGTGTGTGTGTGTGTGTGTGTG
>JAOPUL010000001.1:13593898-13609844 GCA_027564515.1 Octopus rubescens | reverse complement strand
GGGGGGGCTACACCATGTTCCAGTCGGATTTGGTTTGGTTTCTATGACTGGATGCCCTTCCTAACACCAACCACATTACTGTGTGTGTTGGGTGCTTTTAACGTGACACCAACACTGGACTCTCGACGGTGGTGCTTTTACATGACACCATCATGGGTGCTTTTTATGTGGCACCACAGAGGCAATTGGTTGACAGACAGGCACATAGAGCAGGGATGAGACGAGACATAGACGATGCAGACAGGTCTAAGGACCAGGGACATATAGACCGAGGGGGGAGCGGACGACAGACATAAGGACCAGGAACTCAACGAAACGGGACATCGATGAGATAGACAGGCTTAAGAGCTAGGGAACATATAAGCCAGAGAGACGGGGACAGCCATAAGGACTGGAGCTCTTAGTCAGATGGTGGCAACAACGTATAGAGCAGGGCTGTACGAGGCATAGACGAGACCTATAAATTAATGGGGAGCATATAGACGGGGGGGGGGCAGATGGACGTCAGGACTGGGAATTCATAATCAGACGGATGATACCTATACACCGAGGACAAGCGGACTTAAGAACCAGGCACTGGGCTCTCGAACTCCTTTACAACTCTCGATGCCACTTCTTTGCAACAGGACTCTCAATGCGGCCGTTTCTTTGCAACAGGACTCTCGATGTGGCCACTTCTTTGTAGACAGGACTCTCATTGCAGCTGCTTCTTTGCAACAGGATTCTTGATGTGGCCGTTTCTTTGCAACATGACTCTCGATGCAGCCGCTTCTTTGCAATAAGACCCTCGATGCAGCCACTGACTCTCGATGCGGCCACTTCTTTGCAACAGGCCACTTGATGTGTCCAATTCTTTGCAATAGGACTCTCAATGCAGCCGCTTCTTAGCCACAGGGCTCTTGAACTCAGTTTCCTTTACGACTCTCGATTCTGCTTCTTTGCAATGGGACTCTCGATGTGGCTGCTTCTTTGCAGCAGGACTCTTGATGTGGCTGCTTCTTTCCAGCAGAACTCTTGATGCGGCCGCTTCTTTGCAGTAGTACTCTCGATGCAGCCACTTCTTTGCAGCAGGACTCTTGATGTGGTTGCTTCTTTGCAATAGGACTCTCAATGCGGCTGCTTCTTTGTAGCAGGACTCAATGCAGTCATTTCTTTAAAGAAAGAAAACTGGAGAATAATTTTAAAAGCCCAAAAGTTTATATAGATATCCCACAAATTGGTAAAACTAAAAAAATTATAATATTTTATACCATAGTTATTACAAGCAGAGTAACAGGTAATTTTCTATGCATGATTTAATAAGTAAATAATCATTTAGTTAATATTTGTTAAATCCTTAATTGTTATTGAAAAGAAAACATATTATGAATGTATATAAACTTGCTGTTTCACAAATATCATTGCTAGATAATGTATATTGTAATAAAGAGAAGGAAATAGAAATATAGTAGAGGAGATATCTTGTTATTATTGCTCCAATTTATAGACTGTAGCAAAAACTTGCAGTTTGGTGTAGAGAAGATCTGGGAAACTGAGACACAAGTGAAAGGATAAGAAGAAACAGGTGCATTGAGTGAGTACATTATCCTAAAATTTAACTAATCTGTTTGTTAAATGGAATAAGATAGACTTGAATGTGTTGCTTATACCACTAGCAAAACTGTGACCAGACACCCATGTGTTTGCTGAAATAACTAACAAGAATTACATTTCCTTTCAAGCAAAATAGCAAGCAATGCAATTATTTTCCTGAGCTGATCACAAGGAATAAAGTACTACACCCTTTATTGCATAATATATAGATATTGTACCCTGTTGTTACTTTACAATTAATGCTATAATCCTATAGCTGTTGCAACATATTTGTTTGGGCTGTTCTTGAGAAACCTTTATGATAAACTATTGTTCTAGTAAGTTCTCAAGAAAAGTTCTTGTCATATTTGTTGTTTCTGAAAGGTGTACAATTAACTGCAAAAATGAAAATGAAACATTTAGTGCAAAAATTTATTTTCTCAATCTATGTAATAAAAATAAGAAAAATGTTTAATGAAATATTTCTTAAAAGAAACTGGGAAATTGCAGTAGCCAAGATAGTGTTCTTTTTTTTGTTGAAGATCTGTGATTATGAACTCTTTTTCAAGTACTGTACTCATGGCAAAATATTGCACATGGTCAAATTGACTTATCCGATAGCAGAGACATTAAAATGAATGAATGACTGTCTAGAAGCACAAGTTAATTAGAAATTCATAAATTGTTTGGTACTTCAGAGTTTTCAGACCTGAATCCTCCCACATTATTGCATGAAATCACACAAATCATGATTTATTTTCATGATGGCAGCATATTTTGCATATTTTATCATCATTATTGTTATCATTACTAATAACAACAAATTATTGTTTGCTTTCTTTATCTGATAGCTGTGTGTGTGTGTGTGTGTGTGCGTGCGCACGTGTGTATGTGTGAGTGTGCGTGCATGCATGTGTGTATGTGGGAAACAGTGGGAACATTCCTTTCTTCCATGTAGTTTCTTCAGTGCTATTTTTCTGCTGCAGTAGTATCCTCTTTTCTCCTTTTCAATGTACCTTGTTTTATTCTACTACTTCCATTGTTTCATTGTTCTTGCTTCAGGGTAAATCTGGCAGCTTTATTGCTCTTGGCAGTGTGATTTCCCTTACAATATTTCAAACTTTTTGCTAAAGAATCTGAATACCTTTTTATAACTACTCATGCACATTGAAGCCCAAGACAGAATTATGGCACATGACTGTACTCTTGTCTGGGGTAATGTTGTTTTTTTTCTATGGGTCATTAATAATTTGATTCTTATCCAAGCCAAGTCTATTGGCTTAGTCAACTATTTATCTTCAGTAAACATCAGATTATTTCAGTCATTTATTTTAGACTTTTCAACCTCTATTTTCCGTGACACTTTTATAATTCTAATTTTTTTATTATTAATATTTTAATACAAGTTCAATTTATATTTAATAATATTTCTGTTTATATTAAGTTTTTAAATGAAATTGTCTCATGAAAAGAGACAAGCATAACAGGTCAATTGAATAGAGAAATCAATGAACCTGAAAGTGATGCTTGCCAAGTATGGTTTTGTATCCTGGTGTTGTTCTATAACTTTCTATTGGCTAATTACTGCAGCTCTTAGAGTCTCATTCTTTGTACACAAATCTTTGCGAAAAACAAACAAAAACATCACTTTTTTTTTTGGTATTTCCTAACATAAACATCTACTTGGACATTTATATATAGCTTTATAGCCTTTAACTGTTGGCAAAGTTTTAGATCCTCCTAAAAATAGAAGGATCTCTTTCACCTAACTTTAGATCAAAATGTTATCTCTCTTTCTATATAGAATATGACTGAATCAATTGCTTTCAATAAGGGAAATTATATTTCCTTGCTAGCTTTTCATTATTACATAGAATATAAACATTATAAAACTGGATATGTCATCAATAGCTTGCATTTAAATATTTATTTCTAAATATTAATAGAACTGCCAACATGAAAAACAATTTAATTTTGTTCTTAATATTTCCTCTTAATACTCTATATACACACGTATATTCATCACAAAAAGACTGTATGAAATTAATCTTGCAATGTAGATCAAACATAAATGTTATTTTTTTAATGAATGTCATTTCACTATTACTGTCACTTGCTTAATAGGCAAATTAAATGAATCAACTATTTTAAAAGACTGAATTACTGCTTATGCAAAAATAAATTTCGAAGTGTGTACAAAATTTTATTTGATCTAAAAAAGTTAAACTTACAGAAATTGTTTTCAAATTATCTGTCTTCTGATGGTGTATACCTTGTATATGATAAGATAGTGTTGTTTAGTCCCAAGGGAGCTACAATTGAGTAGATTTCTAATCAAAATCCTTCCAGCCATAACCACCCAGTCTTTTTGTTTTATAAACATGGTGCATCTAAGACAGCATTATCTAATGTCTTCTTTAATAAAACATGGTTGGGTGTGATTTGAAAGATTTGGTTGCTGTTTCTATCAGGTCTAGTAACTTCAGAAAGGCTTCTTTGTTGGTTCATGCATGATGGAGGTCTAATTTCAACTACATTAAGGGACGGATGGACTCTACTGAGGGGACTAATTAAATTTATTTGATACATATTCCACTCAACAAAATGAACCAAAGCAATATTGAGTAAAGAATTCTGCTCTGAAAAATCAAAGTGAATTTGAAATCCTGAAATTTGGAATCCTTTACCATTTGGCTATTTATTCTCTATAATTTCATGGATGAAGATATGATTGTTATTCAGAAGCAATCATATAATTGGTGATGGATAAGAAAGAATTATGGTACCACTACAATGAAATTTCTTATTGTTCATCAAATACCAGTTTAACTTTTACTTTATCTCTTAAAATATATAAGCATTATTTCAGTTCAAGCAACATTATAACATTTCTAATTATAAACAGGTAAATATTTAACTTGTCTGTTCTTTTAGCTCTTTTTACTGGAGCAGTTTTCAATACTATGAAGTAAGGTTTTCTAATGTTTTACCTTTATTTCTTTCACTTTTAATTTAACAAGGCACAGAACAATTTGTGGCAAAAAATATAGTCAGTATAACCAATCTTATTTATTTATCTTATAGTTATTTATTTTATAAACCTTTAGTTACATTTTGAACTCTGATAACAATTACCAAACAAATTTCTATAAAGATGAAATTTACAGAAAATAAAAACAAAGAAGACGAAGACAGGTGTAACAAATAGGTGTATTAGTTTGACACTTGGGAATAGGAAAAAAGAATGAGTCTTTTACATCTCAAGACTTTTGCTCTTCAACAGAAAGAAATTAGGGAAAATTAGAAGAAAAAACAGAGAGAATGAAAAAATACCGTTAGATTAGCGATCATATGGAATTCACTGGATTTTTTCATTGATGTAAATTTCTATAAAGTATGATACCTGTGGTTCACAGTTTGGTGCCATCTCCATGGACATTTTACTGTTATTCCAATTAAATTGTTTTAAATATATGGTAAGAATATTAGATACATAGAAATGTATAATTTAAAGCACTGAAATTAAATCATACTTTAGGTGGTTTACATAACATCAATAACATTCAGACAAAAATATAAAACTTTAATTTAATTTTGAAGTCATTTTTTCTTTAGTTTTTCAACACAAAAGTTTTGCCTTCAGAGAATGAAAAGCAAACTATAAGAAAACTATTGAAACTGATATTAAAGATATTTTTTTTATTTCACCATTAATAAAATGCAATTATTTTTAGATGAAAGAAGAAATAGCATATTTTTCTAGACAATCTAATTATTTCTTTGATCTCAAGAATAACAAAGTATTTCCATAAGAACTTTCAGCAATAACATATCTTATTTGTAGTCTAAGATAGGATGAACACATAATGAGAATTTTATTCTTCTTGAATTTCTATATATCATTGTAGATATACTCATGAGTACATAACTAAGCTGATTTAAAGCGTTGCTTTGGAATACAATTTAAAACACTTATTTGTATATATTTTATTGGTATCTGGATCTTATCGACATTTTTACTTCTTTGTATTCACATAAACTTTTCGCAGGGTAGTATTGTTTAATTATACAATCAGGAACTTGTAATCTATTGCTTATAATTTTTATAATTGTTCATGGAAGGATAAGTATTCCCTGTTTAGATTTTGAATGCTAAAATGGATCTGCTTCTAAAACAAAACTATCAGCTTTCTATTCCTTTGCTTTATTATTTTACAAATAATTTTTATATATACTAAGACAGGGGATGGATGAATTAATAAAGTACCATTCAAGAGCTAAGAAACCAAGAGTTTATATCAAGTCCCTCATGCTGCACACATTTTTTCTTAGTTTGCTGAGAACTTCCTTCAGAAAACTATTAACTATGCAGTCAAATAAGAAACAATAAATTTACTGGACGATTTTTCCTTGTCTACACCAGTAGCTATGAACTCTGGTCCAGCTTGTATCCAACCCATGAGATGCAATTCACATGCCTTAATTTTCCTTTGGATACAAATTTACATCCTCTATCTCTTAACCAAGGTTTGATTAAATCTCTCACACATTTTTCTTTGTTCATCAATAACCAACTGCTACTTCTAATAATGCATATACTTATGCAGATGATAACATTCACTCATCATTACCTTTTTAAGCTTCCATGCATAGGCATCATCCACATGTAGCTTAGGCACATCAAGTTGCATTTTTTTCCTGCATAAACAGAATCCTTGAATGTGTCCTTCAGTGGCCAAAATGATAACATAGTTTTTCTCAATGGTACATACGAACACAAAGGCAATAATGACACCTTTTAAGGAAGCAGTCTTGTGCCATACTTTCTCTAGGTGTGAACAACATATAAAACACTCTAAATCATTATAAATGCTAGATCATACAGATCTGATATTATCTCATGGCAAATCTACATACATGTAACATTTCCAGAACTTCCTCCCATCAAAACCATAAAACCATGCTTCGTGGGATCTGCTTCGCAACAAGCTTTTTCACTATGTCTGTCTCTCTTCTTCTTTTTTACATTATCTCATACCCTATAAGCCATAACAAACTGTTCAATTATATATTTTTAACACATTTAACACTAGTGTTTACGTTTCCTACCACGTTTTCAAACTGAACATCAATTACATCATTTTCACCTGTCTGGGATGGTCTCTATGGGCATTGCAGTAGAAAGCAGATCCCTCAAAATACTGGCTTTATGGAAAACATACTAGTTGTTGCTGAAAAGGGAAATGGACTCAAATTGTTGGAGAAGATGATTGTTAGACACAGTTTCCATCAACTTTAAAATATTGCTTGCTTAAGTAATAGGTTGATAGTTGGCAGAGTCAAAGAGGTTGCTCTTTTTGGAAAGAAAAGATTCTTTTGTGTGTTTCCAAAGATCAAGAAAAGTCCATATATAGAGAGAAAGAGGTGGAGGTTGAAGTGTTTGGGATTAGCTTGGTGGAGATAATGTGTTGTGTGGTATGGCAATATGTAATTTGTAGCTGTTTTGAAAGAAGTTGTCAGATGATTAGATAAGACCAGAAATATTGATGGTTTGGTACAGATTGGATTCAAAGTGTTTATGTCTTATACATTTAGTATATGATACTAACTATTGTAAAATGTTAGGGATGGCAAAACATTTGGCTCCTAAACCAGAAGCATTAGCATGAGAGGTGTACAAGAGCCAAAAGTAGTTGCAAATATAGAAGTCACAAAGGGTGATGTCTTCAGAGAGGGATGAAGAGAGATAGATATCTTGAGAGATAATTAAATAGTTCTTGGTGGTTGGAGGAGTTCAAAGAATGATATAAGCTGCAAATGAAGGAGTATGAGGAAGAAAGACTGATCCCAAAAAAGGAGTATGAGGAAAGGAAACTGACCTCCTCTGCACACCTCAAAACATGGAACATGAGGAAGGGAGACTGATTCAAAGTCACTGAAAATCTTTGTTGCTGATACCCAGGTTAGTGATGGAGAAAGTGACTTCTAAATGTGGGCAAGCAATTCTGTTCAGATTAAAATTGGAAAATAGAGTGGACAGCAGAGAAGGATTAGTGATAAAAGCAAGGGATTTATTTTTCAAAAAGGAGAATGATGTGAGTTTTGCCTGTGACTATAAAAGGTCTTGGTTGAACCAAAGTCCATTATGAATTGTATATCTATGTAGGAAAATTGCCCTGTAGATTGAATAATTCATTTTTAACTTCATTTCAAGTAATTATTGTTGAGTTATTTGGAATTTATTTTTAAGGAAAACACTTTTCATAACAGAGGCATTCATAGAAGTAGCACAATGGAATGGTTTTATATATAAATCATATTGCTGCTGATGAAAGTACATTACTTTGACATTTTTAATAGATACTTGGATGAATATTTTGTTGTTGAGTTTGAGATAATCCAAGGTAGTAATATTTGGAAAACAAAGTTGGAAAATATTTTGCAAATAAAAGAAGATAATGCTTCATGAGTGAATGGTCAACAAATAATTGACTGTATCAATCATTCTGAAAACTTCATAATACATTTTGTGGCGTATTGAATAATTCTTACATCAACTCTGAATAAATATTGCAACAATTCTATAGACCAGCTTTGGGTTTGATTAATGATACTGATAACTTATATAATTCAGATTCTTAATGTGTACAATAATCCATCTGAAATTCCTGGCATAGCATTGGTCAGTTTTGCACATCATCAATGTCAGCCTACATTCAATAAGCAGAAAATATAATAAATGTTATCTATTTTATAATTTCAAGCTGTTCATAATTCAGAATGGCAGCTTTCATTTTAGATTATATTTGTTATAAATCAACAAAATGACTTATTTATTAAGAATCTAAGGAATTATTTACATATTAAATATGTAAGTCAATGATCAGAATTACACACATATAAACTAATGGAAGTAATAAAAATAATAATTCTTTTCATTTTATCCTTTTAAGCCAATATTTAAATGAGATGCAAATAAATGCTATTTATTGAAACAGCACCAATCATAATTAAACATTATCTTCAAATATTCTTAGCAACAAGCTAGCCTTTAGATCAGGGATTTGTTTAAATAGATACTTTAAGCATTAGAAGTTACAATTAATGCAGAGATATTTTATAAATATAACCTTTATGTTATCTATAAATGTTTAAACAGAAGAAAAAAAAGTAATTTTTTAAATGGCAAATTTGAAAAATTAATGTATATTCTATATTATTAAAATTTTAATACATTGTATATTCCATGTCAATTTTGAGAAATATGAATTATATTAATATAGATTATAATTGTTTTGTCACAGAAAGAAAGGGGGCAGATATCAGAAATGATACTGGAATACGTTTTCAAGAGACAGTATAGGGTAAATTTATGTGCATGCATTTGATTTTTAGAAAGTCATTAAATAAAAATATAGGCGCAGGCGTAGTTGTGTGGTAAGAAGTTTGCTACCGAACCACATAGTTCCAGATTCAGTCCCACTGCTGCATGGTGCCTTGGGAAAGTGTCTTCTACTATAGCCTTGGGCCGACCAAAGCCTTGTGAGTAGATTTGGTAGACAGAAACTGAAAGAAGCCCGTCATATATATATATGTATGTGCTGGTGATACACTCTGGAGTGGTTGGCGTTAGGAAGGGTATCCAGCTGTAGAAACCAAGCCAAAAATAGACTGAAGTTTGGTGCAGCTTCCCAGTTTCCAGTCAAACCGTCTAACCCATGCCAGCATGGAAAACACGTTAAATGATGATGACGATGATGATGAATGTCAATAAATAAGCATTACATTTGTAATAGAATAATCTAAATGCTAAAAGGTTAAATGACGATGACATTTAAAGAGTTTCTCATTTAAAATGTTTTTTCATTACATTTGCTTTTTTTCTTTCTTTCAGTATTTGAAGTGAACAACATCCTTGGATTGGAACGAACTGTTGCAGGGCTATGGCGAATGGGTGGCGTAAATGTTGTATGTACACCGCTGCGCACCTATGAAGCTGTGGCTCAATTTCTTGGTGTTGATGGATCTTTAATCTCACCTACTGTAGCACCTTTGCAGTCAGTTGAAAAAAGTCTATATTGGTTAGAATGTCTGGGCAATCCTGGCTGTAAGTACAGCTTATTTCATTTGTTATGTTTTATTACATTAACCAGGGTGTTACCCATCATTTGATGGGGAACTTTGGTGGTATACTTTTGCTATCATGGGTAAAAACCAGGAAATATAAATATGGCATACATACAAAAGAATTATAATTTAACTTTTGTCACATTTCTTGGTGCTTGCACAAAATGATGAAATGAATAATAAATTTCAAAAGAAAAATGTTTATTACCTTGAATTAATTAAAACAAATTTCTCTCCCATTATTATCATTTATTCCTCCTCCATCTTTATGGTTCTTTCTCTCTACTCATCCTGCACTCTTATGTTGGCTCTTTCTATCTCTCTTTTACTTCACCCCCTCCCCTTACAATGTAAAGCTGTGGCTGGAGAACTCAATCAACCAACATTTATATTGGCTACAGGCCCAGATTAAGACCCATAGAGACCCTGAGCATTTAAGATTTTGAGGACCCTATATATATATGTAATTCAAAATATAAGCAACAATAAACCATAAAATAAATTTTTAGTTTTCAAAATGAAACAAAACTAACAGTAAGATGGAAAATGTTTATTTTTGTATACTTCCACTTTATTTATATTTGAAAAGTTTTCTACTTTTTTTCGATAGCAAAGTCTTTGGTCAGATCCTCACTATGACACCTTGAACACTTCGAAATTATATTTTCGATCATATAAACCACTTCAGACATTATTTTAGCCAGTTTGAAGTGATTTCTTTTGTGCTGTAAACCATTTACCATTTCTGTGTCATCATTCCCCCACTTCCCTTGCCCTAAGCACATGCTTATTTTGCTTAATGGTTAATCTAGTGCTGAATGGCTATTATTATATAGACATAATTATATTTTATTGAAGTTTTTTTTTTATTCATTACCTTTTGTTAGTATGAATTTATGTTAATTCCAACTTTTTAGTGTATCTATATATTTTTTTTTTTTTTTCCTGAATTCAAAAAATTTGCATGAATTCTTGGAGGAACTGGTTAACTACTCCATGATGAAGAAGTCGTATATCTTGGTTAGGGCTCTTGAGACAGGTAAAGTCACATCTGGAGGAATATTTTAGAATTCTGTCTCTCTGCCCACCTCCTTTTAACCAGTTATCCATTATTCTAATTACTTTCACATGACTTAATGTCCATGTTTCTTTTTGCTGGAATGAATTAAATATTTGTTACTCACTATCTCCTAACTTTTTGTGGTAACTTTCTCAGACCTAATTCAAAGTTTTGCTTATACCTGTTCCTTGAATTTCATTTTGAATTAATATTTAAGTTTTGGTCTTTCATAAATGTCTTCTTTTTTTTTTGTAATTAACAACTGTTATCTCTAATTTATAACCCATTGCTCATAAATTGTTTTATTTCCCATCAGCCTTTGCTAATCTTTCACTATTGCTATTCTCCATTAATCACTAAAAGTCTTTCAGTCTTTACTATACGTTTAGAAGTCATTGCTCAACCCACTCCATCACTCTACCATTTTGCTCCTCCAGTTTCTTTTTCACATTAATCACTTACCATCCTCTCCAAAAAATCTGTTCCATCTGTCATATTTCTATTTTGTGGCTACAAAGTAACCCTACAAGTACTGGTGCCATGAAAAAATGCACCTTGTAAACTGTAAGTGGTTTCTAAATTGATTGAGCATCAACAATGCAGGACTTGAGAGGGCTCTTTAGTCTTGCTGAGGGTAAGAGAACCTCTATAGTGCTGGTGCCATGAAAAAATGTGCCTTGTACACTGTAAAGTGGTTGGTGTTGGGAAGAACATCTAGCTATAGAAACCATGACAAAACAAACATTAAAGATAGATGTTGTTCTCCTATCTGCCAAATCTTCTAACCCATGACAATATGGGTAAATGGATGTAAAAGGATGATTATTCTACAAATTATTGAAACACTTTTGAGTTTTTGTTTTATTTTGACTCTCTGAGCAAATTTAGCTTTTGTTGTTAGGTTACAAATTTGATATTTTTCTTCAACATTTCATTCTGTTTAAGACTGCAGTGCTCAGTTTTTTTTCATTTGCACTGGAGATCAACTAAAGAAGTTACTGGCATACATTGCAAGAACCTGTTTTACTTTTCTTGAGGCTATTCAATAACATGTACCACCTGAATGAAATGTGTGCCTCAATATATAGGAGACAGTGAATAAAACATTCACTGGTATTACTGAAGCTAGCCAAGCTGTAGAAAAATTCGGTGAACATAATTGAAACAGCATTAAATTAAAATAACCAGCTATGTATCATACACCCCAGAAAGGTACACATTTTGTTCAGACATATGATAAATTGGTATATGATAAGCCTGAAAAAAAGGTTAAATGTGTCTAATGTTCCCATGAGTCACTTCTGGGATGATCTTCATTTCACTTCGTTATATACATATATGTACGAAGAGATTATCTCCTTGACAAAAATCACATCAGCCACTCTTTTTACATTTAGATGGCTATTTTAATTTAACCCTTTAGTATTCAGATTTCTGTCAAATGTAATGCTTATTTATTCACATTAGTTTCAATTAATCATGCATTATCTCATAGCTTTGAGATTTCGATGATGTTATTGTTTACTTTTGGAATGACACTGTAGGGTTGATGTGAGAGGTCAGATGTGGCCAGTTTGAACATAAAACAGGTAGAATATTTTGGCTGGTTTGAATGCTAAAGGGTTAATGTTGTTTCAATTGCATACACTGAGTTAGTTGCTGATTTTTAAAAAATTTTCTTTGAAGATTCTTTAATTTGGTCACAACATGAACTCTTTAGGGAATAGTCTCCCTCCAGCTGTTGTTAGTTTCATTTACTTTGCAAGATTTGGTGGCTTTGCAATACATCTGAACTCCACTTTCTTTTTTTTTTATATTACATGCTATTATTGGGTTGTGTTGTTTGAGATAGATCTCTATATTATGGTCTTTCTGTGATTAATAATATCACTTTGAAACATTTTACCCTTTTTCTTTAAAAATCTGATTTTGATTAAATTATATAATGCAGAGTAGCCATGTATCTTCACTACAGCAAGATCCTATGCTTGTCTCTATCATATGTTAACCCCACCCCAATACCTGGCATAAAGCCATCTCTTTCCTTCACACTCCCCCACTTAGCCGAGTGGGGTCTTTTTCCTTTTCTTCTTTCCTTGTCTTGCAAGTTACTTGGCAACCTCACTAGTGCCTGTAGCACGAAAAGAACACCCAGTACACAGAGCATCCAGCTGTAGAAACAAGTCAAAACTGATATTGAAGCACAACACAGCTCTGTGACTTGCCAAATCTTCTTAAATCGTCCAACCCATGCCAGCATGGAAAACAGACATTAGTTGATAATGATGATGATAAGAAAGCTTGTTTTTAATCAGAGATGTAGGGTTAATCAATATTCTTGAATTTTGAAATTAAAGTGACTGAGCTACTGATAGCATAATCTTGAATCCAAACTTCTTTCTTCTCTGATCAAAAATAGTTGTCCCATCTTCTTTATAATTGTTTGCATCAGAACACTTTGTCTGACGGAGTGCAAATGTTCAAATTTACCTAAAATCCTGCAATTAAATAAAAGTAAATGTAAAACAACATCCCCAGTTAAAAATGCCATTGTGTAAATATTTTATACTTTTAGGTAAAATACAATATGTTGATTTGTAGTTTGAAAAAATATTTCTTTATAAAAACTTATAATATGTTTTTATTTCAGGTGACACAGTGAATGAAACTCTTGAGAAATGGAAAGACGGTGCTTCAGTTGTACTGAGCTATCGAGCTCAACAACATCTTGAGATGGACATCTACAAAGTTGTGGCTGAACAAAAGGTGGGGAAACTTTAAAAAAAAATAATTTGATTTCATTTCATTAGTCTTGACCAGGAATAGATAGCATATGCCACTAGGGCAGCATGTGGGCTCTTATAACACATTATATTATACATTTAATGCCATTACATAATGTGAAGGCACGTGGCTGAGTGGTTAGTGAATTGGATTCACAATCGAGAGGTTGTGAGTTCGATTCACAGACCGGGTGATGCGTTATGTCCTTGAGTAAGACACTTTATTTCATGTTGCGACCGATAGATAGTATTAGCAATTGAAAGACCAATGGAAAACAATGTTTCCTTGGTCCGATCTGACGAAAAGTCGATCGCCCATTTATTTTATATAATGTTGCTTTTTACTAAAATTTAAGTCTAGTTTGGTAAATTTTAATGATTTCATTTCTTTCTTTCTCTCATTCATTCATGATTTTTCACAATGAAGGTTTGGTGGAGCTGGGTAATATCCTGAATTATCAATCAGTGAAAATATACCCATTTACGATGTTTGTTAAATTATTCTTTTAGTAGTGTCACCTGATTTATATCCTCACATAAAGCCATTGGTAGTAGAAAGTTGCCCATGATAGTCTAAACATGCTCATCAGTCTGTGGCTGTACCTTGATGTCATGTGAACTAGTCCCCCAGCATAAGGGCTAATTAGGCTCTATGCCTCAAGGGTAATGAAAGGAGGGGACTAGTCAACTAAATTCTAAATAAACTGGCAGACAGCAACAGGGAATCACTGCTGTACCTTTCCCTAAGAAAATCATGAATTTTCGGTTTGGTATAGAAGAGGTCCATGATTGGCAACATTTGTAAAACACGTATGGCACAAGGGAGAGAATGAATGAGAGAGAAAGAGAAATCTTGAATTTTCAGCAATATTTTAATTAACGGATAAATTAATTAGAGAAACCAGGAAATATTTTATTTTAAAGAACTATTTGTTTTTGATTTTGCCTTCTTAAATCAAATTTCTTTTGTTGTTTAGTGTGAAAAATCACTTTATTAATGTATTTGAACTGATTTTATTTCTTTTCTTATATTTCAGTTTCATTTATTCCTGGCTGTAGAAGACCCTGGTGACGTTGATAAACTCTCCTTTATGTTGTCTTCAGTTTTGACACCATACGGAGTGAAAATCCATTGCCGAGCTCTTCAAGTCTTAGATGATTACTCCAAAAAAGTGATGAAGGAAAATTTGTAGTTTACCAAATAAATTCCTTTGTTTTTACCAATGCCTTATTGTATCATTAATAATAATACTTGGCTACTTACCTTTGAAGTTGAGTTTGTTAATATGCATATAGGAGGTTAAACAACATATTTACTTTTCTCAGTGTGGTTTATACTTTAGGTTTGCAATTTTTCAACTGGGATAAACATTTTTTTCATCACATCATTGTAATGAATATTGTATCATTTGATTCATGCTTGCATAAGGCCGATTTTCTATGGCTGGATGCCCTTTCTGTCGCCAACCCTCATCTGTTTCCATGTAAGGTAATAAAATAAAGGAAGAGAAAAATGTCTAAACCACATATTTAAGGAGAGAGACAGACTTAATATTGAAATCGGGTTTTGTGGATTGTTTTTAGTATTTTACTTAAAATTACTTTCATCATTTTAATGTCCATTTTTCCATGCTTGAATGGGTCAGACGGAGTTTATTGACATGGATTTTCTACAGCCAGATGCCCTTCCTGTTGCCAATCCTCACCTATTTCCAAGCAACGTAATACTTCCCTGTGGCCAGACACATTTTTGCAGAATATTGGAAATAAAATAACACTGCTTGTATGACAGTGATGCTTGTTTACAACTCTCACACAATGTCAAGACAAGGAGACAGAAATAGTCTCTCTCTCTCACTCTCTTTCGCTTGCATACATACACACATATATTTTGTGCCTGTCTACCAGATTCACTCAAAAGGCTTTGGTTGACCTGAGGGGCTGTAGTAGAAAACACTTGCTCAAGTTGACATGCAGTGGAAGTGAACTTGAAACCAAGAGGTTGGGAAGCAAACTTCTTAACCATACATCCATACCTGTTTCTTAATTAACTGGAAAAATGCCAAATTGAATGTAGAGTAAATCTTAACTGTAAAACACTGGTGTCAAGAATATATTCATTGCGAAATCTTAATCATGCTGGAATGAGTGTACATGTGGTTGAATGGATATTGTAATGCAGTTGACATGGTAGTTCTTGTTACTTACACTATTGTATCCATAGCCAAATGCACAAGACTTTGGTTGGCATGACACCCAAGGGTGTTGTGCGGTAGGACTCAACCTGAAACCACATAGTTGGGAAGCAAGTTCCGTAACCACACAGTTCATCATCATCATCCTTTAACGTCCGTTTTTCCATGCAAGCATGGGTTGGACGGTTTGACCGGGGCTGGAAGGCCGG
>JAOPUL010000001.1:13397803-13408165 GCA_027564515.1 Octopus rubescens | reverse complement strand
ACACACACACACACACACAAACACACACACACACACACACACACACACACACACACACACACACACACACACACGCAAACACACATACACGCACATACACACATGCATCTAATGCATACATACATGTAATGTATGCATATGTATAAATGTGTGTGTGTGTGTGTGTGTGTGTGTGTGTGTGTGTAGCAAACACTTATCTGCAAATGTATTGGCTTGTGTAAATATTTGCTCTTTTTCCATATCATATAAATAATAACATTTTGACAATAATATTAAGTTCCCTCTCGATATTTTCGAGAGACCTTATTCGTCCCTAACATTTTTATCTTTATTTTACAGTCCAATACAAAAATGTATTTGTTAGTACAATTTTAAATATATAGTAACAAATTATGCTTCCCTATAGATTTAAAACATACACATAGCCTTCTATTCATTTCAAAGAAAAAATATCGCAGTGTTAATAAAATGATGGCATTGATGTCAGTCATTGGAAATAATGATTTCTTACTTAGTCCCAAAGCCAAGTTTATAGAGAAGAAAAATGAGGTTGTAAAATCTTAGTTTTTATCAAGGGCATTGGAACTATCGACAGTCGATCGACTTACGTTAAATTGGACCGAGGAAACAATGTTTCCATTAGTTTTTCCAATTGCTAATATTATCTATCAGTCGCAACATCATGTAGAAAGAGCAACGTGAAATAAAGTGTCTTGCTCAAGAACACAACACACAGCCCGGTCCAGGAATCGAACGCACAACCCTAAGATTGTAAGCCCGATGCTCTAACCACTGAGTCATGTGCCTTCACTAAAGAACTATAAGTGATCTAAATTGGCTTCAACTTGGTTTGAAAACAAGTCATCTAGTGAGGGCTTTTTTTCAAAGGAGCCTACTGGGCTATCCTCTAATCAAGTAACTGAACATTAGGCTGAATGTAAGAGTATATTTGTAGTAGTAGTAGTAGTAGTAAAGTTTCGAACTCACCCCAATTGTGTTATAGTTCAGTACTTATTTACATTTAGTCACTACAAAAAAAAAAGAAAGAATTGAAAGTGAAATGAAAAAAAAAATATTGTTTTTGGATGCCAAAGGAAATATCCTTCCTATTGAAACGAGACTGATGACACAGCATGCCAAGCTAAAATTCTGTAAACCTATCGTACAGATTTACCAATCTTTAAAGTATCATTTTATGAAATGAATATTCATGACAGGCCTAGTGCCATTCAAAGAGACATTGACGACAAATTGGATATGATATTTCTGAATAATGTGACATGAATAAAGACTAAAATATACAGAAGAGAAGCTTGTGTATGCATACGTGTGAGGAAAGAAAATATGAAAATGATATGATTTTTCTTTTTTTTTTTAAAAAAAAGGAGAAAGAAAAGATTCTTAGCTGTTTTAATTTGAAACTCTTTGCTATCTTTGTTAAAGAAGTTAAAAACTGTACTGAAATTGAAACTCGGCGAATTAGAGATAAACATAAAAATGATATGGCCTCACATATGGGATATAATGAGTTGAAAAACTTCAAGTAATGAGATAATACGCTATGTAGTTTGTAGACAACACTCCTTTTAGGAAAGTTTAAAATCTAAAAATTACAAGCAAGAAAAGATAACTCAAATAAGTTCAGTTTGAAGAGCAGCCAACAAACTATGAAACACAGAAGTAAACACTCCCTCTCTTTTATTATTATTATTATTATTATTATTATTATTATTATTATTCCCATTTCACTTCTCAGAGCACTTGATTTCACTTACTCCGGCTAATTCTGTAAGAGCAGATAACAAACAGTGTAGATATTGGCTGACTCTATCATGTTTTGATTTAAACTCTACTGGTGTAAAACTTTACATCCAGAGATTAAGTGGTCCACTGTTTCAATCTCATCATTGCAGAATCGGCACATTGGATCTACTCCTTTTTCATCTCACTGGTTTGGTAGTTCTGGGTCAATAAGCTTTGATCTTGAGCAGCTACGATGAAGCCTTTGGCTCTTTGCCTTTAGCCCTGAGCTTCGTAGCTACTGATGTGTGTGCTTCTAGTCAACATCAGTTTGTTTGCTACATGCCACATATTTGCTGTGCAGAGGTTTCTGCTCCCAGCTACTAGCCAATTGTTCATGTGCTTTTTCTTTTCAATTAATTTTACCTTGTTTGCAACAACACTTCCTTCAGGCTGTTCAAATTGGGTATCATGCATGAAATCAATAGCACATTTTTAGCTCTCCTTCAAGACAGAATGAAGCTTCTTATGCATTTCATAATTTTCAACGATATTTAGCATCCAGTTGTTAGTTGTTTCAAGATATTTGGCCAGACGAATTGTGATGGTTTTGTAAGAAAATTCAAACTGGATAAAGCCTCAACCTCCTTGGACTCTTGGAAGGTAAAGACGATTCACGTCTGTCTTTGGGTGGTGCATCTATCTTATTACAAGTCAGCAGCTTACATATTTTTCTAACAATTTTCTTTATTTAACGGATATTCCAGTTCAACACATTGAAACTATAAGTAACAACTAGAACTGCTAAGGAATTTATGTGCGTTTAGCTCAGATTTCAGAACTGCTCGTAATCTCCTATAACATTCCTTCCTGATCTCCTCTTTCATTCTTGCATGCTGAATGCCAGAGTCTTCATTTATTCCTAGGTATTTATAAGTTTCTTCCTACTTAAGTTCTTTTATAACTATATCAACATCTAACACAACTGAATTCCCAAATATAATTTTATTTAGAATACTCGTATAAAAAACAATGATTGCCTAGGTAGGGGCGGCCTTCTATATCCTTCCATATGAAGCCCTCAATTAACCTACTACTGATAAAGATGAACAGTTTATGTCATCTGACACAGACTGTGTTAATTTGTCTCTGTTTAGTCAGTCTGAATTGAATGATCTGGTCAGGGATTTGTATTTACTAAAGCAGTCTACTGAATTGTTGGCTTCCAGGCTGCAAGAGAAAAGACTGCTGAAATCTGGCGCTTGTGTCTCTTTTATCGTAACAGAGAAGCAGAACTGTGGAAGTACCTCCATTCAGATGGTCAGCTTGTTTATTGTAATGATGTTGAAGGGCTTCTTCTCAATATGGGACTACCAGCGTATGATTCACGTGAGTGGAAACTTTTTATTGACCATTCTAAAAGCAGCTAGAAATGCGTTTTACTTCACAAAGGGAATTTGTACGGCTCAATCCCAATAAGACACTCTATAAAAATGAAAGAGGAGTATGCCAACATCAAGATTGTTCTGGAGAGGTTGCAATATCATGTTCATGGAAGGGTAATTTGTGCCCATTTGAAAAGGGTAAACCTTCTACTGGGCCATCAAGTAGGTTACACTAAGTACTCTTTATTCCTGTGCTACTGGGGCAGTAGGGCTACAAAGGATCACTGGATGAAAAAAGAATAGCCCCAATAAACAGTTTGACACCAGGTGATAAGAACATCATTAATGACTCTTTGGTTGATAGGAAAAACATCACCCCCCACTGCACATAAAACTTGCTGTGATGAAGCAATTCATCAAAGCTTCTGATTTCAGTGGAGAGTGCTTCAGATATATATGTACAACCTTCCCAAGTCTCAGTGATGAAAAGAAGAATGCAGGAATATTTGATGGACCTCAAATAAGAACTCTCCTCAGGGATCCACATTTTGTTACAACAATGAGTGCAACGGAGGTTAGAGCTTGGAATGCCTTCTTTGATGTGGTGTGGAATTTCCTTGGGAAGAGGAAAGCTGAAATTGTGGAGGAGCTGCTCTTGAATTTGCAAGCACTTGGATGTAGAATGAGCCTTAAATTGCACTACTTACTCAGTCACATGGGTGAGTTTCCAGAGAACCTGGGTGATGTTAGTGAAGAACAAGGTGAACGCTTTCATCAAGACTTAAAAGTAATGGAAGAACGCTATCAAGGCCGATGAAACTCAAACATGGTGGCAAATTACTGCTGGAGCTTGATGAGAGACATTCCAGAAGCTGTGCACAAGAGATCGTAAAAAAATAGAAAGTTCTTGCAGTAATAACATGATCAGAATGAATGACCACAATGAATAGAGATTTTGTATTCATATTTTGTTATCTTACATGCTAATGTGCATTTACTCCCACAACTTTGTGTTTTGATTTATTAGATTTAAAAAAATGACATATTGTCTATTAAAAATTGCATCTACGTATGTTTAATTCTACCTTTATGAGCATTAAATACTGTTTCTAGCAAAACTAAAAGATTTTATATCTAAAAGATCTGGTGTGATAAATAACAACTGATGCCAGATTCGGATTCAGCACCCCAAAATTAGCAACAAACCATTGATAAACCTTGTGTCAGAAAACACGTGTTGACCGGTATTATTCACTAAAGTGTTCATTTTCTTCTTACCCTTAGTGTAGTGTATTCTGTAGTGTATTTTGATTTTGGGATGTTTTTTCTGTCATTGTAGTGTATAGTTGTGTAGTATAATTATGTATGGTAGCCATTTTGAATGTGAAAATGTAATGTTTTGTAAATATAGTTTTAAACGTTTATGAAAGAAACATCGTTTTTCCTATAGTCTGCCCTCAGATATTGAGTGCAGTCCTTCCTTAGGTGATTATAATTCTTCTTACAAGAAAACATTTATTCTAGTAATACATGAATGGATCATGTGTCAAAAATAAAATAAAAAAATACTTCTTCACACTATGACAGCTAAATATAGTAATAAATAATAACAGTAATAATAATGATTGCTTAGTTATAATAAATTTCAATATGTTTAATTCCCTAATGCTATGAGGTTCCTTATTTCTGTATATGTACATAATACCAGGTTGAATTCAAACTAGGGACCTTGTATTCTCGATTAATGATAAAAACAGCCTATCTACAAGGATACTGATGTTAATAGCCCCCAAACTGTAATCATATTATCTAAAAATGTCAAGTAAAATTATACAACATTTAGTTCAAAATTTGGCATTTTGCCTAGTAAAAAAAAAAATCAATATTTCTATCCAACCCCATTATTTTCTACTTTCCAATTCTTCCCCCTGGGAATAAAGCAATTCAGTATAAATTAATTATTTCCTTTTTCTTATTTCCTACTGACAAAGGTAGGACATTCTGATAAGCTATAATACCGAGTTGCTAAGTAATAAAGGGTGAGAGTTTGTACATGAACTTAATAGTTTTGGGTTCTCTTTCAATTTCACCTTTATTCACAGATTAGTAAATTAACTACAGGCACAAACTTAATTATTTAACTATTAAGAATTACATTCTTTCTTTTTGCTAGTAGTTTATTAAAAGGACAGACATACAATGCATTGGCTGATAGTAAATATCTAAAAGTTTATTTCTTAATCTAAGTTAACTAACTGCATATTTATTTGGTGTTTCAGAAAATAAGAAACACTCTTGTTTTTTTGAGAATGATGTTGTTGAGCCCTAAGTAAACTACAATTGGGCAGACATATGATCAAGGGCATTCCAGTTGTGTAATTCTGTCATTTTGTATATCATAGACTACATTGTTCTATGTTTCCTTCTTATTTTTAATATGATTAAATGTGATTTAAGGAAGATTGGGCTGTTATTTCTAGCTCAAATTAAAAAGTGGAGATGCTTGGTGTGTTTAGTATGGCAAATGCTTTATTTTCAGTGTTGAAATGTAAAAATAGATGGAAATACATAGCCATCTTTTCTTAAATTTACAGGATGTAGGCTTTTGTATTTAAGTACTGTTTAAATTATTTCTATGAGTTAATTAGAGAAAATAAAATGTTCTGTCACTAATATTTTACTTATGTCAACTTTGAACAAACTACTGCATTAAATTAAGGACTTTCTCCTAAGTACTGAAGATATTTCGATCTGTGTACAATGAAATCTTGCAAGTTAGTAGAAAGTAGGAAGCTTGATAGCATCAGAATTTCATGGAAATCATGAAGGAAGCTGACTCTATTAATGCATATGTAGTCAGCTAGATGCCATACTGTGAATAGATTTGCAGGAAATTTAAGCTCTCCAAGTCATTAGGTAGGTTCCATTGAGATGAATTGCTATGGTTTTGGATGATATTGGTAAAGTGCCAGCTGTCTAGTTAGTCAGACCACTGTAAAAGCAGTAATTGCAAGTAAGAAATCAAGAAAAGAAATAGTGAGGGAAAGAAAAATAAAGAGACACAATTTGATAGCAATGTAGATGGCGAAGGAAGGAGGGTAAAGAGACACAGAGAAGGAAGCTGAAAGAGTAATTTATGGCAATGCAGTTTAACACATTTCAGATATTGATTAGATTTTCTTTTTAGATTGCAAGGATTTTAGGTTTCTCGGGAAATTTTGAAGAATAATTTAGAAAAACAAAACAAAAGTAGAATAAATAACATAAAAAAAAATCCTGTGCTGAATATTCATAGCATCTTTATTACTTTGTGGGATTATTAAAGGAGAAAAATAATTTTTTCACTGTTGCATTTTATTCACAAGAAAAGAAAAAAAATCAAGTTGAAAGTAACATTTTGATACTGAAAAGATGGGAATTTGATCTTAGAATGAGACCCGTATTCCAGATTTTAGATGTTAACTGTTTTGAGTGTATTTGAATGTGTCAGCTAACTTGAAGTCATATGAGGTGAATATAAAACTATATCTCATATTATTTGCATTTTGTCTGTTTAAAATTAGCAGAATATTGTTGCTTAAATTTCATGGGAATTGAATTGAAATTGAAACCTTACAAAATGATTTTTAGAATCAGATTTAAATTGATTATAGATGATAAGGGACTAAAAGAGGCCCCGTGATTAGATTATTGAGCTCCTTAGGTAAAAGATTTAATCTTGCTATAAATCATTGGGAAGACTAGCCTGTATCTGCATTTGATTAAATATAAAATACTATAGGCATCATTCACAAGTGAATATGATCTGATAGCAAGTACCTTGCTCTTGTTAACTGCTTTAGGCATCTATGTAGTCATGAGCTGAGGTAGACAGTCGTCACATCCCTTGATCCAGTGAAACATTGAGGATATAACAGCTGGAGAGAGAAAGCTACACCAACACTAAGTTGGTACCCATTTTCAACTGAGTAGACTGGAATAATGTGAAGTAAAACACTTTTCTCAAGAACACAACACACTACCTGGTCCAGGAATCATGAGCCCAACACCTTTTCACAAAGGCAAATGCTTTCACTTGATTGTAATGTAGAGTTAGGGTTTTATAGTTACATTTAGATACTAAATGGCAGCAGAAAGAATACAATAATTAAATCTGAAAAATGCAGAAGTTTCAAAATATACATAAATATTAAAGCTAAAGAAAAAATAATTAAGAAATACTGGCTTTTTTCTCTGTGTAAGGCATATTTCAAGGAGTTTAGCCTATGTTTGTTATCTGGTACTCAAAACTCTTTTCTGATGTCCTATTAACATCATTAATCTTTGTTTTTGTGTTTGCTTTTCCATGCTTGTATGGGTCAGACAGGATTCATTAAAGCAGATTTTTCTACAGCTGGATACTCTTTCTGTCATCAACCCTCATTTGTTTCTAAGCAGGGTTATATTTCCCTTTTGTCTAGACACGCTACTAATGCCACTGCTTCTATACAAAATTGTTTGGCAAATGACACACAATGTCAAGGAAAGAAGACACATACACACATATACCCTCACATGGTAATATTTCCTCTAGTCCGGATATGTTTTCAGAGAAGATTTCAAGCAAAGCATCTTTTCTTGTATGGCACAAAATATTTTGTTTACAAGTTGCTTGCAATGTCAAGACAATGTTTGACAGGATCCAACAAAGGGCTGTGTTGAGCACCACTGCCTGCTTTGGCATGGTTATGGTTTCCATGGTTGGATAGCCTTCCACTTTACAGAGTACACTGAGTGCATTTTTTTGTGCCAGCAATGGTGAAATTGCCAAGTAACAATATGCAAGACAAGAAAAGAATAGAAGGAAGGGAAAAGGAAAAAGCCACCTTGACTAGATGGGCTGGGAGAGTATTTGAGAGGGGGATGGGTTAGAGTTCTATTCCAGGGGTCGAGAGGCTAAAATGTATGTTACAGGCTTCTTTCTTTAGTTTCCATTTACCAAATTCCGTTAAGAGCCTTGGGTTTATAGTAGAGGACTAGTAGAAATCCATGGAGCTACACAGTGTGACTGGAGTGTGTCTGTTAGTGACTGAAAGTCACTCAGTTTAGTGACCCTTCTCTAGATGTGGTCCAGGATGAGTGTATGTATAGCAGCAACACCATCCCAGATATGGGTGAAGTACTCCACTGAGAGTCTCACTTGAGCCTTGTAGATGTCAGCTGTAGTTGAGGCTAAAACATCTTTTGTTGTATCGGAGTTGTATGTAATTCTTAATATATTTGTCTTCTGTGTGTGTGCATGGCATACACTTATGATGTTGATTGTAAGGTTTTGTTGTATTTAATATTCTCTGAGGTTGCTAGTATGAAAGGAAAATGGGGCTATGGTAAGGTGCTACTTTAGGAGGCTAAGTTTCTAAAAAATATTTGTTGGTGAATTAAAAAGGGTTGGAGTAGTTGTACAGCAGTGTCTGGGGAATGATGGAATGTTTTGAGTGTGACGTCATCTGTATATGGAGCTGTTTGTATGCTTTAAGGAAGTATGGGAAGGTTTTGTATGTTGAAAAGAGTGGATGAGAGGACAGATTCCTGTGGTAATCCATTCAGGAAATTGTAGGTTCTAGAAGAATTGTTCTTTGGCCTGACAGGTAGTATGCAAGCCAGCATGTTCTATTGTTTCTTAAGGTAGTGCTGGGTATTTTTTTTTGTATGAGTAGATAGTGGAAAAAGGAATTAAAAGCTTTGCTGATATCAAGAATAATTAGAATGGTACATGTGAGAGGGGAAGTGTTTTTGCTATTGAAGCCATTATGTATTTCTGTGTTTGGTTTATGAGTAGTGTGATAAATTGAGTGCTCTAGTTAGAATCTGTATTGGGATTTGGAGAGGGTTATGTGTGGGTTTGTGAGGTCAGGGTCTATCTAGCCTTTCTATAATTTTTTAGAGTAATGTGTGTAGGAAGGTAATGTGGCTATGTAATGTTATTCACTTGAGTTTTTGTTGAAATTTAGAATTGTTATAATTTTGTCCAACTTCCAAATTCTGCAAGATTGACTTGGCTCTGAGGCTTTTGAATTTTTCAATTTCTTTATTGCTTCTTGAGTGCCTGATGGAATGAAAAGGGTCAGAATAGAGACGTGGAAGGTGTTTATTTTTGTTTTGTGCTTCCATCTTAGTTTTTATTGATTTATTGTCGATGTTGCTGCTAATTATGCTATATTGTGGTTAACTGTTTGTTCCGTGGTTGATGTTCGGTTTTGTTTACATGGATTCTGTTTATGTAGATTTTTATGTTTGTCTATATTTTATTTTTCTATGGTTTATTATTATTTTTATTATTTTCTTTTTTAGTCATTTGATACCAAGGTTTTATTTTGGTTATGTGTTGTTTTGGTGTATTGTATTTGTTGTCTGTTTTGTTATGAGGTTGGATATTTTTGGAGTTGTATTTCTCTATGTTGCCTGGTTGGATATGTTTTCTTTAGATGTGTCTATAATTATTTTGTTAAATGTGTGTACTACAGTGTCTATGTTGGTGATTGTAGTGTTGTTAAATTCTGAAAACTTATTATTCTGTTTCTTGGTTGAAGTCATTCAATTGTGCTTTTTTTTGAAGTTCGTAAAAGTATTTTTTGCTTTCTTCATTGATGTGTAAATATGCAGTGATATAAAAATGGTAGGGTAGTCCAAGAAAAGTTTTAAAAAACTGTTTGCCAAGCTGTTATGGAAACTAAATGTGGGGAACAGGAGATATTGTCTGGAGAAGAGTTACTGTGAGATGTGTATGTATTAATGTGGTAGGTTTAGGAAATGAAGGGATTCTACTTGCAATGATATTATGTCATCACTCTTGTTATGAGAACTATTTGCAAATAAGGAGGTGCTAAGTGCATTGAAGTTTTGCCCAATGATGATGTTTGTGAGAGTCTTAAAAGGCTGTAGCTGGATGGCTCAATTGTAGCTGGATGGCGCAACTGTAGTTGGATGGCTCAATTGTAGCTGTATGGCGCAACTGTAGCTGGATGGTGTAAGTTGGTTAAGGTGCTTGACAGTACATGTATTAACATGTATTAACATGTACTAACATGTATTAACTGATGTGTTTTATGTTGCTAGAAAGCCTTCAATTCTAGTATTGTGTTGTTCTCTTTTAGTTTACAAGTGTTATTTGTGATATCTATATCATCATCATCATCATCATCATCTTCATCATCATCATCATCATCATCATCATCATCATCATCATCATCATCATCAT
>JAOPUL010000001.1:12640842-12654124 GCA_027564515.1 Octopus rubescens | reverse complement strand
TAGCGGCAATTTTTCCGGCTTTACGTTCTGAGTTCAAATGCCGCCGGGGTCGACTTTGCCTTTCATCCTTCCGGGATAAAGTGAGTACCAGTTACGAACTGGGGTCGATAACATCGACTACTCCCCTCCCCCAAAGATTCCAGGCCTTCGTGCCCAGTATAGAAAGGATATATATGTGAGGATGTGTGTGAGAGACTTTTTTCAGTTTCCACCTACCAAATCCACTCATAAGGCTTTGGTTGGCTCAAAGCTATGGTAGACGTTTATTTACATCCCCTAACAGTGATTCAGTAAAAGAGACTGATAGAATAAGTACCAGACTTTAAAAATTAGTACTGAGGTTGATTTGTTTGTATTGCCCCAGCATAGCCACAGTCCAATGACAGAAGCAAGTAAAAAAAAACAACAAAAAAACTATTTCCAGAGTTCTTGAAAGTATTTACTTAACACCATTTTTAATCTCTTGTTTTCTCATTTCATCGGTTTATTAACAAATTGTTAAGTATATATATGTATATATAAAGCTTCGAAAATTATACATTACCCATAAAAATCACAGCAGGCTGTAGTTCCCTGGCAACAGCAAAAAGGGCACGGACTAGTTTCTCTCCTTCTCCAACCTGTAGAACAAATTGATAAACTAAAATATTATATACAATTAAATATACGTTTGTAAATTATAAATATAAAATATGAATTACATATAAATAACACACACATATATACTATATTATATTACATTATATATATTATATTACATTATACTATTATATCACATTACATATTATACTATATAATATTATATATTATATATTACATTATATATTATGTTACTATATTATATTATATTACATTATTTACTATATTATATTACATCACATTATATCATACTATATATTATTATATTACATTATATATATTATACTATATTACATTATATTATACTATATTATATTATATTACACTTGTCACACTGGCATTCAATGTTGGTTGCATGGTTCTTTATAGCAGAAACAGTTGTAAGCTAATAAAGGTGATTACATAATTCCTGTTCTATTGTCATTTATATAATGATTAATATTTTGTATTTAATCGACTGAAGTTACAAAAGTGACTCAGAGGCAAAGAATTTCATGCATTGAAAATTTATCAAACTTTGATAAGTGCTGATGCATGAAACTCTCAGCCCTTACATCACTTTTGTAACTTTCTGCTGGTTAAAATATAAAATGGCTTTTGAGTTCTATTTTCCTGTTTGTATCACCAAACATATATGTGTGTGAGGACACATGGCCTAGTGGTTAGGGTGTTGTACTCATGATTGTGAAATTGTGGTTTCAATTACTAGACTGGTTGGTGTGTTGTGTTCTTGAACAAAATAGTTCATCCCACATTGCACTGCGATCACTTCAACACCTGACACGTGGTACACCATGCACCTGTTCAGGCAACATTGATTCGATGGAGGGAGTGAGCTAATGTACAGAACATACATTTGATCACAATAAACAAAAAAATTGTGCAGGTCGTTTGGCAAAAGCTGAACATTCATACATAGTCTTCAACAGGAGAGTCCATCATATATATATATGGATCACAACTGTCCAATGAACAGGAATGTGAAACTCTGAGTAACAGTTTGTGAAGATATTTTTGCAGCTTTAATAAAAGCATATTACTGTACCTTTGGTATTCGAGTGCTATATATATTATTGCATTTGATTTATCTTTAACTAACTTAGCATTCTCCTTTGACACATGAACTCTGAAAATGCTTGTGAGTGTGTGTGTGTGTGTGTGTGTGTGTGTGTGTGTGTGTGTGTGTGTGTGGTCAATAATTAACACTTTCATCCAGCAAAATCCTAATTTCTTGTAGTGTGGAGGGCAAATGGAAATGGTGCAGTACTCACATATTTGGAAGTTAAACTGGCAGCACTAATGTTGAAGAATGTAGCATTTGATTCATTTGCAACGGCTTTCGCCTGGAATGGAAACAAAATAAATAAATTTTCCCAAAATTTTCCTCAGAAGAAAAACATACTTAACAATAAAAAAAGAAAAAGAGAAAATTTAATTTATGAATAAAAAAAATATGTAAACAGATTGTCTGCCAATTCTGACTGGCTATACAGAACATTGAATCAATTGAAGTAACTGTTCATTGTATTAAAGTGTTAGTGACTGAGTATTCCACAGTCGTTTTGTAACCTAAATATAATTCTAAGATAGAATTAAGCACAAGCGTGGCTGTGTGGTCAAGAAGCTTCTTCCCAACCACATGGTTCAAGGTTCAGTCCCACTGTAAGGCACTTTGAGCAAATGTCATCTATTGCTCTGAGCCTTGTGAGTCAATTTGGTAGACGGAAACTGAAAGAAGCTTGTTGAATGTGTGTGTGTGTGTGTGTGTGTGTGTGCGCGAGCACTTGGGACGGTTTGTCAAGAACTGATGGGTCCAAGGACTGCATTGTGCTCCACATTAACGTCAGCATGGTTTCTATGGGTGGATGCCCTTCCTAATGCCCACCACTTTACAGTGGTGTAATGGGTGCTTTTTTTTTGTGCCGACATCAAACGCTTATTGAGGTTGCCATGCAGCTTTGCAAGACTACAAACTCCGAAGAAAGAGGCTTTACACTAGGGGACCAAGAGCAGCATGGCTACTCACATTTAGAAGAGAGGGAGAGAACGATCAATTTTTACATTATTATTTTCTTATTAAAAGTGTATGGAGAAAATCTTTGCAGCCAAACAGTACCATGTATTATACATGGTACAGTATACATACATCTAATTTTAATATTGATTTGTTTATTTGTGGGTTTTCTTGTTTCTTTGCTTTGGTGCGAAAATGTATTATACTTTTTGGTGTTTCAGTTAAAATTTTGAGAGTTGTCTCCCTTGTCTCTCCGTCTTTTAGACCAACCATTCTCAACCTTTTGGAACTCTTATCCGTCCATAAGCCCAACCTCATCCCGGTGAAACAGAGTTATAAATTTCTTGCATCAACACCCTCACCCCCACCCCACCCAACATAACCTAGATAAACCTAGATATATATATATTTCTTTCTCGATCATAAGGAGCCTAATGTACTCATCCAACCTGCAAGAAATAACAGCCAAATATCACTCAGTTTATCACTTCATTCTAATGCACCAAGGAAGTGAGGTGGAGTCATATGGCTCTCATTGAGAATTAACAATTTAAGACACTGATTGTTCTCGTGTAACTTTTTAATTAATAAATTAACATTTCCCAGTTTACTACTTCAAATGTGTTGACACACATGTTATTGATGCATTTTAGAATATTTTAGAATAAATCTCAAATAAATCTTCAATCGTCATCATCATCATCACCACAGGTTTAACGTCCACTTTTCCATGCTCGCATGAGTCTGACGGAATCTGTTGAAGCAGCTTTACTACGGTCAGATGCCCTTCCATTTACAAAATCCTCACCTGTAATATTTTCCTATGACTAGACACGTTTTCATGGAAGACTGAAAACAAACAACATTGCTTGTATGACAGTGACATTCGTTTACAACTATCATGTGATGTCAAGGCAAGGAGACAGTAACACACACACACAAACATACACATACATATATACACAACGAATTTCTTTCAATTTCTGTCTACCGAGTCCAACCACAAGGCTTTGGTCGGCCCAGGGTTATAGTTACTTCACCATATTTCCTTTTAGACTACTTGTCTAATATATAATAGAAACAACAGGATCAACACACACACACACACACACACACACACACACACACACTCGGTGGCTGGATTCAATCAATAAATTGTAAATAAATGAGACATGAACTTTAAAGTTACATTTCAAATTTAAAAATAGCGTCAGTAAAATTGAAACGCCTGAAACAGTTTTTATGTCTTTTATCTTTTACTTGTTTCAGTCATCAGACTGCGGCCATGCTGGGGCACCGCCTTGAATTTTTAGTCGAATGAATCGACCCCAGTGCTTATTGTTTCAAGCCTGGTACTCATTCTATCGATCTCTTTTGCCAAACTGCTAAGTTACGTGGATGTAAACTCACCAACACCAGTTGTTAAGTGGTAGTGGGGGACAAACACAGACACACATAGATATATATATATATATACATGATGGGCTTCTTTCAGTTTCCATCTACCAAATCCACTCAAAAGTCTTTGGTTGGCCCAAGGTGTCACGCAGTGAGACTGAAAATATATATATATATATATATATATATATATAATGTAAGTATGTGTGCACATGTCTGTGTTTTTGTTTGTCCACCACCACCACTCTTGACAACCGGTGTTGGTTTGTTTACGTCCCCATAACTTATTTTGATGAACTGCTAAGTATCAGGCTTAGGAAAAAATTACCGAGGTCGATTTGCTCGACTAAACCCTTGAATGCAGTACCCCAGCATGGCCACAGTCAGAAACAATGACTGAAACAAGCAAATGGTACAGAGTCACAAAGGCTACATATGTGTGTGTGTGTGTGTGTGTGTGTGTGTAATAAATGTGAACAGTGAAAAGAAACTGATAGAACAATACTGCAGTCGCGTTAAATAAAGTCTGAAATCAGTTGGGAAAGAATCAATAACAGTTATCTGTCAGTAACTGGACTACTACTGCTGCTGCTACTAGAACAACAACTAGTAGTTTTTGAAACTGTTTTAGCAGCAGTAAAAGACTCATGACCATTGCTGTGCTTTGTAGCCAAGGACAGCAGAGAAAACACAGAGAGAGAAAAAAAAAATTAAATAAAGACAGGAGCCACTTGTGATATTCATTCAACCTAACACACACACACACACACACACAATCAAGCCAGAGAGAGACAACCAACCTTAGCAACTAAAAATAATAAATAGCCAGAAAAATTAACATAAATGTAACTTCTTTTTTTTTTTGCCAGCAACAGATCACCAATAGTCTTATTGCTAGTACAGATATAGTGTGAAAAATTTATTTCAAGGATAGCTGAAATAGCCAAAACAGCAGCATTTAGCTGCTGCTGCTGCTGTTGTTAATACTACTGCAAGCTAAGTGCTGATTGAATTCAATTTGGTCTTTTTAATTGTGAGTTCAAATTCTATTGAAGTCTACATTGCTTTTCTTTGTTTCATTAGGATTGAGATAAGTACTACAATAAACTGATATAAGTACTACAATAGATAATATGGTTATACTGCAGTTGACTTTAGACAAAACAGCCTTGTGCCAAAACAAAAAGATTTTTAACTTGACATCACAAAATAAACTGTTGATTCTATAACTTGGACAGTAAACAGGACACTGCTAGATTATTTGATTTATGTATGTCAAGTTCTGTAGATAAGCTGCTAAACTTTCTAACCTGAGAAACTCATTTTATTAGTATGGGGAGACAACTGTAGGCATGTTTCAATGTTATTAGATCTCATCAGTGAAACAGAGACTTGACTTCACTCTTCTTGCTAAAACAGTGATGAGAGAATCACAATGTAGATGTACTTTACTTTGTGATTCTCTCATCAGTATTTCAGCAAATACAGTGAAGTCTATGTTTCGTTGAGGCGGCTTGATACCATACCACGAAAATATATTTGATGTTGTCTCATATTGCTGAAATGATTTTAAAGTAATATTAATCATTGAACCAATATTGTATTTTCCTCACCACATAAGTATTTCTAATTAGATTTTTCCTTATGTTCACTGTATTATGCTAACATTCACACGCCTTAACTTGAGCCCTCAACTCCCGGTGGAGTCAGAAGGATGCCTTTGAAACATATGACCTAGCTTGTCTCAAGCATTTTTAGACCTGGCAGAGCCCCATCTGAACAACCAACCTCAGTGATATATTTTATATTCAATACATTAACCAATGCGTCAGTGGATTTTCCAGTAACACACAATCAGTGCATTAAATGACAAGAAAATACTTAACATTCAACAGCTTAGTCCAGCTCTTGTAAAAATAATTACTGCAAAGTAAAACAGCTCACCATCGTAAAACTGACTACTATTTTCATTAGTCTGCCAAGCCAAGTTCAATTTTACCCCCATCAGCAGAGTGTATTGGGGGGGGGGGCTCTAACAGGTGGACTTGATTTTCATACACTACATTAAATCATTAGTTGGTTTTCAAATCATAGTCTTTAACCCTTTTGCGTTCAGATTATTCTGTCAAATATAATGCTTTTTCATTCACATTGTTTTGAATTAATCATGCATTATCTTGTAGCTTTGAGATCTCGAATATGTGAATGTATATTTTTAGAATGCTATTGAAGGGTAGGTGTGAGAGGCCAGATCTGGTCAGTTTGAACATAGAACAGGTAGAATATTTGGGTCTGATATGGCCGGTTTACACACTAAAGGGTTTAAGTCAGCAGAACTTGTACCAGAAACAATGAGTAGTTGAAAAATATTTAGAGCAGAAATCATTATAAAATATTACTAGAAGTGAATAAAAAGGCAGAGATGCAATATAAAGAAGGAGTCTAGAGTAGGCTTGGAGTTCAAAAACAAATTTATGACAATGATATCTTATACGTAAGACAATTCCTAATGTTTACAGACCGTGACTGTAATCTGAGAAAGATATTTGATTATGAATGTACTACTGTGTTTACAATCATCAAACCAGACTGTCAGGTAAGACTTTGAAACCATCACAATATTTGACTTACAAAAACCAATTCTTTAAGTCTTTCCACTCTATGCCAACGTCATATAATAATTCTGCATGTTCCTCCGTTAGCCCGTCCTTAACGCTATCATGTGATTAGTTGAAGGGAAAGCCAAAGAGCGAGAGAAAGAGGGAAAGGTGAAGAGAGAGAGAAAAAGAGGGAGAGAGAAGCATCCATGACATGAGGTTAGGGGGAACATAATACTTATTACGCAGTTAAAAAAGTTACTTGAAGGTAGAGATATAGAGAAAGAGAGTTAGAAATACAATATTTAAGAGGAGTGAAGTTCTGGTGGTGAGGTTAATAAAGAAAGGCAGAGAGAAAGAGAGAGAGAAATGATGGTGGGGGCAGTGGTGAGTGGATAGTGAAAAGTATAGTTTATTTTTTTTAATTGAACTAAGTTTTTTATATCGCCTATCACGTAACGAATGTGCATAAGTGCAATTATTGAACGTCTGCTAGCTTAAAAATTGATATTTGTTTATATAATATGGATGACAGACAATGTAAGTTAACAGCAGAAAGAATGAGACGGTATAGGCAATGTGGTAAAGAGAAGCGGAGGCAAAATATGAATCAAAGAGTATAGAGTGAGTATTTACAATAGATAAGGAACGTGTTCAAGCTAGAATATATAATGAAAATCAGCTCTTAGATTTATAAATGAACCTCTGAAGTGGTGAGAAAATGGGAGAGTCATGCTCCTTCAATTAGAGCCTTATTCAATGAAAATAATGCAGAATATACAATTTATAAAGGAAAGCTAATTCTTATGGCTCTATATAAACTTACCAACATCTAAAAAATTATTTTGTATTTAGCGAGGAATTTCCGTAGGTACTACTAGTTCATATTAACATGATAAAGTGCCTAAGATACTGTATGAATTGCATTTGTCCCACCCCCTCCCCACTGCTTGACAGCAGGTGTTGGTTTATTTACATCACCCAGAACTTAGCTAGTGGTTAAGCATAAGAGACTGATAGAATAAATACCAGACTTAAAACATAAGTATTTAGGTGGATCTGTTCAACCCTTCAATGCTGTGCTCCAGCACGGCCACAGCCCAATGACTGAAACAAGTAAAAGATATAGGTTTTTAGAGACTTTACTAGTGAGTAGTTTCCAATTTAAATGCAATCAAAGATCATCCAACTTTTTTTTTTATCTTTCATGTGCTGGTGACACATTAAAAACACTCGTGCCAGTGAAACATTAAAAACACTCGTGCCACTGACGCAAAGGCAACCAGTACACTCTCTGGAGTGGTTGGTGTTAAGAAGTGCATCCAGCCATAGAAACAATGCCAAAACAGACTGGTGTCTGATGCAGCTCCCCGGCTTGCCAGTCTCCAGTCAAACCATCTAACCCATGCCAGCATGGAAAATGGACACTAAATGATAATGATGATGATGATGATGATGATGACGATGATGATGATGATGATGATGATGATGATGATATGTCTGTGTTTGTCCATCTGTTGACCAAACTGACTGACCAACCAATTGTCAAGTAAACATAAGACATTTGTGTAAGCAAATCACACTTCATGTTTCCTTTATCATAAGGCCCAGCACCCATTGTTTTACATGTCTATTTTGATATGGATTAGTAGAGAATGGTGTTAATTTATCTCCATGTTAACGTTGCATTTTTCTTCTCGTTGCTGATATAATTGACATAGCAAAGTTTATCAAAACACTGGAACTCTGTAATAGAATTAAAGATATTGAGTTCAGTCTTCGACCAAATACACATACAGAAAAGACACATAGAAATTACTATCAAAAATACAATAAAAGAATAGTGGTGATAGAAACTTAAGAAAGTAACATGAATTATCTGATAAACCTTTGCTTTACATTGTTTCAGTAATCATGATATATCAGAAATATATTTGTTGCTTTCTTTCTTTGCATGAATTAGTCATGATGTGTTGGTATCTTGTCTTATTTATCATACAGTCACTGAAACTCAATGCTATACATTAGAACAAAACACTTGCCAGTCACAATTTATGTTGCTTGAATTTAGAAGATAAAAGTAACCTGACAGTAGATAAACTATATGGAGAAATGCTCGGCTGACTTCAAATATAAAGTGACAATCCATGAAACACAATTTCATGTGGGAAGGAATAAACAGTATTATATAATAAAGCTGTCTCTATTTCAAACTGTTGTCTGTTTTCTGATGAACTGGTAAATTTAACTTCAAATCTTCAAAGAAATACTTATGTTATTTCAAATTACATTTTAAAAACAATATGTGAACTAAATTAAATATCCCTTCCAAATAATAACATGGAAACTTAGAAATAAAAAGAGTAGGTGTGACCATTCTTGAAATGGAAGGGAATGGAGGACAGGGATAGGCTGGTGTGGGGAAATGAGAGGGTTGTATGGTGTAAGAACTTATTTCATGATTTGCTATGGGTGAGAGTGGACTGTTGAGTATAAAAGGAAAGCTGAATAATTTTCTTTGTGTGGGCAGAACAAGATAGTTATTTCAAAAACCTGTCTATAACAATAAAACTACTTTGTTATTTCATTGGTATTTTAAAATGTTCTTCCATCCAAAGTGTTATCCTGCATTGATACTATTTACTAACATAGATAAGCCCATGAACTTTTATATGTTACTATTGTGGGAAGACTGCCCTGCACCCACAAATCCAAAACTGCCTCTCTAAGCCAGCTTTTTAACCCTGCAATCAAAAATATCTCATCAACTTTGCTGAATCTTCTTATCCACAATTTCTTAATGTTAATGGCTGTGTAAGTGGTACACTTATGACATTTTCTTGCATTTGCCTTCACGTTCAATCACACAACAACTTTTAATTAGGCTCTCATTCTTGCTCATTCTTCTCAACGTTTATTTTCACCATTCTCAATTGCAATAGTTTTATTTGCATGTGTTCAACAGAATAACTGAACTTGAGGCTATTCTCAGCTGTATATTTCACACTCAGCTTGAGCAGTGTACCTTTGTGCTATTAAACTCAGCAAATTCTTCATTCTGTTGGTATTGAGATAAAGAAACATTTAACTCATGAAAAGCAAGCTCTTTAATCTTTTCTGATGATTGGCCTAATGTTCTCAATGCAAAATAGCTAATGTTATTGAGTTGACTATAACCGATTAGATTGTACATCAGTTTGGGTATTATTCTTTCTTGAGTAATAACGAAAGTTGACCATTTAAAAACTTTTTGTATTTCACATCAGTTGCCTTTTGTTCATGACACCTAAAAGAAATAAATCTGTCTTGATATCAATAAATGTTTAAACTGTCTAGCCAGATAACGTGCAAGCAAAGCTGTTTAGATTTAAGTATCCTCAGCAATAAGCACATAGATTAGAAGCTCATTAATAATTTTTCCATTGGGGTATGTATTAATAGAATACTGTCCAACTTTCCTTCTCTCAGCTCAGGGGTTACTTAGCTTTTAGAGATTTCTTCAAGTATGTTTATCTTTTCTTTTCTTTTCACAAACAACTTATAGTCATAGTCATTAACTTTGCTGATAGTTGTATTGCATAAATTTCTTCACATTTGCATAAAACTGTTACTTACATGCAAACCTATATGCAAGCCTGCACACCCTTTATGAGGGAAGACTAACAAAATCTCTGGTTTTGCAGACCTATCAACAGAAATAAGAATATGACACATTTCATGAGAACATTCGCAGACTAAAGCCATCAAAAACAAAAAAACTATCAACTTGATAAGACAAATTAATACTGTCTATCCAGCACTGGGAGCTACATGCATGACAAATTAAGGCATCACTACAGATTCTGAACAGCTTCAACACAAAATTTCCTAATCCAAATAAAAACACAGTAACTTAGAAATAAAGAGAGCAGGTGTGACCATTCTTGAAACGGAAGGGGATGGAGGACAGGGAAGAGAATGGTAGACAGGGATAGGCTGGTGTGGGGAAATGAGGGGGTTGTATGGTGTGAGGACTTATTTCATGATTTGCTATGGGTGAGAGTGGACTGTTGAGTGGAAAAGGAAGACTTAATAATTTTCTTTGTGTGGACAGAACAAGAAATATCAAGAACTCAGTAAATCAGCCTGATATACTACAAGATCATCATCATCATCATCATCCTTTAACGTCCGCTTTCCGTGCTGGCATGGGTTGGACGGTTTGACCGGAGCCAGCAAGCCTGGGTGGGCTGCACCGGTTCTAGTCTAATTTGGCTTGGTTTCTACGGCTGGATGCCCTTCCTAACGAGGAAACTTTTATAATAAAATTATATGATTTTTCCTGTTTATATTTTCAATGTTTGCTTGAATTTTTCTTTGAACGTATTTTTTTAACTAAATGCAGAGTAATGATTAAATATGGGATAGAAATGTATTATTGGGAGTTTTTCTTCTTCAACCATAGTGCTTCTTGTCAGATTTTATCTGGAGTATGCATTGTAGTGTTGGTTTAGGGCTTTGAACACACTGGTTCTGGTTCTACATTAATTTGTAGTCTTACAAATAAATGTGTTCCTCTTACAACAATCTATCCTCTTATAAAATTGTCTTGACATCACTCATACATAATATATTTACCTCTTCTCTTCATATCACTTCCACCCACTGTTTGTTTAGAACATTCATGTCATCATTTACGAAATGTTCTAAACATTTTTTTCCAAGCATTTTGCTTTCAAAATTACATCATTCTGAAATTCTATCACTATTCATCTCATCTAACCAGTAACAATTCAAACTGACCAGTGATTGCCATAGCACCACTCAGTTATACTTAATATATAGCCAAAGAGGGCTCAAAAAGTCTATAGAAATTCTTCCTTTATCAGACTGACATCGCAATTAAAAAACAAACAAACAAAACAGTCACAACAACACAATCTATGAATAAAGAAAGTATGAAGAAATTTTTCTTTCAGCTGATTGAAAAGTTGGAAAGCAGAATAGATGTCCATAACACAAGTTCTTTTCACAACACAAATTTTATTATTGATGTGTGCAGTGACACAAGCAGTGTTTCCCAACAAAGTCTGAAGTAATGAATAAGCATTACTAGCAGTAAATAAATACCAGTGTGAAGGTTTGTGGTATAATAATAATTAGATCTTACAGCTACACTTGTTCGTAATAATAAGAGACATATCAGATATTTACCTATGAACCACATAGAAAAATTCATTAAAAAGTCATGTTGAAAAGAAGCAGTCAAGACTAGTGATGCACAAAGAACAGAATGAAATAAGAATCTAGAAGAAAACAACTTTCAATAAGCTGACATAATCCTTACATACATACACAAAAAAAAAAATCGTTTTTTTTAATCAGTTTCTTAAGTAAAAACGTTGAAAAAATGCATTGTGTTATAATGGCTAAACAAGTTATCATCGATAATATAGGGAATTGGGAATGATTATACAGAAAAGTAACTGAACAGAGAATACAGTAGAGACTCGTCTAATTCAGTGGGTGCTGTTCTTTAGCCCATATCAGGCCTCACTAAGTATATAACCAAAGATGTGCAAGAGTGAAGACTGTGCTGGTATGGTCATGTGATGTGCATGGATGAGGACAGCTGCATATAGAACTGCCTAAATATGGATTGAACTTTCAGAAGAGGGAGACCCAAAAAGACATGAACAAAGTTGTGATGAATGAGCTCAGGTTGTTGAGCCTCATAGAGGAGATGACAAAAGAATGAGATGATTGATGATTTGCTGTGCTTGAGGTCCTCAATGCAAACTGTTAATGCCTATACCCGCACATCCAATCTGTACCTGTCAAGCCTTCCCCACAACTCATATTTATAACACCCATCTCACTTCCACCCTTCTCACTATGATGCTATTGCCTCAGCTGCTGTAATTATATAAGAGCAGACCTACACATATTCCACCCCCTCTTTTGTGATACCAGTTATCCCTCTCTTGGAACAACTTCTCTTTTCACCTGTCCCTCATTCTCTACAGTATCCATTACCACTGTATTTTCCACTGAACACTTCTTTCCCCTAAATGTCCTCTCATATCTACCATCAACAACCCACCACCATTGTTGTCCCTCATTATATCTACCCCTACATGCCTCAGACTCCCATCTCTGTCACTGTGCATCTTCTCTCTCCTCAACAAGTCACATCATGTCCATATTTCTCATCTACAGTTTTATTACACTATTGCTCTCCACTTTACCCCTTTTATGTAAAGTAATTTATCACTTCCTCCTTCTTGACTCCACCTATTTTCCTTTACCTTCCCCAAACTCATATTTGACACTGACCAAATATCTCCTTATATTCATCATTTACTGTATTCACCTATATCTCCATTTGTAAGCATCTGTCACTATTCTCTCATACTCTCACAAAACTACCCACCCACCCAACCATCTGCGATTCTCTATCCCTATTCTTTCTTTAGCCACCTTCTTGTACCTTAGAGGTACACCCTGACACCTCATTCCACCATCATTTCTCCCATTTCTGCTGGGGTAACCATGTATCTCCTCTACAACAAGACAGTTGTTCCTGTCCCTCTCTCATACTTTAGCCTCTTAAAACTGGGCACAAAGCCACCTTGCTCAGTACTGCATTCCCACT
>JAOPUL010000001.1:12458234-12471030 GCA_027564515.1 Octopus rubescens | reverse complement strand
CACTATCACACCCACCACAGCACACTATACTGCATCACCTCTCACCTCACCACACCACAGAGTTATACAATACATTGGATTACTATGGGTTTTTGTCACATTAGTTTTTTGCTTTGTTTATTTGTTTGTTTGCTGGTCTATTTGTTTATTCTATGCAATTAGAAACAAAACTTTGCATTTTCGTTCTTTTCACAGCATCCGGAAGTAGCTTTCTCATTCGAAATAAAAGACATTACTAGAAGTTCGTTGAGAGAAAATATCTTGTCGTATTATAAATCTGACCTTTTATTTTGTTAATATTTTCTTTTGTTTTTCATTTATGGTTACCATTTATATTTTTGTTTCATTTTTTTTTTTTTTTGCTTTTGTTATTACCATTTCATTGATAGAGGGGGGGGGAATATGAAATAGTTGCTGTTCAGATGCTATGTGCTTAACAAAAAGTAGTAGTTGTAGGTTGTGGTGGTGATGGTAGTGATGGTGGCTGTGGCATTGGCATTGACGTTGGTGGTGGTGGTGGTGGCGGTGGGACCGAGAAGGGGGTAGGGGTGGCAGCAGTGGCAGTGTTATGGTGATCTTTAATATATTAACAAAATTAACAATGTTCATAAAATAATATTAACAAAAATAATCACAGATAAGCAGTGAGAAAAGTGGTTTGTTTTAAGCATTAAGATATAGAAATAAGAAGAAAAGTGTAAGAATAAAGAGAAGAGGAGAATAGGAATTGGCGACAGTAAGAAATAGAAATGAGTGGAAAAAACGAATGAATTGGTTGTGCAGAGAAATACATAAAATGAATAAATAAATAGCATTTCAGCCAAGGGAGCCTTTATTATATTATATATACACAATTCTAAATGATATGACAAAACAGAGATGTGAACAAGAATGATGAGACAAGTGGAAACTCACAGAAAGCAATGAGTAAGAGAAAACAAACCAAACCCTGCTTGCATTGCAGCCATGTTGGTATAGGTTCTATCTCATATCACAGCATTTGAGCAAGAATCTTTTCACTAGTGCTTTGTTACTGGAATTTCTTAGACATAAACTATATGGAAACCTATCATATATTTCCATACTGCTTTGCTGAATCGCTACTTTTTGGGAGATTTTTTTTATCATATCAGTCCTAATACTTGTTTTATAAATCTTTGTTTGACAAATCACTAAATTACAAGGCATAGGAGGAACAAAATACTGGATTTTTAAACGAATGTAAACAGAAGCAGAGATAGAGAGACAAAATCACTGACATACATAGTAGACATTAAAATGTGCCAAATGTATCTATTTCTTCATAGACTGAACAAAAAATAATGAACAGCTTTAATCAATTTTCAATCCTTGTTGGGGTCTCATCAGTGGTGTCTTCATCACTTGATAAATCCTAGAGAAACAAGTGGGCAATCTATTTATATACACATCAAAGCTCGTAGCTCCAGTTCTCTGGAGCTACTAATTTGCATATTATAAGTGTTTACAACTTTATTTAGTATCAGAAGTCTATCAAAAGGGGACCAAATCCACACATTATCAAGCTATGATAGATGTAAACTTATATAGTAGATGTACAAAGATGTCAAATTTACTTATTTTTCTGCAAATTGAAGACTAATGGGCAACCCTAATTTTTTACCCTTATAGGCAGGATGGGGTTCTCATCAGAGGTGCTTACATCCCTTGACCAATCCCAGAAAAACAAGAAGCCAATCAAATCTAGTAGCTCTTGAGAACTTGAGCTGCTAATTTGTATACTATAAGTGCTTAACACAGTTCATGCAGTATCAAGGTATGATACAATATATGTAAACCTACATAAAAGACATACAAACGTGTCAAATTTGTTGGTTTTCCATAGACTGAAAAACTAGTGAATAATAGATTTTACCCTTATTGAGGACTCAGTGAAGTTTTTGTCTCCGAAATTCTATTCACAAGGTCTAGTACAACCTGGGGTTCAAATAGAAGACAATTGCTAAAAGTACTGCTCAGGGTGACAGAACATTTCTAATTTTTCGATATATTAACCACTACCTTTTGGTGCAAGACTTTGTGCTGACAAACCATTCCTGCTAAATGACTTTTGACCAATCAGTGATTACTATTTTCATAATCATTCTTTTGAAACCAGAAACCTACACAGAGAAGAAAGTAGCTATTTTGAGCCACCCACACCTTATAAATACACAAACATCTTCATTTCAGACTAGAGTTGTCTCACTGCTGCTAGAGCTCTTTCACTTTCATATTGTTGACTGTGGTCATTTTTACCTTATCAGCATTTCTACTCGCAAACTACAACAGGTTATCTCTACTAGGAATTTTTTTCCATTTTATTCAGAACTAACACCCTTCCAAAAATCGATAGGAGCCTTTAAGTTTGAAAACACTTTCACTATTTCAGTGACCTCTTAGAAACTGTCCACCACTACTAGTATGTTCTCAAAAGATCAGTTCAAAAATTTATGCTATGCCAAAACAGTAACTTCTCATCTCAAGTGGAACAACAAGCTCATAAAGTGAGTCACAGAAAAATAAACGATTGTTTATTTCAATTGTTATTTTCCTCACACTTGCTCTATTTTCAAACTGCTATTTGACTATAACATCGTTAGACATATGGTTTTACTACTAATTTCAGTTGTATTATCATAACATCACCGTGTCATCTACTTGTTTACAAGAGTTGTGTCATGTTAAAATATAAACCAGCTTACTATTATCTGTCATCTGTTTTGTACATATACATGCTTGTACAACACACACATATACTCCACCCACTCTATGCCTTATTCAATCTGTAATACCTTCTATTGTGAAGGTGTGTGGCTTAGTGGTTACGATATCCAGCTCATGATCGTAAGGTCATTAGTTCGATTCTCAGCAGCATTTTGTAACCTTGAGCAAGACACTTTATTTCCCATTGCTCCAATCCACTCAGCTGGCAAAAATGAGTTGTACCTGTAATTCAAAGGGACAGCCTTGTCACATTCTGTGTCAAGCTGAATCTCCTTGAGAAGTACGTGAAAAGTATATGTGTCTGTGGAGTGCTCCGCTACTTGTACATTAATTTCACGAGTAGGCTGTTCCATAGATTGGATCAACAGAAATCCTCATCATCATAACTGATGGAGTGCCAGAGAGAGTTCCATTAAACATTATTACCTATTGGAGTCCATTGACACTTGTAGAATTTTCTGTTCTATTCAAGCATAACTATTACCAAGAAATTAAACTTGTTTCAACTCTACTTATGTCTTAGAGCTTATAATTTTATTTCTATAATGGCACCAGTAATGGTAAGGATCAGAACTTACTAGGCACCTGTTTTTCATAACTATTTTCATTATTCAATAACTATTTAAAATTTTACACTCACTCACTCACACATATACATGCATACATACTTACATAAATACATACATACATATATATAAATGTATGAATGTATTTTACAATAAAATTTTGAAAGTGACTTCAAAGTTTCAGCATAGTTTCCTTCATCAGACTCTAAGTTATTTGTTTGTTATCTCCTGTTTAATCCATACATAGAGATGTTTCTTTATATGTGAGAAAAATATATTATTAAACAACACATACTTTCCAACTACTGTATATATATATATATATATATATATACACACAATACATTAATATGTTCAAGATAGGCATATTGAAGCATTGAATTTTCTCTTTGTGTAACGAACATCTTTTATAAATGATGTAATGCCATACATAAGTGCTTGTCTATCTTTTGTCTACACGTGTGTGTGTGTGTTCATATACATACACACATATATATGTATGTACATATATATATATATATATATATATATATATATATAGGTGCAGGTGTGGCTGTGTGGTAAGAAGCTTGCTTCCCGGCCACATGGTTCCGGGTTCAATCCCACTGCGTGGCATCTTGGGCAGGTGTCTTCTACTATAGACTCAGGCCGACCAATGCCTTGTGAGTGGATTTGGTGGATGGAAACTGAAAGAAGCCTGTAATATATATATATATGTATATATATCTATGTGTGTGTTTCCTTGTGTCTGCTTGACAACCAGTGTTAGTGAGTGTAGGTCCCCGTAATTTAGCGGTTCGGCAAAAGAATTGATAGAATAAGTATCAGGCTTTAAAAATTCAAGGCTGTGCCCCAGCATGGTCGCAGCCTGATAACTGAAACAAGTAAAAGATAAAAAAAAGAAGAGATATATGCATATATATATATATGCATACAGCCACCTAAACCTACACAAACACAAAATCTGCTAAAGTGTTGGTTAATTCAAGAGTTGCTTCTGGTTTTGGATAACTCACTTTCATCAAAACTATGAAAGTCAATTCTTACATGTCCAAAAATCAAGTTATTCCAATTAGTCTTTTTAAATTATTTTGGTGTTACAAAACATCCTTCTGTCTGTTAATAGCAAGTAATTTCAATTTGTCCTGCACTCAATTGATTCTACCTTCTTTTCAAAATTGTTTAAAATTAGCATATGCTTATAAGTGAATCACAGACTTTTATCATTATATCCTTATTTACAGAGTTCCCTACTAGATTTTCTTCCGAAAATAGCAGACATGACTAACAATGCATTTCTTTTTAGAGATATTTCCACATAACCACTTGCAAGTTTCTTAAAGTCATACTTTCTTGTATATCCTTTGTTTACTTTCAACAAGTTTAATGTTGAAATGGCATCTTGTATCAATTATATTATTCTTTTCTTGTAAAAAAAAAAGTGAGCTAAACGAGATTTAACTCTAACTACAAAAAAAGTTGCAATCATCATGGAATAGTTTAAGTATTGCAACCAGAATTAGCTAAAAGGATGGAAGTAATGTTTGGCACTCATTTAGACACCACTCATGAAACAAACCAATAACTTCAAATACACCATCATCATCTTCGTCATTGTTTAATGTCTTTTTCCATGCTGGCATGGGTTGGGTGGAACCAACTACAACAAACTCCAGTGTTTGCTTTGGCATGGTTTCTATGGTTGGAAGCTCTTCTGAAATGCCAACCACTTTACAGAGTGTACTGGGTGTTTTTTTGTTATTTTTTGTCATGTGAGCATTAGTGAGGTTACTAAGCAACTCACCCCTCCCCATCTCACTGAGTAGTGGGGGTGTAGTATTTGAGGGAGGAACAAGTGTTTTGCTGAAGAGGAGATGCATGGCTTCCCCAGCTGGAAAGAGAGAAAATCAAGGGTAAGATCATGTGCTCAAGGTGTGAGGTGAATATAAGAGAAAGGATAAGGGTAGAGGATGAGGAAGGGCAGGTGGATGGGTAGGTAAGTTCACAAGAGTCTGACAGATATTTAGAGATGGGTATAGCAGTAGACAATGAATGTGACACACGAGTAGAGGCGTGGTCAATGGTGAATACCAATAAACTAATTTTAAATATTAGTTTCATATTTTTGCACATGGCTAGTAATTTCGGATTAGGGGGTTTACATGAACCCAGTGCTCGACTGGAACTTACTTTATCAACCCTGAAAGGATTAAAGTCAAAATCGAACTCAACAGAATTTAAACACAGAACATATTGACAGACGAAATGCTGCTAAGCATTTTGCTTGGTGTGTTAACAATTCTGCCAGCATGCCACCCTCAAAATAATTTTAAATATTAAAACAATATGTATATAGATTGATTATTAGTTGCTACCTGAATGCTAAAGCATGAGTCATAGCTTTGTACTGCTGGCTTGCCTGGAAGCAAGCTCCAATTGTGCATGCACACAGTTGTCAGCTGGGCTGTAAGCAATATCCAGTTGTGCATGTGTTAAGCTTTTGGCTGAGCTTGAAGTAAACTCTGATTGTACATGTTTTTAATTCTTCAACTGGGCTGAAAGGAAGCTTTGATTGCATATACTACAAATTCTAATATAAGAAAAACACTTTTCTGTTTTTTGTATCTTTAAAGAAATTTTCTTCTTTTTAACCAAAGGTGATGGGCATATATTGTATACCTTGAATTCATGAAGGAATTGCCATACATTCCCCTCTACTCCCATCTCTAACCATCTGTTACTCATGTGAACTTTATCTACTTACCCTTCCTAATTTTCTGTCCCCATTTTTTTCTTCTTCTCATCTTGTATTTTGGAAACATGTCCTAACACCTCATCCCCACCATCTTTATCTCTCTTTCCAGTTACTCTTTCTGCCCTTATTCAATGTTGGGTAACCATGTATCTTTTCCACAGCAAGATACTTGTTTCTGTTCCTCTATCATACTTTAGTCTCCCAACATGTGATATAAAGCTGCCTCCCCCCTCCAATACACCTTGATCAGTAGAGAGTTTTCTTTTTAGTTTTATGATTTACATGGCAATCTTATTAGTGCTGGTACCACAAAAAGCATTCAGTACACCCTGTAAACGAGTCAGCATTATAAAAGCAACCAGTCATAGAAACTGCCAAAGTAGACACTGGAGCTTGATACAATCTGCTGACTCTTTGGATCCTGTTGAGACATTCAACCCATCGCAGCAGCGATGATGATGACGACGAAGATGATGACGATGATGATAATGATGGTGATCAAAAAATTTCTAAGCATGACCATTCACTCATTTTTCTTTCTAGACTATGATCCAATGTATGTATTTTACTTTTATGACCGAAAGGTGTGTTCTGAGAAAGATTTTCCTGCTCTCTCTCTCTCTCTCTCTCCCTCTCCCTCTCCCTCTCTCTCTCTCTCTCTCTCTCTCTCACAAATGTATTTTTAATTCAAAGGTCCATCCTTGTGCCATATGAATTTGGCTTGAGAGTACATGTGCCTGTGGAACACACAGCCACTTACAGACTAATGTCTGAAGCAGGAATTTCTGTTGGTCAAATAACTGCATACATATTGCTGAAAGCAATGAAGTGTCCATAATACCAATGGGCGGAGGTAATGATAATGAGGGTGTGATGGTAACGAAGCTGTTGTTTAGCCATAAATCATCAATTACTGGGTAGATGGACATATTACCAAAGGCATTTCAATGATGACTATTCCACCTATTTTTCTGGAATGTTGAATCTAGGATGACATTATGCAATGTACTCTTCTATTCTTAAGATGACAAAATGTGATTTTAAAGAGATTTGGTTAGCACTTCTAGCAGGTTGATTGACCATATAGAGTCTTTCCCTGTAGTTAAAAATGGTTAAAATTGGAAACTATTCATGGGAGGAGAAAAAGCAGTAAAGAATGGGAATAATGGATAGAAGATGAATGGCAGTTATTTTGTAGCTCCTGGTGAGTTCTGAATGAGTAGACCTATGAGGAAAGGCATTCCAGCTGTGACCATTCCATCTTTATTACAGGTCTAGGATTGTGTTCTTTACTTCTATATATTTATTTAGTTAGTTTTGAAGTGTGATTTTAGGGAGATTTGGCTGCTATTTCTACTGGGCAAGTAACCATGTAGAGGCTTCCCTCATGGGTTCATTTCATGAATGAAAATAGATGAGTGGAGTAGAGGGACAGTGGGTAATGGAGATAGAATAGAAAGATGAGGATGGAGAATGAATTAGGTGGGAGATTGTAGGGTTGCAAAAAAAAAAAAAAAAAAAAGGAATAAAGGTTACTATATTAGGGAAGAAGGAAACGCAGCAGAAGGAAAGAAGGAAATTATAGAGGCTGGGGAGTGAGAGGGGATGTGGTGAAGCAGGATGTGGGGTGGGGTGGGGGAGATAAATGTAATGGGGTGGCAAAGAATAGGGTGGATCAAAATTTAAGAGTAGCCATTTAAGGTGCTGAAAATAATAAAAAAATAATAATAAATATTTTTAAAAAGGGACTGAGGAGGGCGGAGAGAAACTGGAGAACAAATAGAATATGAATGGAGCTGGGTTGAAATTTATGGATAGAATTTGGTGAAAAAAAATAAATATTGAAAAAAGAAAAGAACAAAATGTATAAAAACAAAGAAAAGAAAAAGGAAGTAGAGAGAAAGGAAAGAAATACTGATGGTGAGGAAACAGCAGCAGTGGAGGTGGTGGTTGGGGCGACAGCTGCAGCGGCGGTGACTGCGGCACTGGTGGTGGTGTTGGTAGTGGTGGTGGCAGTGGTGGTGGAGGCGGCGGTGCAGGTTTTGGTAGTGGTGGTGGTAGTGGTAGTGATAGTCATGGTAGTATTGTTAGTAATGGTGGTTTGTGACTGTGACAGTGGTAGGATGAGGGAATGCAGAGGGTTTTGTTGCTGATGTTCTTGTTGTTGTGTAGCAAAGATCAGCTCTCATCAAGTGAACCTATGGTCAAAGTGCTACATGTGACCATTGCATCTCTCTCTCTCTCTCTCTCTCTCTTTTTTCTTTCTTTCGGACACTGACTCTAGGATGCATTTTTCTTTTCTTTTTTGAAAACAGTAGAGTTTGATTTACTGGATATATGGTTGCTATTTCTAGCTGCTTCATAACTTTGTAGAGGTTTGTTTCCTTATTAACTTAGGCTCCATCTGTTGCACTAGTTTTATCATTAAAGGTGGTTGTCATTCAGGGCTGGATTTATAGGGGGGAGGTGAAGGGAGCAATTGTCCCAGGATACCCTCGACATCGGGGGCCCCTGCTACGAAGGTTGTGGAGCACTCAATACAGGGTGGCCCAACCTTCCAGCAATCTTGCATGAAGAGGCTTTCTTTCAATATACAAACATATCTTGACGTCTTAAAAAATGTAATGGATTCTCTTTTGTGATAAATAACCATAGATTTATCCACGCTACTGACATCAATAATTTTCCAAGATTTTAATTCTTGTACATGAGGGGCCTCCCAAACCTGAAGTGCCCCAGGCCCCCCATAGTTTAAATCCAGTCCTGTTGTCATTGTCTGTGAGTTAGAGACAATATAGTTGTTACTCTATGTCCTTAGGTCAGACCTTATAAAGCATACCTATATTGTGGGGGTTTTTTTTTAATTAGAAAGTCCCAAACAAGGTGAGAAAGCAGTTAGTGTAAGGGACAATGAAGAAGGAGAAATACGATGAAAGGAATGAATTTATTTTAGACTTGAAAGATTTCGGGTCACAAAAAGTGGGGAATTTAGCTTATTAATAAGGTTCAATCATTTCAGATATACCACACCTCCACCTAGCTGAGAACTAGAGAATTATATTAGTAAAGGTTAATCATAAGGGACACAATGTGATAATCTGTACATTTTGTACTCTATACATTGTCTTCTGTACACTTGCTGCTGTTGTTGTTGTTGTTTACCCTCTGGTCAGCTCTGATCCAATAGGTCCACAATCAAACCTATTTCATCTATGACCATCATATATATTTAACTTGATGAAGGGATGCATTATCTAATATGTCTCTGCCTTCTATAAAACAAGATACAATTTAAGGACTATTTGGTTGCTATCTCTAGCAATTTGAATGACTTTGCAGTGGCTCCTTGCGTAGCCTTTGTTGAGTAGCCTTAGATCATCCCAGATTTTGATCTATGACCAAAAGTATTCCAACCATTACTAACTAGTCTTTTTGTATTTCTAAGACTACATTGTCTATTGTAGTCCCATATATGTAGTCCTTCACTTTTATAGACAGTAGAGTATGATTTGAGAGTGATTTAATGCTCATTTTTGCAGGTTGTGTGACCTCATAAAGCTCCCTCATTGACTCACAAGTGGTAGCAGCCACAACAGATCTAGGTAATGTGTACTTGATCGGTGCCTTCCTAGTATAATGTCTGCCCTCATGCTGCTCTATTCATTTCTACATGTAGAATCTTCATCAACAATTATTCTAGTATTGATCATTCTGTCATTCTTTTGTCTAGTTTCTTATATATCCAGGATTTGGTTAACTGGTATTGTAATACTTTTTAGAATACTAATGTGAAATTTGAGAGAGATTTCAATGCTATTTCCACCAGATCAAACAATCATTTAAAGGCTTCTCGTTTTACTTGGTAAGAGTATTGTTGTTTATGTTGTTGTTGGTGGTGGCAGTGGTGTTATTGCTGTTGTTTGGTCTAAGCTCGTAGATCTATGATAAAAAAAAAGTTCCAGCTATGTCTGACCCATCATATTTTGATACATAGTGCGTGTAGTGTGTCCTCACTTTTCAAAGATGACAGACTTTAATTTAAGGCAGTTTTGGTTAGTTTTTCTAACAGTTCTAGTGGCTATGTAGAGTTGTAATTATTATTGTTGTTGTTGTTTACCCTTGGATCAGCGCTGATTAAGCTGACTTATGATCAAAGGTGTTTCCTTCATAACTGTCCCATCTTTTATGTCTCGGACTACATTATACAGAATGTCCTCTTGTAAGCTGATAGGATGTGGCATGAGGATGATTTGGTTAGTGGTGGTTGTGGTAGTGGTGGTGACGTCATTGATAATGATAACTAAATACTTTACATTCTGAGTACAAATCCTTTAAGCTTAGACTTTAACTTTCATCTATAAATGGTGGGGCAGGCAATAAAATTAGCATCAGTGTACTGGGGCTGTTTCAATCGACTATATATTCTCCCTAACAAAACTTGACCTTGTTCCTAGCCAAAAGAAATCCCTATTTATGAATGTGATTATGATTTAGGGGTTTGTGTTATGAATAACTGTGATTTCAAAACTGTGAGCCATTGTTTTGATAGTCAGTAGTTTATTCATTCAGTTCAGCATTCCACCAACCAGCTGCTTTCCTTTGGTACATAATTTACAGCCTGCCAGAGGCTGTGCATGGTAGAATTAAATGCCTTGTCCGGTGACACATCATAGTTTTAGTAATGGAGTATGAATTACTATCCGCACAACCTTTCGGACTTTACAATGTCACTGCAATAAAAACAATTCTGATTTGCCTGAAGCTTGTGGAATTTGGCTGTAAGCTAAAATATTGGATCAAATATAACTAGACAGGAATGGAAGCAGCAGTAATAATGGTAATTATAGTTGTTGTTGTTGTTCACTGAATAGTCTAAATTGACTGTAGCTAAGTAGTCTTGTAGTATAGAGCTGTGCTAGTTCCTAATTCTTAATAGGGACAGTTGCAGTGAGTGGGGTAAAATTCACAAACTCACCATGACCAACTTCGTTCAGATTTTGATATTATTTATTTGTCATATCGATTAAACGAAGCAGCTGATACCTTTTATCATTAGCAATGTCTTCACATACTTGCTGAATGTAAGATAAAGAAAAAATACATCTTGTTTTTACCTTTAAAAAAGGATTTGCAGAAAATTAGTTATTGCTGCGAAAAGTTATAACAACAAATACTACATAAAAGATTTCAAAGGCAAGATTTGTTGATGTGTCACTAAAAATCATTTCTAAAGTAGGTGGTGCAGGGCAATAGATTTTGTGGGGATGGGTTAGTTGATTAAATCAACTCAAATACTTTAATAGTACCTTGTTTTATTAATGTTAGAAGGATGAAAGGTAAAGTCAACCTCAGCCAGATTTGAACTCAGAACATGAAAACTCAGAACAAATACAGGTATTTTGTCTGATGCAACAGTGATTCTGCCAAACCACTTCTCTCCATGTGTGTCAGTAATAATAATAATTTCTAACGTAGGTTACGCATTTGAGGAGTGAGAACAGACAATCAAATCAACACTTTGACTGTTATCTTATCAATCCCAGAAGAATGAGAAACAAATTTGAGCTTGGTGTGGTTTGAAGTAAGAATATAAGAAGGCAACTCAATGCATCAAAACATATTGTCTGTCACTCTGCTATTTCTACTAATTAGATGAGCTGAAGATGAAGCTGGTACTATTTTTTCCCTTGCATATGAAATGGAAAAGTACATTAGAAATTCTTAAATTAGACACAAGACTACACATCTTGGAGAAGTGATTGTAAAGAAGTTAATTTAATCATCCCCAGTATATCAATAGTACTTATTTTATTACCATTAGAAGGATAGAAAGCAAAATTGAATAGGTGGGATTTGAGCTCAGAACATTAAGCAATAAAAAAATATATATATCATAAATTACCATTTAAAAATTTCTTCTTATTACTCTTAGCGATACTCATATTGGTTTCTAACAGTGGCACAAGGCTACATTTTTGCAGGAAATGTATATTTGATTTAATCAATCTCTGCACTTTAGCAGTTCTTTGATCCATTAACTTGGAAAGATGAAGGGCAAAGTTTACTGTAACAAGATTTGAAATCTGGGTGTAAATACTGCAAGGCATTTTGTCTAATGCTCTAATGATTCTGTTAATCTCCTGCTTGATAATTATATTAATATCAAAACTATTTAAATGCAAGAATGCATATGATATTGATCAGTTGAATCTTTTTTTTTTTAGTCCAACATGATATGGTTTCTTCTCTAGAATCATACACACATGTCAAGCACACTTTGGTGTTCTAATCATAGAACATGATCAAAGAACTTGTATATATATTGCAATGTAATGAAATAATGAATCATATACAATTCTGTTTCTTTCAGTAATGACCAAAATGCACCTAGTGTACTTTTTTTTTTAATTATATCGAGTGGGTCATTTAGTATTAGGTGTCTTGGCAATGGATACTGCAACAGTCATGTGATTAGATACAAACCTTTAAGCCTTTAGTATCTTGACATCCTAGCAACGCAATACTTGTGACACTTTCTGGCAGCAGATCAGCATAAACTTGATGGCTTGGTTGTAATAAAGATGCCTTAATCTATTCAGTAGTTCAAACTTTTGCCCTTGTTGACTCTAAATGCTATGAAACAAATTAGATGTAACAAATCATACACAAAGGCTATTTTTGCTGATCAGGTAAAAAAAACATCAACACATACAACATCGACCAAAAGAAG
>JAOPUL010000001.1:12119026-12130905 GCA_027564515.1 Octopus rubescens | reverse complement strand
CTGGTACTCACTTTATCGACCCCGGAAGGATGAAAGGCAAAGTCGACCCCGGCAGAATTTGAACTCAGAACGTAAAGTCGGAAAAATTGCCGCTAAGCATTTCTCCCGATGATGATGATAATGATGATGATGATGAAATAGAGTAACGGGCTACCGGGCTACATAAAAATATCTCTGGAGGTAAAAGTAATAAAGAATAATGTATTTGTTGTTAGCAGGAGCTTTTAGTATCATGAAGATTATTTTGCTCAGTGTACAGGAAGGAAGAAGGCAGGATTTCAAGATTGTGTTATCAATAAAATCAATCACCTCACAAATGCTTTGTTATATTGCCAATGAGCGGACAGAGAATGGGAAATGTTGTGGTACTAGATATATTGGCATGAATATATGCATAAGCAAGCGAAGCTTACAAAGCAAAAAACAATGTCCTGCCCTGATGGCTCATGAGATGTTCAGATAAATTTTGTTACTTTGTTGATATTCTTTGTTGCTAAGAAGGAACAGGTGGGATGACTCAGAGACTTATTCTATTAGCAACAAAAGAAATGATCTTTATACAAAAGGCAGATTGTATGAAAGGTGTCTTTAAATTACGAGGATGTATAGAAATGAATCATTTTATAAAAACCAAGGGAATTTGCAGAAACTAGAAAGGACCAAGTAATTTAAGATTTATGAGACATGTGTTAAGAGACAAACTGAGTAATGGTGAGTTGAGAAAGATATCAAGCAATTAAAGTAAGAATTGTAACTAAGTTGATATAGTCAAATATATTACTGTTATTGTTTAGCGCCTTCTTACTATGGTGAAGCAGACTTATCATCAAAGGATTCAAATCATGGCCATCTTTTATTTCTACTTAAGAGAGAGTGTATTTTCAACTACGTTATCTATATTTCTCCTTTTTTAAGATGGGAGGGTGTGGTTTGAGGAAGAGTTAGCTGCTAATTCTAGCACATAGAGCAGTTATGTAGAAATAATGTGTGCATGGCAACGAAGACTGGCTGAGTTAGAAGTAAACCAAAGAAGAGTTTAAAATGAAGACCTGTAAACTGTGGGCCTGACAGCTAGAATGATTATAGACATTAAAAATGCCAATTTTGTATATTTTTTCAAATCACCATAAAAATTTCTGCTGATTATAGAAAAAAAAAATAATAATAAAAAATAAAAAAGAAGCATATCAATAATAATACAACTCAGACTAATGTTATTAAATTATTCTTACAAGTTTGCCTTTCAATCTTCACTTGGAGGTTTCAATCTTTAAAATCACAAAAAGAAACAAACGGGAAAAATCATTCTTATCTAAAAAATTTAAATATTAATTTAGGCTAATATTTTTAAAATCTTTTTTTGTTTCTTCCAAGTTACATAAATATTTTTGAGTTGATTAATAAGAGGCTGAATTGACTTTGTTCCTGTGAAACTGAAGTTGTATGGAGCTGAAACAGTTGCACCATAGTAGAGTCATATTCCTCATTTGAAATACAATTACATTGCTATCATTTACTAGTACTGCTATTAGTCATTCCAAATTTATCAAAGTACTAAAACATCAAGTGCCCCAGTTTGAATTGTCTTTGGTGGCGTCATCTTTTAAAAAATATTTTTAATGTTTTGTTCTGGAGAAAAGCAATGTTTACTTTGCTTTTGCAGGCTGATATTCCTCTTGAATCACTACATGAGAAGATAATCACTACATGAGAAACATGGAGCAAGATAAAACTTTAGAGGTATGATATTCTGGGAAGGAAGAACTGAGGTAATGGTTTCTATAGAGTCTGGGGTAGAAAACAGTATGGCTAGTGTGAAGAGGAAAAACAAGTGCTGAGTGAACTTGAATGGAGGAGATAAGAGACTAGCCAGGCCCGAGGGGCAGATGTCACACTAGTAGCAGTAGAAAAAGCAGAGTGAGAAAACATTTTGTCTGTGGGCCAGAAAGTTGGTGTATGTTGGTGGGGAATTTCATATAATTCACTTGGGTGACTTTTTTTTTATGTAGTCTAAGATATCTGCATGTCAGTAAGAGTAGCAGCAGCCTCATCCTGGATGTGGAAGCAGGATTCCATTCACTTGTGGTTTGCATTTTGCATAGAGTTAGTAATTGTTGACAATTGAATCCTTATCTGATTAGCTTCCCTGATATCTCTGAAACTGCAGAAACTAAGAAATTGAAATAATTTATCAATGACTATCAAGCAAAATAATAGAAAATATTTTGTTTCTGTCATTTACAGTCTGTGCAGGGCTCTGTCACACCTCCATTCTCACTTCCTCATCAAACTTTTCCCCCATATATTATTTCTTAACTCATCACTTCTCTGGTACTTTGGTATTATTTGGCTATCATAATTACTTGAGAGCAGTATATGCACATACTACATCCCTCCCTTTCGTTACCTTCCTCTTTTTTCCCCTACCCCAGAACCACTGCCATTCCTTATTATCTTCCTCCAGCCATGCTCTCTCTCCTCTGCTACACTCCATCCATAATACCTCTTTTATTTGCTATCACTCCCAATGCTGTCACATATCTAACATAACCACTCCTGCATCTCTCATAATCAATTACTACAGTCACCTTTATTCCATCTCTAACCATCTCTCCTCACACTCTTATGAAACTTTCCTCTCTGTCCCTCTCTGCCCACTCATCCAGTCCAATCCTCTGTATCACTTCATATATATTCACACCCCACTGTATTTTGAAGATATATCCTGATACATATCCATCACCATTTCTTTTACTCTCTGTCTCTATCTTTCTCTCTAAGTCTCTCTTTATCTCCCTTCTTCTCCAACTGGGGTATACTTGTATCTCTTCTACAACAAGACCTATCTCTATCCCTCAATTATTCTTTTAACCTCTTATCAGCTGGCACAAAGCTACCTCCTTCAATACTACTCCTTTCAGTCAAGTGGACTTTGTCTTGCAAGTTACTTGGTGACCCTGCCAGTGCTGGTGCCACAAAAAATCACCCAGTACACTATGTAAAGTGGTTGATGTTAGGAAGAGCATCCAGCCATAGATATTATGCCAAAACAGACAATAGAGCTTGGCACAGTTCTCTGGCATGTCAGTTCTTGTCAAACCGTCCAACCCATGCCAGCATGGAAAATAAATGTTTGATGATGATGATGATGATGATGATGATATATGTACAGATGCACTATGAGAGATTTGAAAACTGAAATCAGCTACACAAAATAAAATAAAATGTATTACTTTGTATGAAAAACAGAAGCAGTTATAGGAAAAATGAAATGAAAATGACTTAGGTTCACATACATAGGTTTATAATAACACAATTTCTTTTAGATGTTGGTGTTATAATAGCATTGAAAAAAAAATAACTATATATATAAAGAAGATTTTACTTTTCTTTTCATTCATTAACTCTTTGGTTAATATCAGGTCAAATATTTTTCTGATTAAGCAATAGAATGGTAAGGAGTTATACAATATAGTTACTCTATTTGTATTCACTTTTGCTTTATTATTCTTACAAAAGTATATATTATTATGTAGCACGGTCTTTTGTCCTATATTTATGACCTGTTCACTTATATTCCATTTTCCTGCATCTGAGATATACAGAAATAGAGTATCAATGACTAGATTGTAAACGTACGACAAAATACATTCATACTTAAAAATATGTACTATCGGAAAAAATAATGATTCATAACATTGACAAAAGGCCAGAAACTTTGTGGCAGGAAGTATAGTCAAATGAATTGATTCCTGTGAATGTTCAAAGCTTATTTTATCAACCACAGAAAACCAAAGTCACCTTTAGCAGGATTTGAACTCAAAACATAAAGAAAAGTGTTTGTGAGGAATCTAATACAAACCACTAAGGTAAAAATTTAGCAGTGGCAATATATTTGGGTGTAAAAATTAAAAGAATGAATTTTATGGCAGCAAATTTAGATTGTTGTGGAGATTGCATTTTTCTTGAATAAGTAGGGTAACTAAATGTCATAAGTATTTTGTCCAAAGCTCTACAATTTCCTCCATGTAATTCTTCCTAATGTAAAAGAAACAATTAAAATGAAAGTGCAAGTTTTTGCAAAAATGTATTTGATTTTAATAACCAATATGACTATACCATTGTTGTAAATTGTAAAACATATCTATTTTCAGTCAGAAATTAAGCTCTGAAGAATATTTCCTTTAAATGTATTGTTTTCAAGTAAATTAAGGCAAGCGTAATTTAGCAACTTGTTCAAGTACATAATGTAATGCCTGCAGGGAAAATATACATAAATGGTAATTAACTTTCTATGTAAAATTATTATAATTTTATATTTCATAGGTGCAGGCGTGGCTGTGTGGTAAAAAGCTTGCTTCCCAACCACATAGTTCCGGATTCAGTCCCACTGCATGGCACCTTGGGCAAGTGTCTTCTACTATAGCCTTGGGCTGACCAAAGCCTTGTGAATGGATTTGGTAGACGGAAACTGAAAGAGGCCCGTCGTATATGTATATATGTATGTACGTGCCGGTGGTACACTCTCTGGAGTTGTTGGCGTTAGGAAGGGCATTCGGCTGTAGAAACCAAGCCAAAAATAGACTGGAGTCTGGTGCAGATCCCCAGCTTGCCAGTTTCCAGCCAAACCGTCTAACCCTTGCCAGCATAGTAAACAGACGTTTAAATGATGATGATGATGATGATGATGATGAATCAATTGAGCTGCATTATTGGTGGGCTGCCCATAACGGTAAAACATTAGACAAATAGCCCTCTGTTTGTTAACTATATGTCAAAAATATTTCTACCAAAGTTAATTGCTTATATTTTACTCATATAAATTTATGCTCCTGTTAAAAAAGAAAGAATTAAGTAAGAGCAAAAACGTTTGTAAGTATAAGTATTATTCCTGTATTATAATGTTCATCATGGGGGAAATGTATTTCAAATGAGTTAATTGAACTGATTTTACCGCTGAATTGATATTCATGTAGCTCTCCTGTACCGACAAATGCGAAATTATATAGATAAACGAAATGGCTAATTAATTTAGTCTCATTTATTGAGAATTTCTGTTGACTGTTTTCTCTCTTAAACTGACGTCAACATTTTGAGAAGTCATAGTTATCAAAACGTTTCTCGGCCTACGCTAAATATGAAAATACTTTTCGCCTTAGTCCATAAAATTAAATGAATTAAAATAATAGTTGATGCCATGAAAATTTGTATATTTTCTACAAAATAACTACTACTACTACTACTACTACTACTACTACTACTACTACTACTACTACTACTACTACTACTACTACTACTACTACATTGCTACATTGTTACATTGTGTTTAACTTTCAATTTTATTGAACTATTGTATTAATAACCCAGCACACCGCAAGTGGGGCTACATGGGGGTGTCGACAATTCGCCAATTAAGGGCGAATTTTGAGTTTTAAAAACTCAAAAAATATTTTATAAATTGATCAGAGCCCTACCTATGCCAGATTCCTTACCCACCCTGTTTATTATGTATCGCATGAGGTGGATGTTGTCATGAATAGATCTGCTTGGTATTGCGCATGCTTGCGCATCACCAATCAGTTTCTCGACGACGAGTGCCAACCTCTTTGCTAATATTTTGGCTAGATTTTTTGAAGTCTACGTTCAGCAGCGTTATAGGTCTAAACTTTATTAATTTCATCCCCCTTGTTTGCATCTTTTCTAGAGCAGTGCAACTGCGCCTCGGTTCACAGGATTAAGAATTCTCCCGTTCTGTTGCCAGTTGCAGTAGATATCTGCTAAGCGGAGCCCAAACAAGTCTGGCATATAATAGTAAAGCTCGTACGGAAGATCATACAAACCAGGTGATTTGCCCGCCGTGCAGCCCATCGTCGCTTTCCATATTTCTGCGGTTTTCATTGGCATTTTGCAACACTCTGTGGCCATTTTTTGAGAGTCAGAAATGAAACAACAACAACAACAATAATATCGCATTCCTTTATTATCCACAAGGGCCGACATAAAACAATATTAAATGACATGATGCAAACATAAAGAAACAACACAATTCGAGACAAATGATTTTACTTCGAGTAAACAGTAAATAAAAATAAAAAAGAAAGAATAAATTAAAACTCCCAATAGGGGAGGCGCTTTGAGGTCCTCGTGGAAAAAACCCCACAAAAGTCACGGGTACCTGATCAACAGGGCAATAGCCCTTCTCCTTTTATTTTCACAGGCGAAGAACCAATATTTCATGTCTGTAGTAGAACCAATATGTTCCTCCTTCTAGCACAACCAATAACAACACTTCATGTCTGTAGTAGAAACAACACATCACGTCTGCAGCAGAACCAACACTTTCATCCCTGTAGTCTGTAGTACAAACAACACTCACCACTTCATGTCGGTGGTAGAACCAACATCATTTTTCACCCTTGCAGTAGAACCAATATTTCATGCGGAGTACAAACTTTCACGTCTTGACACGACTACAACAACAATAACATCACCACCACCACTCCCAACACCGACAAAAGCATGAAAGAGGGGGCAGAGGAAAACTGTAGAACCACTATCAACACCACCATCACAATAGCCAACTCAAGCAACAATAACAACAACAACAACAACAGTAATGAACAAAGAAAAAATTCTTCAAGCCGATTTACAAGACAGCGAAATGATTTTAAAAAACGACAATTACGTCAGTTCTTTTAAACCGACTGAAAGCGGTTTCGCTTCTATGTGTCGGCCTACAGAGAAGGCTGAATTAACAGAAAAGGATTTGGCTAGTGCCAAAACCCATATAAACAGGAGTGGCAGGATTGTTCACTTCAACACACCAGAAGAGGTGCGAGAGAGAACAAAGAAATGCACTGTGATGTACGGATGTATATCAGTGCAAAACAAACAATTAGAAAGAGCTACACAGGCCCAGATCGAAAAATGCCTGAGGGCTGTGTGGCATCTAAAATCTTATGTCGCCCGTGGCAGAGTCTTTTTGAACAGTGGAGGTTAGGTTCCTAACCGAGGAACTGGCCAGAGAAAATTCTAGAACTAACCTAAAGACTGAGGAAATCCACATGATCCCTACATACTTCGTTTGAAGGGTTATCAAAGTGAAATTGGTGGAGCCACCACCAGAAGTGGAGATCTCCCTGCTGGCAGCAGCCGTGTTATACGGCATAGAGGACAAGGTAAATATTTTACAAGTCCACAAAATAAAAAAAAGAAAGTGGGTTGGGTACAGGGATGGAAATCTTATGGCTTGCAAATTTCGCAACAGCACAAGAGATTCCAGATATGATAAAGCTCCCTGGAGGGTACAAACTTTTTTTAGCAGTAGAGGGAAGAAGGCCGAGATGCCATATTTGTGGAGAAACAAGCCTCCACTGCTGCCGACACCTGCAACACCTTCACTCCAACAACAAGAGCAACAGCTCTAGCAGAGGAAGGCAACCACAAAGGCTGCGAAAACAACAGCAAGACCAATCACCAGCGGCAGCAGCAACAACAAGATCACAAACAGTGGAAGTAACGTCAGCAGAAACAGACCCCCTCAAAACAACAGCCATATATACAGAAGAAAACCAACTAGACTCTCAGTATTTGCCCTTGCCCTGTTCCAACCAGTCAGACATGTCCTGCGCGGAGGCGGACAACGGGAAGCATCGGTGGTATCTGGTCAAGAGACTAAAAAAAAGAAAAAGAAGTAAGGCCGCACTAGCATCAACAGAAAAAACTGGCAGGTGTGGCCAGAGTGGGGAAACAATTTTGAAAACCAAAAATACAGACCCAGCACCACCACCACCAACAGCGGTCACATCAACACCATCGACGCAACAACTACAACAACATCATTCCCATCGCTAACTTCACCACCACCACTCTTACAGACACCACTATCATAAGCACAATCCAATTCACAAATACAACTGGCGGACCGCACACTGCAACAGCAACAGCACTCAAGCATAATAAATTACACGGCAATAAACACAAACAACACAGAACTGATGCAATATATATGTAACCTATGTAACCATACTAACATCGCACACATAAATCCATCACATCAACAAACAACACATAAAACGTATCAAAACCTCACAACAAACGTACACAACCCTAAAAACTAAGTATCTTGAAGGTGTTCGGGACTTTCAGTAACGATGTTAATATAAGGCTGTACATCGAACTGCTCGTGGAAGCATCCACACCTGACTATGAGGACAGAAAAGCCATCCGTGCGTCACCTGGAAAATCACATCATCACCGTAAGTAACCTTCTCCACTTTCAACCATTTCTCTAGTATGGCCATGCTTAAGATAGGCAGCATAAATGCACGTGTTCTGAGGTTGCCTTGGAAATAGGGCAATCTACTTAACGATCTCAGTTCACTAAGCGTCGATGTAGTGGCCATCAGTGAAACCAGACTCTCCGACCGACAAGCTCTCCTGCCCATTTTTGGTGGCTATGAGATCTATCTATCTTCATGCCAACCGGGAATGGGAGGTGGAACTGCGGTGTTGTTCCTGAGAGGCCTAGACCTCAACATAAGGACTATCCTCCTGGAACCAGAAGGTAATTTGGTGGACCTGGATGTGAACAGTAGTGACGGGGTGCCCTCAGACTGGTGGCTGATTATGCTCCGATAGGAACAGGACAGCAGGACTTCTTCAGGCGTCTGGAGGTTTTCCTGGAGACTTCGCCAACTTTACTGTTAGTAGGTGATTGGAACACCCTCTTAGAGCCACGTTTGGGCTGTGTGGGGTTAGCGTATAGAAGATGGGGTGGTAAAAGCCTCGCAATCCTGCTCAGACATTTCCAACTCTCTAACAAGTACCGACTGGATTTCCTAGATGTGCCAATGTGTACTTGGACATATCGCATCGGGTCACCAAGGTCGTATCTCGACAGGATATTCTGTAGATCAGTAGATAAGGATAGCATAAGTTGTCCACTTTTCAAATTGGTCGGCTTCACAGACCACAAATTTATGATTTGTACGGTCAACCTAGATAGGCTTAGAATGTAGGGATCCAGTTACTGGAAGCTGAACGCCCCACTCCCGGCCTGACCAGCTTACAAAGACCAGATTAAAGAATTAGTTAAACAGGTGTTGACGGAGGCAATCATCAACACCAAATGGTGGTATGCCCTGAAAAGGGCAACTAGAGTGGAATCAGTTAGGTTTAGTAAGGCATTAGTGACAGAAAGTAGAAGGCAACCTAGTCGGAAACTTAGAAGAGGCACTTAGGAAAAGCATTGCAACCGATGTGCTGGCGGCGAGATTGGCCCTCGACTAATTCTTCAATGCTAAACACGAAGGTTGCATTGTCTGAGGTAAAGCGCGTGTTCTAAAATAAGAGGGAACGAAAGCTGCTCGATGGGCCTGAGTGGCAGACGCGCAACGTGGAAACAAAGTTAAAATTCGGTATTTGCTTGACCAAAACGGGCGCACGATAGTCGAGCCCGGGAAGTTGTGTGAGTTATTTCAGCAGCACTTTGCCCAACTGTTTGGGACGAGTGACCATTCAGAACGCGACGTGGTCCTCAATGCCTACCTCGACGATGTGCCGCGACTCTCGAAAAGGGTTGCAGTATTTTGCTAAATGCCGATAACAGCCGCCGAAATACGCCTGGTTTTGATGGTCTGCCCTACGAGCTTTACTATTATATGCCAGACTTGTTTGGGGGCATTTTAGCAAATATCTAATGCAACTGGCAACAGAACGGGAAAGTTCCTAATTTTGTGAGCCGAAAAGCGGTAGCACTGCTGAGAAAGAACGCAAACAAGGGAGACAAAATTAATAATTTTAGAACTATAACGCGGCCGAACGCAGATTTCAAAATTCTAGCCAAAGTATTAGCAAAGAGGTTGGCGGTCGTTGTCAAGAAACTGATTGGTGATGCACAAATATGAGCAATTCGAAGCAGATCCATCCCCAACAACCTTCACCTCATGCGATACATAATAGACAGAATGAGTAAGGAAGCTGGCATGGGTGGGGTTCTGATCAATTTAGATCAGTCTAAAGAATTTGATAGGGTCGACCACCAATACTTGGCAGCCGTCCACCCGGCAGCCGGTTTCAGTCCCGTTTTCCGAGCTCGGTAGTTCGGGTGAACGGTTACATCTCGGGACCATTCATCGTCCGTCAACGGTGCCACTCTCGTCTCTTATTTATGTACTGGCTTTAAGGCCACTACTGCATTAATTGGAAGCGTTGAGAGTCATCACGCGCGAACAAGGACGAATGTGGACTGTGTCGTCATACGCAGATTACGTCACCGTGATAGTGTCGAACAACAAGCACATAGAGCTGGTCGGCACTGCTCTCAAAGAATACGATACTGTGATAGGAGCAAAAATCAATCCAGAAAAGTCAGTAGGCCTGCAGCTCGGCACCTGGAGAGGAAGACCCATGCAGTCCAATAGCGTCGTGAGACACTGGAGGGAAGGACCGGTTAAATTGCTCGGGGTCTGGTTTGGTCCAGATATTCAGGTGGAGAAGAACTGGCACGAGGTGACAAGCAGGGTGGCCAGTCTCACCAAGAAATGAGCCAAGAGAAAGCTATCCCTGAAAAGTCGGGCAGAGGTGGCGAACGCCTACATCGCCTCCGTTATATATTATCGCCTGACCGACGTGCCTTGTCCCTGTTTCCCTCAGACCAAACTGGAGCGCCTGCTCTTCCGCTTTCTGTGGAAGAGAGGCGTTCCACTGGTCAGGCGCTCCATTCGCTGTCAACACACGCTGATTAGAGGGCTGGGCATGTCGTGGCTGCTGATGCGCAGACATGCGCTGATCCAGCGAAACCTCCAGTGTTTGCTAGACGGTGAGTAGGTGTGGTGGTTGTTTGCTAGATACGATTTCCCACAGCTCGTCTCTTTGTCCGAGTTGTAGTCCTGGAGTAAACCGAGGCAGGGCGCTCGACACCTAGAGTGCCATCAGGCGCTCACAACTCTCTCTCAATCGGACAATGCGATCGGTGGAAGTTTCACCCAGGTTCTCTACAGAGCGTTAGTGGCGGGCATTGCGACGACATTCACGGGGAGAATCTGGGCGTCGACGAGAATGAGCTGGCTGAACTGTCCTGGAGGACTTTCCGACCGGGGCCTATGGATAACTTCCAGAAGTTCCTGACATGGTAGTGCTACCGTGGGGCATTGCCGGTTCGAGATAATCTCTACAGGCATGGAAGTGCCGTCAGACAGGTTTCCTCGAGATGCACGCAGAGTGACAAAATTGTTCTGCACGCCCTCGTTCAGTGTCCGAGCATTGCTGACTTGTGGGTTTATGTCGAATACCTGCTGTCGCGTGTAAGACGGATCCGGTTATTGTCTAAGTCCATTTGGAAGATCGCCCCACCGCCTTCGTTTGGTCCGGCAGGCAGTGTTTCTTTCTGCACTGTTTTTCTGCAGGCAGTGTTTCTTTCTGTGCTGGCCTAAGCGAAAGAGGTTGTTTGGTGGACTAGGTTGAAAGGGCTGAAGGAAGAGACATTCCTCTTTGGTCAGGTCCTCATTAACTTTTTCAAGTTGGATACAGAGGGAAGTGCTGACGCACAGCAATTTTATAAAAATATGGCTGAATTTGGGCCGAATGGCTTTAGAAAAATGGTAGAGGTAAAGGAGAGGGTACTTGCCCTAGAAGTACGGGTGATCGTGTTTTTGTGGAGTTTTCGCGTGCAGCCCTTGCAAGCTTCCCTCTTTCGGGGATTTTATTCCATTATGTTTTTTACACCCATCGTTTTTAAACCCACATTTTTGTTTTGTATCGCCCAATCTTTTATATCAACCCTTAGTGGAAAATAAAGAAAAGAATATTATTATTATTATTATTATTATTATTATTATTATTATTATTATTATTATTATTATTATTATTATTATTAT
>JAOPUL010000001.1:12069115-12082419 GCA_027564515.1 Octopus rubescens | reverse complement strand
AGAGAGAGAGAGAGAGAGAGAGAGAGAGAGGAGAGAATATATGTGTGTGTATACCCCTATTCTTACACAAGGAATAACTATAATATTTGTCATTAATATACTGTAACTGTTATAACTCTGTATACTTCACTACAAAAATCTATGTTGTGTCTGGTTAAAAGATTCAATATTTAAAAATGTATTTTCAAAATCTTACAGTCAATTACTAAATTATTCAGAATAATATTCATTTACAGTCAGTGTTTATGCCAAATTCTATAGAGTTAAATTTAACTGAGCTTTACAATAATAATTTATAACATAGGCACAGGGCCACAAAAGTGGAGGAAGGTGTTAGTCAATCATATCGATACCTTGTATTTGATTGATGCTTTATTTTATCAAACCCAGAAGAATAAAAAGTAAAGTTGACCTCAAATTTGAATTTGAATTCAGAACATAAAGGGATATAAGTAAATACCACAAGGTATTTTTTTCAACACCTTACCTATTCTATCAATACATTATCTTCACTGATCTTTACAATAATGACAAAAATTTAGCAAGAAAGATGGATATCTAAAACTTAGATAGTATATTTTAACTCACCGACATTTTATTCTGTTTCAACAAAGCAGAACTAGAAGGAAGAATATGCAGATAATATAGTTTAAAAAATAGATAAAAGAAAGGAAAAGAAAAAGAATTAAAAGAATCAGAAAGAGGATGAAAAAGTAAATGGAGAAGAACATTTATAAAATGAATGAACTTTCCAATCTTTATTCAGCAATTCACATAATACTCACACCAACAATGCAAACACTCTGAAAGAATCACTTGAGATATTTCAGCCTTTTTTTTCTTCTATTTTTTAGTTAGTTTTCCTTGAATACTGTTACTGTTAAATAACATTTGAGTGTCGAACAAATTCCAAAAAAGTAATGTTTATATTTAATTACAATTTTACTGTTCAAATTTAGCACAATCATTTTATATGGAGGGGATTTTATATGAGAAAGATTAAGAAAAATGCTGGAAAAAATCTCATGGGGAAAAGATTAGGGGAAAAATGACTCATGAACAAAACTTTGAAAGAGTGGACCATTTGTTGAAAATGAACTTTCTAGAAATGCTTCAAATATTTTACTGAAATAATATGGAATCTCATATATGGAAACACATTTCTCTTCAAATTTTATTACTGATACAAATATTTCTGCTTCAACATGGCTACTTAATAATCTTTTCCACTGAGATGCGATCATATAGTTGTCATCTTCTAACTAACAAGCGTGAACTATCAGTGTCAGGTTGGCAAAACAAGCATGAAACAGAGAAGCTACTTGCTTGCTGCCAGCCATTATTTTCTTAACTCTGCATTTCACCATTCCCTGACGAGCAATTGCTGACAAAGTTTGTGATTAGCAAGCATGAAATGAAGATCAGGAAAGCATTGTAGCAAAACAAATAACATCCTTTCATATGTCCATCTTGGAAAGCTTTCTTTAGTCAATCAGTCTACCCATCTATGTACTCAAGCAGGCTTCCTATAAGAGTGAAACACAGTGAGTGAGTGACATGGGAGAAAGTTATTTCAGTGAAGTGTTGGGTAAGGGAGTTAAAGTAGAAAGTAATTCATTAGTTATAAAATGAACAAGCAGAAAGAAAAAAAATACTGAAGAAAATCAGTATAACTGGGAAGAAAATAAAGAATAATATTCACAAGTAAAATAAAAGAAATAAAACACTATGAGCTCATAGAAGGAACATGTATGAATGAATGGAAAGGAATGGTTGGAAAAGAAGGCAAAGATGTATTTAATAAAGGAAAGAAAACAAGCTGAAAGGAAATAAGTAATTACTAGAAATAAGGGCCAAAAGATAGAAAAACACTGAACATGATATTGGAAAGAGACCGTGAAAACAATTGCCTCTGGTTATTCTCAGATATTCATGTTTAATAATGTCAATATTTTTCTTTTGAAAGAAGCATGTATATGATTGATGAAAACAGATATAGTTTAGTTAAGAAGGCTTCAATAACTAATTCAACATAGCCTTTTTTTTTTGTAGAATGATTCATATTTTGAATAAGTAACATAATTTAGTTTAAAATTCCAAATAGTTTTTAAAAATGGACGTAGTTGAGTTAGCAGCATTAATATACATTGTGCGGCAGAGGCATTGACAAATTGAATCTGCAACTTAGTTTTGATTTCCCATGAAATAAATTCAATGATATTACTAATGCCTTTCAACAGAAAATGGAAAAAAAACCCTCAGCTTGCCATTCTTCTTCAATAAATCTAAGGCTTGTTGCCAGTGAAAGAAAATGTTTCATAAATGAGAATGATTACACTACTCACATTTCCTTTTTTGAAAATATTTATATAGAATAACATAGGATTAGATTTTTCAATAACAAATTTATAGTATCTTTAGAAGATAAAATCACAATAAATCTAGTCATGACATTTAGAAAGATTACTTTTACCACAAAATATAAATAAAATAAAAAGAATAAAGAAACAAATGTTGTTGAGTAAAATACACTTGGAAACATGAAAATATTATGGGAGTCTAGACATAGTTGTAATGATATACAAAGTCATGGTCTGCAAGTAATTGAACACACTATTGTAGTGTTTAGAAAATAATACACAAGTTATCAAATACAATGCATGACATAAACACCATAACATATTGAGTAAAGTTATATCAAGTTATGGTTTTCAATAAAGTTCAATTTATTCTAAAGAGAACGATGTTACTAGGTACTGTGCTGTATTGGAAGGAAGATTATATTGATTTTTCACGGAAGTACCTTTTTTGGAGAGTATGTTTAATTTAAGATGAATCCCAATTTTTGACTACTTTATATTTGATCATTCCTAGAAGGATAAAAGATAAAGCTGGTAACTAAAATACTGCAAGGTATTTTATCCAGTACTTTATTATCAATTGCAGAATAATGAAAGGTAAAGTTAACTTTATCCATATCAGAAATTAGAATGTAAAGGTTCATAACTAAATACTGTGAGACATTTTGTGCAATGTTTTAATGATTCTGCTAATCCACTACCTCAGAAACACCAGGCATTAGTCATATCGGCTTACCTTACAGACATGTTTAAACTTTACTAAAACCATGTGCAAAGTATATGACTGATTTTTTAAAATCTTTTAGTCAGGAGGGAGGACAATGCCTATGACGTTTTATAGGGTCTCTAAGACTGGTGGGATGGAGATAAAAATGGATTCTCAAATTCGAGACCTAGCCTGAATGCTTGTAGCAGAATGAACTTCACTAAAGGCATCCAAGGTATTAGGTGAATGTGCTAAACCAGGAGATAGATTAAGTTTACCCGCTGTGTGGGCAATAGTGGAATTTGGTCACAAAACACCTGGAGCAAATACTGTAAGACATACAGTTTGATGTTCTTATATTTTCACCAGTCCACTGCCTTAGAGTTGTACATTTTCATCAACCCTGACAGGATGAAAGGCAAAGATGATCTTTGCAGGATATGAATTAGAAGGTAGAGAATCAAACCAAATAGCAAAAGGTATGCTATCCCTTCCTAAATAACTCTGCTAATTTTTGGCCAATTTCCTGTGTTTTAGACTTACAAGTTCGATTTCTACTTCACAGATGATGAATTAGTACATTAATTAGGTCTCAAAATTGATCAAACTTAACCACTGTTAACACAACATTAGGTAAATGAGGGTTATAACTAGCTTATCATTAGGTCTCAAAATTAAGCAAACTTAACCCCTGTTCACACAACAATAGATAAGTGAAGGCTATAACTTCTTAGTTAGAACACTAGCCTATCATGAATGTTATCCCTGAGAATGCTTGAGTTGAAAATGCAAGCTCAACAATTATTTACAAGGAGAAAATAACAATGTTATCAACATCAGAAGCCCTATATCCTATTCAAAATCAGACTGGGTGTGCCACTGACTTAAGTGTCAAGGACATGCTGATGAACTAATGAAGTATGAAAAGTGATTATCATTTAACCAACAAATAATTTATTTAATGTTCATACTGTAGAAAAATGAGCTTTTAATAAAGATATATGTAAGACTATATAATCTAGACTATTAATGCTAAAATGTATGCATTCTCATATAAGGAGTTTATAAGATATATTTTTAGGAGTTTATAAGATGTTTTTAATTACAAATACAAAACAAAAGTATTAGTACAAAACATGTATATTAGCTTGAGTGTGGTGTTGATGATACATATATAAAAAAACAGAAAACATTATTTATTGGTATTCTTAAGCTTTAATATATGAGTATTTCAATGAGCTGGCAGCCCATTTCCTTGGTATTTCGGATAGAAAATACAATATTTTAGTGGTGATGAGCCCTTATATATCCATGCAAATTATAAGCAAGCAAAGTGATTAAAAAAACGAAACAAATAATAAAATAAGAAGTTGTATTAATCAAACACAAAGTAGGATAGAAGAAAGGATATTTAGATAAGATTAAGAAAAAAAAAAGAGAGAAGGTTCTAGCTGTCATTATTAATTACAAATTAATTTTTAACTTGATATTATGACTTGATGGTCATTGCCAACCTCTGCCTGACTCTTAGTCTTTGCATCTTTCAACAAAGTCTTACCTCATTTATCAATAGCAATATAATCAATTTGATTTTGATTTTTCACATCTGGAGAAATCCAAGTATATTTATGTATATTTCAGTACTCAAAAACTACATCACCAATTATCAGTTCTCTAGGTATACAAAACTAGCAAAAAGTAATCTATTTTAATTTATTTTCCCCTTTTTGTTTAACTTTAGATTCAGAAAATCATCCCTGCTGGCCATTAAAGTTTCTTAAGCAAAGCAACAAATCACATTAATAAATTTTTTCAATTTCCTCTTGAAAGTTGCTTTAAAGTTCATCTGTCTTAGTATCTGTTGTTTCATTTATGAGAGTATAGTATGCAAATATACTAACATTTCTATGTGTAGACATGAACCTAGAACACAAAATTCTCTTAGCAATCGGTTACCATTCATTAAATAATTCATCCTCATGTTTAATCCTTAATAATTCTACATCTTGATATAAATTGAGGGTTCATGTTGTAATCCCAGTTTATTGTTTCTATCAAAGTTCCTCAAAGTAACTCTGAGAAATGGAATGGAAATTTAAAGTAGTAACTCTGAATAATAGAGGAAATATTTAGAATAATAACCAGTGAATTGGGTGAGTTGTTAGAGCAGTGGAGGGAATGTTTTGTGGTGTTTATTCTGACTCTATTTACTTGGAGACCAAATACCACAAAAGTCATGTTTGCCTTTCATCCTTTTGGGATCAATAAAAAGGTACTAATCCATGGCAATAGATTGGCAGAACTGTGAGAAAATCAAACCCGTTGCCTTGAGGTATTTGTTCTGGCTCTTTGTGTTCGAATTTGAATCTTGCCATACTCTACTTGTGTAGTAGACTTACTCTGTCATCCAGTTTAACATCATGACCTGGCACCTTGGATGACTTTTGTGGACCTAAGTCAGTTGCAAGCATTCAGGCCAGGTCTTTGGTTTGTGGATAACTTCTTTCATCACTCCTACCAGTCTTAGATGCCCTGTAAAGATTCGTGGGCATTGACTTTCAACCAGAATAAAATTTTAAAACAAGATCTTTTCAGCTAATATATATCATCATCATCATTTAGCATCTGCTTTCCATGCTGGCATGAGTTAGACAATTTGGCTAAAACTGGCAAGCCAGAGAGCAGCACCAGACTCCAGTCTGTTTTGGCTTGGTGTTTACGACTGGATGCCCTTCCTAATGCCAATCACTCTAGAGAGTGTACCGGGTGCCTTCAATGTGTCACTGGCACAGGTGCTTTTAAAGTGGTACCAGCACAATACATGCTGTAATGGTACTGTAATTATTATTGTTAAACCACTGATGTGTAAATGTGTTGTACAATTCATTATTTTGTGTAAAGTTTCATATGTAGCATACTTTATGAAAGCGTCCACTCTCTCATCCTCTTCCATGCTTCACCACACTTGTCCTTTCTTATGTTCACCTTTTTGTTCCTTATTCCTTTAGAGTTTGTTCTGGCACCTCATCACTAAATTCCTCTTATCACCTCCAGCCATATATCCCCTCTATGGCAAGTCACCTGTGCTTGTCCCTCTATCATACTTTAGACTTCTGACAAGTGGCATACAGGCACTCATCTCCACTTTCCCCATCCAAATACTTCTTTGTAGTGGGAGCTTTTTCCCCCCTTTCATGAATTTCATAAAAAGCCAGCTGAAAGTAGATAATCATATGGTAGTGCAAGTCACTGTGATCTAAGGACAACAGGTACCATTACTCACTTTACTGACAAGTTGTTAGCATTGAAAGGGGCAGCCAGTTACAAAAAAATTACTATAGCAATTATAGGTTAACATTCAGACAAATAAACCATTGAACTGGAAAGTCACAGGGTACAAACACAAGAATGGCACACACAAAAACACACCATCCACTGATAAAATTCCTATAATATAGTTAATATATTTTCCTTATTTACAATCTAACTATGTACAGATAAAAATTCTACAATACAGTTTTCATTATTTACAATTTGATATGTGCAAATGAAAATTCTACACAATAGTTAATTTGCTTTTGTTATTTACAATTTTAATATGTACAAAGAATTTTATTCAGTTTGATGACTATGCATATGTATTTTCAGTTCTGAATGTGTTTTACACAGTCGAATACAGGTTGCATATGTCAGACTTAGCATTACTTTGAGCAGCATGAGCATGGAGATGGTTCGTTAAACCAGCATTTGACCTGGCTACAAAGTTGCAATTGGGAGAGTGATAGTTTGCAAGATTACTTGTATTTTGATATTTTTGCTTTCTGGTTTCATGCAATTGGTTATGGTGAAGGATTCTTGGTGCTTCAAATTTACTAGTCCTATATGACACCGTCTTCCCCAGTTATTTCAGTTTTCTGCAATATCCTCCCAATCATTACTTTGCATTTTGAGGTGTTTCAAATTATCCCTAATAATTTAAAGCATTCCTTATTTGTCTCTATACCATAGAAATGGTCTACCAATCCTAAGTTGTGAGTTTTTTAGTTGTCCTTAAAGGTAAAATAAAATGGGATGATAGAGTGAAGAACAGGGATATTCTGTCTACGTGTAATATCCCTGGCATAGAAACTTCCTTAATCAGGACTCAACTGAGGTGGTGTAGTCAATGCTTTGTGAATGAATATAATAATAGAATTCCAAAGCAAGTCTTTTATGGACAACTAACATATCATCATCATCATTTAGCGTCTGTTTTCCATGCTGGCATGGGTTAGACGGTTTGACTGGAACTGGCAAGTGAGGGAGCTGTGCCAGACTCCAGTCCGTTTTGGCTTGGTTTCTACAGATGGATGCCTTTCCTAACACCAACCACTCCAGAAAGTGTACCGGGTACCTTCATTGAGTCATCGGCATGGGTGTTTTTAACGTATCGCCGCCATGGGTGTTTTTAACATGTCACCAATATATATATATATATATATATATATATATATATGTATGTATATGTGTATATATGTGTGTGTGTGTGCATATATATAGGCAATGTCTTGTTTGCTCGAGAAGGCAGCATCGGCAATGTCTTGTTGCATAAGGCGGCAGGCAGCATCGAGAGTTCAGTTGATAAAAGGCGTTCCAGGCTGACAGCAAGATTCTGGAAGTGAGTGGTACGAGACAAAATACGATTCTCAATTTCTCTCGTACGTTTGTGCGGGAAGCAATTGATATGAGGCAAAATACAATTCTCAAAAGTCTCTGGTCTGTTTTTCGGGAAGTGAGTTGTACATGGCGAAATACGACTGTCGCACTCAAATATCATACGGAAGCGGTTGTACGAGAGGCGATGCTCTGAGCATCAAAAGTCTGGATGGTATTGGAAGCGAGCATCGAAAGTCCGGTGCCGGTGGCACATTAAAAGCACCCAGCACACACTGTAAATGTGGATGGTATGGGAAGCGAGTGCCGAGAGTCCGGTGCCGGTGGCACGTTAAAAGCACCCAGCACACACTGCAAATATGGTTGGCGGTAGGAAGGGCATCTAGCTGTAGAAACAAAGCTAAACCAGACGGGAGCATGGTATTAGCCCCTGGCTTACCAGCTCCAGTCAAACCATCCAACCCATGCTTGCATTGAAAAACGGACGTTAAAGGAAGATGATGATGATGATTTCTACAGCTGGATGTCCTTCTTAAAATCAACCACTTTACAGTGTGTACTGGGTGCATTAACACCCTAGTTAATTCTCATTTCAACCAGTTGAGCTATAAACTCTCTCTATAAATTTCATAACCTGATCCAACACTTTGATACCTCTGTAATTACCTCTCTCTAATGCATCTTATTACCAAACTCATTACTAACTCTTGCTTCCTGGGATTTGAACTCAGAACATAAAGAGCTGGAAGAAATACTGTAAAGCATTCTTCCTGGTGCTTTCAAGTCTGCATTTCCACTTACAATCCGATTTATAATCATTTCATTTATATTACGAATGTCCTGACAAAAGTTATAAACCTAACACTTTCTATCTTTCTAGTTCTGGTTGATAAACTTTTCTGTATGTCTTGTGTCATTGTAAGAAGCAAGAAATCCTTAAGTAACCAACATTTTCTGTACACTGTTTACATTAGTCAGACTAGTGTCCTCATCTTGATTGTTGCTTTCACTACTTTTCGGCTTTGTATGCTACAGCCTTCTTCAGGTGTCGTGTTGATCTCGGTTGTTGTATCGGAATTTCGAATGTTTTAAGTTTCCAAAAATGACAGATGTTAAGAGATATATAATTCCATATTGCTAAGATGAGGAATTTGTATTATGTATACTGTTTATATTAGTCTGACTGGTGTCCTCATCTTCATTGTTGATTTCATTACATTTCGGCTGTTGTACACTCCAACCTTCTTCAGGTGTCTTGTGTTGAACTCGGTTGTTGCATTGGAATTTTGAACTTAACCCTTTATTTGAGCCATGGGGGTACACTGTTCTCATTCTGCTCTCTGCGTTTCTTGACATTTTTTGCTTCAGTAGTAGATAAAGACGTTGGTCACCTAGAGGTTCTGAGTTCAATCCCAGGTAAGGCACTAAGGTAATTCACAAAAAATGTCATGAAACGCAGAGAGCAGAATGAGAACAGTGTACCCCTGTGGATCAAATAAAGGGTTAAGTTCAAAATTCCAATGCAACAAGACACTTGAAGAAGGCTGGAGCATACAACAGCCAAAACATTAGCAACAATCAAAATGAAGGCACCAGTCTGACTAATGAAAATAGTGTATATAATATAGATTCCTCATCTCAGAAATAAAGAAGAATTGTCTCATCCAACATTTTCTGTTTTTCCATTCTTTAGTCTACATTATCGATGGCCACCCAGCAATATGCGAACAGACTTCTCCATAGACCTGAAACATGAGGTAAATATTCTGGTTTCTTTCAATATTTGTTTCTCAGAAGTTCCATAAAACTGCAGCCATTGTAAGAGTTTTTTGTATCAGAACATGACTGCCATATCTTTGCACCCCTTCATTTTGTCTTTTATCTTCTACTTGTTTCACTCATTAGACTGCGGCCATGCAGGGGCACCACCTTGAAAATTTTTTAGTCGAATGAATCAACCATAGTACTTTTAAAAAATTTTTTTTTATTTAAAGCCTGGTACTTATTTTATTGGTCCCTTTTCTTGAACTGCTAAGTTAAGGGGACATAAACACACCAACATTGGTTGTCAAGTGATGGTGGGGGACAAACACAGGCACAAAGACACACGCATAATATATATACATGATGGGCTTCTTTCAGTTCCCGTCTACCAAATCCACTCATAAGGCTTTGGTCAGCCTGTGGCTATAGTAGAAGGCACTTGCCCAAGGTGCCATGCAGTGGGACTGAACCTGGAACCATGTGTATAGGAAACAAGCTTCTGATCTACACTTTGATCTTGTCAAAATGCTTCAACTCTTTCAGTATCAAATCACCCAAGACCACCCTTTATTCTATGTCACCAGTCTACTAGTGATTGTCTCTGGTCTTACATTACCCAACCAAGATGTTACCCATCCTAGATATCACATCTGACCTTATGTTACCCTGCCAGAAACCATTTCTAGTTTTATGTTACCCATTCACCAACATCTTCACATTCTGAAAATTACAACTCAATGAACTGAAGTATATAACCATATTTGGGTGCAGAGATGGATTTGTGGTCAAGAAGTCTGCTTTGCAACCGCATTATTCTAGGTTTCATTGCAGCACCTTGGACAAATGCCTTCTACCATAGCCTTGGGTTGACCAAAGCTTTGGGAGTGAAATTTAGTAGATGGAAACAGTGGAAGCTCATTGGATGTGTGTCTGTATGTATGTGTTTAGTTATATTAGTAAGGGATGGAAAAACATTGGTGCAGTGAATATAATTTCCTTGTGGTGTGCGATCAATGTTTACCAGGTTGATTTTTGTCTTTCTCTCTGTGAGATCAATAAAAAAAAAAAAGTACTGAAGTGCTGGGTTCAATATAATCAACTAAAACCCCTTGAATGTAGTGCTCCAGCATGACCGCAATTCAATGATTGAAATTAATAAACGTATGTTTTATAAAATGTATAGAATTGTTGTGGAATGAAACTCAGGTAGAGAATACACTCTATATTTATGGAAGCATGACGATGGAATTAAATGGACCATAACAAGGAATTTTTATGAATCCAAAATTGCAATAAGTTCAATGTCTTTTCTGCTGGAATCTTTAGACATGTCTATTGAGTTTCATTTGACTGTAAGACCTTAGAGGGTTTTAAACATAGAAACACATTTCAGTGTATTGAATTTTTTAATGTGAGACACTTTTAAGTTGTGTACTAGTACTAGTGCCCTGAAAAAAACACCCAATACACTTTGTAAAGTGGTTGGCATTAGGAAAGGCATCCAACTGTAGAAACCTTGTCAAAGAAGACTTTGGATCCCAATGCAGCCCTTTACTTAGTTGGATCCTTTTGAAGTGTCCAACCCATGCCAACATGAAATATGAACGTGAAATGATGACATAATCTTATAAATGGTGCCACATAAAAAGCACAAGTGGTGATGGTGATACGTAAAAAGCACTGGTAGTGATGGTGCCATGTAAAAAGCAGTGGTCATGGTGCTATGTAAAAAACACTGGTGCCACATAAAAGGCACCAGTTCTGGTGCACATTAAAAGTACCCTGTATGGTTGGCATTAGGAAGAGCATCAAGCTGTAGAAACCACATGAAAACAGACAATGGAATCTGGTGTGGTTCCTGGCCTTGCCCCCCCTCCTGTCAAACCATCGAACCCGTGCCAGCATGGAAAATGGACGTTAAATGATGATGATGAGTCAAGATGGAAGGCATTTCTCATAACCCTTTATAGGGTCTCCCAGACTGGTCGAAGAAAGGGAAGTATCTTCACTCTGAAGATCTGGCCTAAATGCCTTTAGCTGAGTGGATTCTGCTAAAGGCGCCCAAGTTACCAGGTGGAGATATTAAATTGGGTGACAGATTAAATCTATCACCCGAGTCAACCATGGCAGGATTTGAACTCTGGATGCAAAGAGTCAGAACCAATACTGCAAGAGATCTGGTCTGGTGTTCTTACAGTTCTACTAATCCACTGCTCTAGATTGGTGGTACTTTTGCATCAAACCTGGATGGATGAAAGGCAGAGTTGACCTCAGCAGGATTTGAACTCAGAGTACACAGACTTGCAATAAATACTGCAAGGCATTTTATCTGATGCTCTAACAGCTCTACCGATTCCTTGCCTAATATAACAGTAAATGGAAAAGTTAGATATTTTAGCATATCTTCGGTATGAGACTTTTTGGTACAGCCATTTTAGCACCACTCATTTGGTATCGCTGATTTAATGTTGACTTATTTGACATCAGACATTCTTAGTGTTTCTCTTGTTCTGTGTGTGTGTGTGTGTGTGTGTGTGTGTGTGTGTCTCTCTCTCTCTCTCCTTCTCTCTCTCTCTCTTTCTCTCGTTGTTTATGAGTGTAAGCATGTAGAAATACTTGGGCTGGTGTCCGAGGCCATAGTTGGCCCACTGGGAGTGAAGGACCCCTGGTCTTTGTTAAGGCATCCCTCTAGGAGAAGGCTAACTCATATATAAAACCTGCTGTTCTATTGAGCCAGATATCTTGCACTTTACTTCTCTCTGGGCTTTTTGGCATTGCTAGTGAGAGTCGTCCTGGTGTTGTGCAAGTTGCACTCAACTAAGAAAGCCTTGCATGGGCATTGCTGATAGTACCTGTCAGCAATGGTCATGCTTATCATGCTTGTCTAATGAGTAGACAACCATCATGTTTATATGTATATGTAATACCTCTCTCTCACTATCTCTCTCTCTATCTGTATATGTATATTTCTGCACATGCGTGTGTGTGTGTGTGCACCTCCAGTGCTAAAAAGTACTGTCACCAAAACAGGTTCAGTGTCCAGTCAGCATTGTCAAATTGTCAGCATCCAAACATCCACACCTAATTATCTCATTCCTCAGTGTTTGTGGTGTAAATTGTGATAAACATAACTTCAGTATTTTATTATATTTTAAGCTTGCTATGTACATTTGGGATGATGGAAATGGTGTTGCTCTCACTGATGTGCCAGAGTTTTGTAACCGAAAACAGGATTGTGTTTCATATCTACCACTCAAATTTCCTCAATGTGTAAGTCATTTTTTCTATCCTATCCATCAACTGCTTGGTTAATGTTTTGCAATGTTTTTCTTTCTCTTCTGTGAAATATTGCTTTATTTACCCATCTTTTACTATTGTTTTGCATTCATTTTTCTCCAAGTTAGCATGACTGAGACTGGGTTGGGTTATTTTTCACATTCAGATAGTCACATATTGTGTTGGTGTAGAGGAGTTTACAGCTGGATAGGTGCATGTATAGAGAAGTGGACGTTAAAACAATGGTAATGATAATTCTTCGACTACTAAACCATGATATACAATGAGTACTTCTGGTCAAGAATGTTATTTGAGAGCTGTAGTTATCATGTAATTTTTTTCTTTGTAGTAAGTGAAATTTGATATAGAAACCGTGGAAGTCTAACATCTCTTAATATTATAATCAGCACTAAGGTGGCGAGCTGGTAGAATCGTTACCGCGCTGGGAAAAATGCTTAGCGGCAATTTTTCCGTCTTTACGTTGTGAGTTCAAATGTCGCCGGGGTCGACTTTGCCTTTCATCCTTCCGGGGTCGATAAAGTGAG
>JAOPUL010000001.1:11890787-11901071 GCA_027564515.1 Octopus rubescens | reverse complement strand
AGTCGATTTTATCGACCCCAGTTCGTAACTGGTACTCACTTTATCGACCCCGGAAGGATGAAAGTCAAAGTCGACCCTGGCGGCATTTGAACTCAGAACGTAAAGTCGGAAGAATTGTTGCTAAGCATTTCTCCCGGTGCAGTAACAACTCTGCCAGCTCGCCGGATACAGAAAGGGATACAGAAATAATGCATGAAGTTAGACAAGCAAAATGCATAAAACTATAAAGCAAAACAACAATGGACGAATGTCCACAATGAAAGAATATACCAACGAAAGAGACAGAACAGCGTCTAGGGGTTTTGGGTTATACTTATCAAAGAGAATGAAATGGAATAAGAGAGGTAAGAGATATACTTATCAAAGAGAATGAAAAGGAATAAGAGAGGTAAGAGATATACTTATCAAAGAGAATGAAAAGGAATAAGAGAGGTAAGAGAAAAAAGAAAATAACTGATACCGAATTTACAATGTCTCTTTACATGGTTGGCCTCAGTTTTACACTCCTCCAAAACTTTAAATTCACTTCCGTGTCTTTCACTGCCATATTTATTTTCCCTATTCTTTTTTTTTTTTTTGCCACATCTTTCTATGCACTTATCAGCCACGTGTTTTGCTTGTTTGCCTGCATGTCTTATTTCTCTGTTTCCTCCTCACCTCATAATCTTGCTCATTTCATTTGCATGATTTTTCTCTATGTATCTAGCATTCTATCTATTTATCCATGTGTGTGTGTGTGTGTGTGTAGGTATGTGTGTGTATGTGTATATACGTGTGTGTGTGTGTGTGTGCATGTGTGCATGCATAGATGTGTGTGCATGTGAGTGTGTGTATGTGTGTGTTACATATATTTGTGTGTATGAGTGTTTGGATATACATACTAAATAAATTACTCAATATATATCATAGACATTATTAATTTGTTTGAAACTGAGGGATCACTGTTGCTAGTCTGAATTTCCCTATTTCCAGTTTGTTGTGGTGACATTTATCTATATATACATTTAGATTTTTATACATGTACATGTGAATATAAGTATTGTATCTCTGTACATGTGTATCCACATATAGATGTATCGATATATTACATAAATATAGCTATGTAAATTTTTGGATTCTCCCTTATTTTTCCATCACATGTAACAGTCTTCTATACATCATCATCGTCATCATTTAATGTCCATGTTCCATGCTGGCAGGGGCAGGACCATTTGGCAGGATCTGGCAGATCTGAGGACTGCATCTTGCTTCATTATCTGCTTTGATGTGGTTTCTACAACTGGGTGCCCTTTCCTCACACCAAACACCTTACAGCATGTACTGGATATTCTTTTCATGGCAACATCACTAGTGAAGTCACGATGCTGGTCAATACTAATGCCCTTCGACTAAGTGGACTTATGGTAGAGAGGGAGATGGACTTATGTTAAATGAGGAGTTAAAGTATGAGAAAATAGGAACAGAGAGAACAAAACATGGTCCTTGTTGTAGAGGTGCTATATGGCTACTCACATTATAGAAGAGAGGGTGGAAGTGACCAAGGGTGGCTTGAAAAGTTAAAATTGTGGTTATGAGGTGTCAAGGTTGAGCCTCAAGGTACGAGGTGAATGGAAGTGAGTGGGAACATGAGAAATAGGGAGTGCAAGTGAGTAGAGATTGTAAGAATGTATGGGAAAGTCAGAGATGGTTAGAGATTAGGAATGGGTGAAGGGGTTAATATAAGAAAGAAAAGGTTTGAAAGGTGATAAGTAGGGAAGGTAGGAAAGAGTAAGTGACAATTGTAAAGATTTTGTGAGGTTGAAGGATGGATGTAGTGAATGGTAGATAAAGGGTGGAGGTAACCAATTATACATATGAATTGGGGAAATGGTTGAGACTAGGAAAATAACTAACAATGCAAAATAGTAATAATGGTACAGCAAACGAGAGAAAGATGAGAGAGGATGAGTGAAAGAAAGGGAGAGAGTGGGATGATTTGTGATTGAGGGTGATCAAAGCAAAAAGTAGGTAGAAAGAACAGTATTTAGAATGAAAGAGGGATATCAAGTAAAATGGTTTTAGGTAGTAAGCAGGATAAGTGGTATAAGGGAAAAGCTGCTGAAGTATACAGTTCTATTCACATTTCATTAGAGTAACAGAATACTGCAGTTTGAGAGATGAGGGGTGGTGGGAATGTCTCAAGGAGGAAATTGGGTAGGGTCCAGTTGTGCATATATATATGTATATAATGTTTGGACGTCACATAGAATGGACGTAGTGTAAGAACATTAAACATACTGCAATATCTTCCAAGTTAGAAACTCACAAATGGACTCAAAATGTGAAACACACAATACATCGCCAGCGGCAGACAACCACCGTCACTACCACCTCCTGGACCAGCACACCACGTGGTTTCAGTCTCTTCAGACCTGTCAGCACTGGCCAACAATGGCCAGAAATAGCAACCATTGACACGCCAGAAATATAAATAGAAAACCAGTGACAATAAAGGCACTGGTGTTGCTTAAAGCCAGAAGGCGTAATATAAAATATAGAGAGAGCAACAGAGGGAGTAAAAAATATACATAATGTTAGGACGAGCAGTATTTATACTGAATGTTAATCTTTAGTGTCAACTAAACATGGCTATTCTTTACAAAATGAAAATACTGCTATTTTAACCCCAGGAAAGTGACCTTTCCAGTTGGTTAATCTGTGTGTCCTACGCACTCATTTCTATATTGCAAAGAGGAGGGAACTCCTGCCACAACTTGATTCTCAGACCACCATACCACGTGATTTCGATCTTATTAGATCATCATCAGCGATGGATAATCGTCACCAGTTATAAGCTAGCATGATCTACTTGATGTGCGATGTAAGTGGGCATAAGAGGAATCAGATATAGCATGTAAGAATAAAGACTGTGCTGGTATGGACATGTGATACATATGAATGAGGATAGTTGTATAAAGAAGTGTTGATCACTTACTGTGGATGGAGCAGAAGAGGGATTACAAGAAAGACATGGAACGAAGTGTCCCAGGTTGATCTCAAGATATTGAATCTCTTTTAGGAGCAAGTAATTTAGTTATTTTATTTCTTTCCAGCCTTCTAAAGTCCCCCTGCATTCAAGGCCCATGTCTCACAACCATGTGGCATTGCATTTCTAATGCAAGTTTCAAACAATCTGCCCCTCTATATCTAAATGCTGTATAAGAAAGTCACTGTAATTTGTGAATCACATTAAATATATGGGGGTCTTTTTTCACCTCTAATTTAACTGATGTACATTTTGTCTATTACCTTGTCTCAAAGAGAACATATATCTATATGCTTAGGCACAGTATGACCAAATGTTTAATAAGTTTCATTGTAACCACGAGATCCTGTGATCAATTCTACTGCATGGCAGCTTGGGCAAATGTCATTTTCTGACATTTTGTTTGACAAATACCTTGTGTGCAAAATTCGGTTCACAGAAACTGTATAGAATCCCATAGGTGGATTGTATATGTAATTCAAATGGTAAGCCTTGTTACACACTGTATAATGCTGATTCTGTCTGAGAATTACGTTAAAGGTACATGTACCTGTAAAATTCAGGAGCAAGTAATTTAGTTCAAATGACTGAATCTTCATCAGTGAATGACAGGGACAAAAAATATCTAGCTACACAATGCATTACTATACAAGGTAAGGAGGGAGTCTCTATGCAATCACTCAACCAGTGAGAAATAGCTATCCAGTCTCCCTCATATCATGCTTTTGTGCAAAAAATTACTACATCTAGTAACTCTACACTATGTTTTTACATGCTGTAAGAAGTAACTAAAAGAAATAGCAGCAAAAAATGCACCCAGCAGTAAAACACTACATCAGAAAGCCTATCCAACCAATGACAGTATGGAAAAGAAGGTTTAAAGTAATTATGATGTAATAATGATGATGATGGTAATGGCGATGATGATATAGCTATTAGCCATAGGTGGGCGAAATTGTAATCTAGATGTGATGAGAATTAAAGAAGATTTGAAACCAGTTAGGAAGACACATATTTCTGCTCACAGAGAAGAAGAAAGGAGACAAAGATATTTGGTAACATTTGTTTCAACATTGTGATGTTTCTGGTGTGTTGTTAAACAGTTTCACCTAGCATCATACTACAAGGTGTAGCAGTGAATAAACCTTGTTTAGCATATAATTAATTAATTTAAATACATAAAAGACATGCTAGGCTATATAGTTCTAGATAACATTATAAACAGGGATGGGCATGCATGGAACGTATTTGATCCTGCTTGATCAAGGTTGGCCTGGGACTAAACAAAGCATTATCTCAAATTTTATGGGGAAATGTGTAAATGTAAAGGAATATGTAAAAACATAATAAATGAAAACCAAAATAGTAACTACTAAATTATTTCAGTAGGTACACCAATCAAAGTGAAATATCATTTCAAGAGTATTCCACTAAAGAATTGGTTGCATGCTTGATTCATATAACTGGTGATGGCTTTTGGAGCTCATATTTCATGTGTCATTTGCTATCAGCTGGAGACTTCTTGGGAGGTTACTTAGCTATAGAAACTTGTTCAGTTTAATAAAGCTAATGAATAGAGCTGTCTAATAAAATGCAATTATTTCATGACAACAACAACAACAACGATGACGACAATAACAACAACAACAACAACAACAACAACAACAATCAAGTGTTTATTTGAAGCCAGTTCTGTTGGCTGTCAAATGCAAATGTAACATGCGTTGGTATTGCTCATAACTTGTATCTTATTATAAGCTGGCAATACATAAATGTTAATTTTCAGGAATTTATTGTGGAATAGAGTGAGATTAAGCAAACTTGTGCGGAGGTGGACTTACCTTTTATTGCACCTCCACCACATCTTCATCATCACAACTAATGATTAGAGTCACTGCTATGGAAACACACTGCACTACCTCATCACTACAACTCCCCCGGAACATGAATAATTACAGTCACTATTACAAAGTTACTCTTCATCACCATCACCCCATCATCATCATCAACATCATCATCATCATTATCATTGTCGTCGTCGTCGTCTTCATCATTGTCATCACACTCATCATTACAAGCACAAAGACCAATGGTTACAGTCACTTCCACAAAGTCACACTGCATCATCATCATCATCATCATCATCATCATCATTATCACAACCATAAATATCAATATTTACAGTCACTATTATAAAGTCACACTGTTACATCATCAGTATCATCATCATTACCATCAGCCTCTTTGTCGTCATCATCATTGCCATCATCGTCGTTATCATCATCATCATCACCACCACTAACATCATCATCATCATCATAATCATTACCACCACCACCACCACCATCATCATTATCATCATCATCATCATCATCATCATCAGCAGCAGCAGCAGCAGCAGCATCGTCATCATCATCGTCATCATCATTATCATCATCATCATCGTCATCATCATCATCATCCTCATCATCATTGTCATTTTCCTCACTACCACAAAGTCTAACTCCCCAACATAATCACAATCATCACCTTCGTCATTCTCACCAATAAGATCTATATCTCATGGATTTGAACTTCCACAGACAATAAGCCAGCTTGCTGCTTGTCGATATAACACATTATAGTACTCAGCTAAGCAGAAAAGTATGATACCTCCTAAACAATAGATCAGTGAACTTTGCTACCTTTCTAGACTAACTACTTTATATCAGCATGACCAACAGTACCTCAGACTAAACAACATCAACCTCACCTCTTCAGCAACTTCAAACTTGCTCCTTCAACATTACAAATATATTCATTGTCATCAACAGTTTTACACAGTGAAATCTACCTGTTGGCATCATCATATTCAACTTCACTAACACCAGAGCTAGATTAAGATCATTTCATGCCCCAGGCACAGCCTATTATTTGTACTCTTCCTCCTCAAGTCATTTTCTGACTGAAAAGATATAAAGGCATAATTAAATGTTGAATGTGAAATAATACATTAAAAAATGGATTTTCTTTCCAGCCCACCCATAACTTACTGGCTAACAATGCCCAATAACCTGTTCTTTAATTCTAATTATTTATTTAACAGGCACAGGCATGGCTTTGTGGTAAGAAGCTTGCTTCCCAACCACATGGTTCCAGATTCAGTCTCACTGCATGGCACCTTGGGCAAGTGTCTTCTACTATAGCCTCGGGTTGACCAAAGCCTTGTGAGTGGATTTGGTAGACAGGAACTGAAAGAAGACTATCATATGTATATATTGATGTATATATATATTTATGTTTGTCTTTGTGTCTGTTTCTGCCTTCCACCACAGCTTGACAACTGATGTTAGTGTGTTTACATTCTCATAACTTAGCGGTTCGGCAAAAGTGACCAATAGAATAAGTGCCGGGCTTTAAAAAATAAGTACTGGGGTCGATTTATTCAACTAAAAGAAATCCTTCAAGGCGGTGCCCCAGCATGTCCACAATCTAATGACTGAAACAAGCTAAAGATAAAAGATAAAGAAGAATAAAAATATAAATATTGCCTACTCATATTTTCACAGAAATAACACTTCCCCGATTTTATTTTAAATTTCTATGAAAGATCTTTAAAAATATGTACATATGATCTACATTATTAATTCCTCATTGCAGTTCCTCATCTCTTTAGTGCCATATCTTTTTTTAAAGGCAAATGTTCAGGTCTGAATAGTTTCATTTGTACAGAAGTAACTGAAATTTATATTGATGCTTCATTCTTCAATATTTTTACACTTCATCATTTTCTTTTATTTGTTCTTCCTTCTATGTAGAGAAATTCCTTTTTACGTATACGCAAACTATCAGAAAATTTTTGGAACAATGTGTAATTAACTCATACACTGAGCACACCAATATTATATATGTATGTGTGTGTGTGTGTATTCAATTCCACTAACTTATTTTTAGCGGATGTGGCTTTCTTTAAGCTTAAAGTTGGGTTTTTACCATTAACTCTTATACTATATATACACACACACATACATACATACTTGCATGCACACACTCTTTATGGTTTCATTTGCTCAACATTATCCAGATGTTTACACTTGCCTGTCTGGCATTTACCTCTATGCTTTGTTCTCTTTTATATTTACTTTGTTCATTATTTTAATACTGCTCAATTTCATATACATAATGAAAGGATTTTAAACATATTTATTAACATTTGTAATTTTTTTACATTTTAAAACAAAAATTGGGGGAGGGGGGATATTAACAAGGGAAAATTAATGCAACGAAAACTAAATATAACTGTAGCAAAAGTAATTTATTTGCAAATGACTTATCTGAAATAGTTAGTGTTAATTATGCTCAAGTAAATGGCAGCAGTTTTTCCATGAAATTCCGCAATGTAAAAATAGAAACTAAAATGTATTTTGATATTTCATTACATTTTAGAAATACAAAATGCTTTAAAATTCTGTCTGGCAACATTTAAAAAAAAAAGGATGACTTTAAGATTGCTCTTCTGTTGTAATAATGAGACTTTTACCATTTAGCCTTCTGTCAGAGGTAATGCTTATTTATTTTCATTGTTTCGTATTTAATCATGCATTATGTTGTAGCTTTTAGATTTTGAAGAAGTAACTGTTAATTTTTAGCATGATATTGTAGGATTGGTGTGAGAGGCCAGATCTGGCCAGTTTGATCATAAAACAGGTAGAATATTTTGGCCGGATATGACCGGTTTAAAGGCTTTGGTTAAAAGTCTTACAGTTTAAATTTTTTTTTCTCTTTCTGAATTCAGTTATTTTGTAAAAGCTTGTTTAATTAGATTATATTTACTGGTTATAAAAGCAATTACCTGCTTAATTTAATAGTTGTAGATCTTACTTTACTGGTTACACCTGTATTCGAGGATTTTTTAAATGGATTTTTGTATTTTTGGTCGTAAAACTTTGGTTTGTATTTTCGTTTCTGTTCACTGATTTTATTATTTTCACAGTTTTAAAAGCTATTTGTTTGTTTCATCTTTGTAATGTTAAGGTTATCATTTACATGAGTATCTCTCAAGTAGTAAAGGATTATGAAATGTTTGTACATATTCACTCACTATGAGCATTGGTTTGTTATGTTACCAAAATTATATTTGCTAAATCAAACATACGATATCTGTGGGTATGATTATTGGTTGTAAAAAATTTATTTATTTTTATACTTTCAACAATTTTCCTTGTATATATTTCTACAGTTGCATTGATTTAAGCTCAAATATTGGTTCCTAGTTTTCAGTGTATACTATAGATAATAACTGTTCACAATATTCACTGAAGATCATTTCATAATGGCTTTAACACTTTAGCATTCAGATTATTCTGTCAAATGTAAAGCTTATCTATTCACACTGTTTTGAATTAATCAAGCATTATCACATAGCTTTGAGATTTTGTCAATGTGATTGTATATTTTTAGAATAGCATTGTAAGGTACATGTGAGAGGCCAGATCTGACTGGTTTGAACATAAAACGTTGAATGTTTGGGCCAGTTTAAATGCTAAAGGGTTAAATGAACTAACTATGCTGGCTATGTTAACCCTCAACCTGTAGCTGGTACACATTAATAACAAAACAAAAAAAACTATAAGCTGATTTATGCAAGTGAGTAGAAAGCATGAGCAGTTGGACAATTTAGTACAGAATTAATTTCTGACTCACAATATACTGGCCATATTTGTGTTATTTCATTGTTATACTGTCCATATTTGTGTTATTTCATTGTTATACTGTCCATTTTTGTGTTATTTCACTGATTGTATTATTCAATCTAAGTTAGTAAATAGCAGTTATTTGTTAATTAAAACTGGAACCAACTGTTAACTACTAATTGTTTCTATTTGTAGCCAGAGCCTGTTAATTATGTCATCTGTTAAAATACAATATTCGTTTCAGTTGCTATTTATAGTATTTAAATATATCATGTCTTATTTTGTTTAAGAATTGGTTTACATCCAGAAGACAGTTTGTTCATTGTTCATGTTTGATTTGTTGTTGTTTACCTTGTCTGACAATTTTGACTAGTCTTGTTGAGTTTTCCATGTCTGCTAATGTTATTATTATTAGTAGAAATCCTGACATAATTTTTGTTCTTTTTAATTTTCTTAATTATTATTGTTCACCATTAATGGAAAGCCTGGCTACTGTTCATGTTCAAGATATTTTCACATAGTTTTGAAATGTTCATGTTATTGTTTACTATTCATTATTTGTTCATGTTCATCATTTTCTTACTGAAGTTTCATGATTATTATGGTCATTAATTACATCAGCTAATGAAGCCTTATCTAGTACACATGGTTTCATGCATTGTCACTAAGGAGTCTTACTAGTTTGAAAATAGGAAGCAAGAATGATCTCAGACATTTTATGTAATAAAAGGGATGAAACATGTATCTGTGCCTTCTGTCATTTACTTATATTGATTTAATGTTTTTTGTTTTGTTTTGTTTTTTGTGTAATAAATAAATAAATAGATGATAGACTTTTTGATCCGAGGAAACAATGTTTCCATTGGTCTTTCTAATTGCTAATACTATCTATCGGTCACAACTCCAGGTATAAGAAGCAATGTGAAATAAAGTGTCTTGCTCGGGGACATAACACATCACCCGGTCCGGGAATCGAATTCACAACCTCACAATTCTGAACCCAATTCTCTAACCACTCAGCCTTTTGTGTAATATGACTTAAAATATGTGCAGGAGAAGGATTGCATTGCATGTGAAGAAAGAGAAGTTCTGAAGAAATTAATGTCTTTCTGACAAAGAGAGTCTGTGAAAGAAATACACGCACACACATACGTGTATGTATACATATGTGTGTGTATGTATTTATGTATGTAATATGTCTTTACATATATATGTGTATATGTATATATTTGTATATCTACCTTCATATGTATATATGTCTTTTATTGATTTCAGTTTTTAGACATCAGGTTCTAGAGTATGTTTAATTATATTGATTCCTGTACTTATTTAAATGATCTTGGAAAGATGGGAGTTAAAGTGGATTGGACAGGATGTGAATAGAGAGCACTAAAAATAGAAGGAAATTTATTCGCCATTCATTTATATATATATATATATTCAGCAAAATGTATATTAAAAATTATCTCTTACAGTTAATAGCAGTATGAATACAGAAAATTAATTTTCGGGCCAAGTTTAACTCGACAATGAAAATACTGCAATTTCAACCCCAGGAAAGCGCCCTTTCCAGCTGGTTGTTGATGC
>JAOPUL010000001.1:11731470-11743351 GCA_027564515.1 Octopus rubescens | reverse complement strand
GTCATATATATATATATAACTTCATGATTTTCTTTTATGGTTTTACAGTCTAGGAAACTTTTACAATAACTATACTGAGAATTACCATTTCCTATTTAAAGTCTATCAATTTTCACATGAGCACTAGCATTATTTTCTATGCTCCATAAGGTTTTATTAGCTTTTAATACTTAATACAATCAATAATGTCAAAAGTTTCAAGTTTTTTTAATTTTATTAGAAAGTTTATCAAGATTTATTTTTTAATGTTTCGTTTTTATCTTGGGTAGTAGTGGGTACATGAAGGGCAATTTTAGGTATTGTTTTTGTTTGTTTATGAAAGTTGAAGTTGAAATCTATATTTGAAAATTATACCTTCAATGTTATGTTCAATGCAGTCGTATTAGATCAATCTCATTTTCATTGATTTACTCAAAGCCCGTAAGGAATATACTTAGATCAATAATAATTGAAAGATTTATTGATTTTTTTTAAAGATTTAGTCTTTATTTTTTTAATATTACTATTATAAATTTTTGGTACTGGTGATATTGCAATCTCTCTCTTTACTTTTTTCTCCTATTAAGTATTTTTCTTTACCAGCTGTATAGAAGTTAATTTAAGCAGCTGTCTGAGATTTGGAAAAAATGTCTCTAAATGTTTATTCTTCTGTCTACATCCAGTCTTCTTCTATGTTTGCACGGGTTGGATAGATCTTCAAATTAACACATCTGCCTCAATATTGAGAGGAAGTGTATTTTTAATTGGATTACCTGTCTTTCATTTGTCAATGACTAGTAAAATAAGTACCAATCATGTATTTGATAACTTCAACCAATTATACTATTGTTCCAATAAACAAAAAGAATCATTTAAAACAGATGAAATGACTAGCATATTGGTGATTCACTGTACTTGAGAAAACCTATACATCTCAGCAAAAAAAATGATGTCCTAAAAGCATATCATTTATGTCTATACCCTACACCTATTAAAGCTTTCCATACAACTCACCTTCCAAACAGCCATCCTTCCATCATCTTCTAACTATGGCACTATTTTCTCAGTTGCTGTAATTATATGAGAGCAGCTCCACACATATTTCCTCCTCCTTTTGTACTGACAGTTATTCCCCTTTTGGGAACTACTTCCCTTGTCACCCATCCCACATTCTCACCATCATATCTGATCACTTTATTTTCCATTGAAAGTCTTTTTCCCCTGAATACTCTATCATATCTGCCATCAACTATCCCTTTACCTTTGTTTGCCATGCCTTATATTCCCCTCTGCATACCTCTGATCTCCATCTTTGTTGCTGTGCATCTTTTTCCCTTCCCAACAATTCATACCATGTCCCTGTTCCTGTCCTTCTATCATACTTTAACCTCTCAACACCTGGCTCAAAGCTACTTCCCTCAACACTGCTCCCCCACCACTCAATCAAGAGGTTTTGTCTTGTGAGTTCATTGGTGACCTCATTAATATCAATGCCTCGCAAAACAGCTCCCAGTACACTCTGTAAAGGGCATCCAGCTGTACAAACCATGCCAAATTAAACAATGTCAAACCATCCAATCTACACCAGCATGGAACAGGATGATGATGATGGTGACGACGACGATAGTGATGATGTCTGAAGAAAAACGATTGCTACTTAGCAAGAAAGGACCAAAACAACTTTGATCATAATTTTGCTCAAGCAAGGCAGACCTGGATTTAGCAACTTTTACCATCAATAGCATCAGAAGGTCAACATGCTAGAAATACCAACCTTAGGATAAACCATATTAGATTATGTAGTCCAAGGTAAATTATTGTTGAAAAAGATAAGAATGTCTTGTTTTGAATTATTTGACCGTAGGTTTGCTGATGTGGCATTTAAAAGTTAAATGCCTTGGTGACAGACCAGAACACTATGATGATAACTGGATAACTGGATACAAACAGTCAACCTCTCAGCTAGTTATTTGCAATCCAATGGACTAGAAGGTTTGTCATTAAAAATTAAGAAAAAAACAATAAAGAAGGCATCTATTTCTTTCTTTTCATTCCTTTTATTATATGTTTTTGCTTTACTACATTTCTTATTAAGTGGTTTTGTAAATATACTTGATTTTATCAGATTTTTGTCTGTTTTCTATTTGTTTTTATTTATTCTAAAAGGTTTGACTTTTAGAGGCAATAAAACAAGAAAATTGACAAGGCTATTGGGTCTTAGAAGAAATGAGTGACTGAGACATGTGAAGAAAAACAGTTGATGCCATCTGACAGAAAAATCACTCTATGTTGGTAGATCATAGTTGGCACAAGAATAGATGATGGACATTTTGAGTAAGGTAAATTAGATACCAGAATGTTCGGCTTCACAGAGGAAATGCTGAAGGAGTGAGATGGCTGGGGGGAAAAGAAGATATTATCATTCAAGCATATCCCACATATACCAGTAAGAAGGATTCTGTAAAATGCATTGATGCTGGTAGGTCTGAATCTCATTAGCATATGGTAATGTTGATGTTGGTGCTGCTGCTGCAGATCATCATCACGGTGATCTCTTTTGGTATGAGTTAGAATCATTTGTAAATATATACATTTGATTATGTTCTGTATAAATGTGATTCGTTTTTAAAGGCAATGTTCCTTGCAATGAAATCAACTGTAAAATGAAAATGTTCCTTATTCTCCTAATACACATGTTTAAATATAAACCAAATTGATGTGCTTGCTATCATATTGCAATATCCATCATGAGATTTAAACCATTGAACTAATAGTTGATTTTTTTTTTCTGACCTTTGAACATATGTCTGGCATCAATACAATTTGGCCTAGGCTTTGATTCATTTGCCGTTATGCCTGACTACATGTTTCCATCATTATACTTAAATCATGGTTATGAAAGTGATTCAGAACTGTTAGTATTTACATATTACCTGACATGACTTTGTTGAGCTTGTGATCAAAATGAAAGATAAACAAATGTAAACACAAATGTTGTTTCTGTATACAAAACAGAAAAGAATCTAATTCATCATTTTATTCCATCACAATGAAATATAAACTATAACAATACATCACATCAAAGATAGGGGCATCCAAAGTAAAAACAATTTTTGCCACTGCACAAAATGACAATTTAAACTTGTAAGCTTATTTACTATAGATATTATCTTACTTTATTGCCAGATCATTGAATGTGGCTGATTTCCCAATGTCTCACTGCATGTTTAATGGCTAAGGATTAAAGCTATGTTGAAGTATTGCTAATCAATGAGGCAGTTGTTGGATTACACTTTACTTCTAGACTGGGCAGTTCAACTGCAAATGGCCTTTCAGTCACATGTAATACATAAATTTTTATTTGAGTATCAGTTTGCCGATTGACTCCCACTTTCTCTTTCTCTTTCCATCCTTCCCTATCTTCCCCTCTCTCCATTTATATATGTATATATATGTATATATATATATATGCGCACCACACACACGCACACACACACACACTCACACACACATATATACATACATACACATACATTTGCAAAGATCCTGCTGTGTCAAGTAAGTTTAGTAAGAGAGCGAAATAGACTTATCATAACAAAAGCCAAACCTAGCACACGGCTTGAGATGAGACACAAGATATATTTCTTGAGAAGTTAAAATATCTCTCTTCTTCCTGTATCTCTATGGAACCTGACAATATTTGTCTTCTATTTATAACTAACATTTCCTGAAGTATTGGAATCCATCCCTGTCTTGAGATTTATTCTTCAATTAGTACAATACTTCTAAGTGTTTTATTCCGTGAAACCTATCGTATAAGTTGACTTTTGACATTCTGCCATTCTTTGCATACATACTACCATTGATAGATTAGAAAATACAAACAAATGGTTCCTCCCACTGCAGCCCTTAAAATGTGATAATTAGATTTCTAATGAGGTCTAGAAATGGCACAAGGCCTCAGATTTATGGGGAGTAGTTTATTGTCGATCATATTGATTCAGTAGGTAACTGGTATTTATTTTATCGACCTCGGAATGATGGAAGACAGAGTCAGCTTTGGTAGATTTTATACAGTGAATACAAAGAGACGTATACGGTAAAGTATTTTCTCTGCCGAGTCTTACATTATTAATCTTTCTAGATTAATAATCCTTTCTATACTGGGCGCAAAGGCCTGAAATTTTCGGGGAAGGGGATAGTCGATTCAATCGACCCCAGTACTCAGCTGGTACTTATTTTATCAACCCCGAAAGGAGGAAAGGCAAAGTCGAACCCGGCGGTATTTAAACTCAGAACGTAAATTCGGAAGAAATGCCGCTAAGCATTTTTCCCGGCGTACTAATGACTCTGCCAGCTCGCCGCCTTTTTTCTAGATTAATAATAATTGTTTCTTATAAAGACACAAGGCCAGAAATTTCGACCCAGTACTTAACTGGTGCTCTATTTTATCAATTCTAAGAGGATAAAAGGTAAGTTCAATCTCGGCATGAGATCTTTGGCCCTAGAATGCAAGGAAGTGTAATTAGACATCGAAATGCATTTTATTCGACGCTCTAACGATTCTCTCAAACGACATGGTAGAACAATAGATAACTTATGTGTCAACATACAGAGTTCAAATTCATATTGAAGATCTATAATTAATCGTTGAGATGATAGATAAATATATAGATAAACAGTACACTGTTAATATATGATATTCTTTATATTGATCAAGAAGAAGGGACTGAGCCCGTGATCTCAAGCGCCCTTGATTGATGAGAATGATATGACTGATGTTCAGATTGAATATTGTCAGCTGAATTCTACATGTGAGTAGCAAGGAATTCTAGGTGGTAGTGGTAGTGATGGTGACAGTGATGGCGGGGACAGTGGAGGTGAGTGAGGATCAGTTAATGTCCGTTTAAAAGAAAAATAGTTGATAGGTTCACTTGATATTGATAATATTTCTATTGGCTTGGTTCTCATTTTGGTTAATTCTTTTATTTGGGTATTTCCTCTCAATGTTTCTAATACTATCTAAGTTTCTTGATATCGTAGGATATTTGGCCATGCCTCTCAGTCGGAATTCGTGGTGTCAAGGGACACCAGTTAATTTCCTTTTGCGCACCGTCACGGGGGCATGCGCTGAAGGTTTGGTTTCAGCGCGGGAAATTACAAAAGTTAAAGTTCCAGAGGGCGCGAACAGACAGTTGCCGATAGACTCTCGACAAGAACAGACGTGTCGCTTCTTCTCTCGCTCTCCGACACGTGGCTACGTGCACATGGTGACCACAGGAAAATCCACATAGACTGAGAACGACACGGCAAATGGCTTCTCTCGTTACTAACACCACATTCATGTTTTGAAGTTTCCTTAATAAATAATATTGATTGACAGACCAAGATTCGAATTGAGTTATTCATACACGCAGCTTTTCAACAAACCAAAGGCATTCAGTCATCGTCCACCTTGCGTACCTGGTAATTCTTTTATTTGGGTATTTCCTATCAATGTTTCTATTGCAATCAAAGTTTCTTGATATATTTGTGGCCCTAATTCTTTAGATTCCCTATTAGTTTTCTTTTTAGTTGGTATTTTTACAGTTATCTTTTAAGTGTTCCAAACTCTCGCTATTCCCTCTATTCTTTGTTTCTAGTTGGTTACCGTTGTTTTTTTTCTCCGGTTATCTCTATTACTGCGAATTTTGTTAGGATTGTTCTTACTACAATCTTTATCTATTCTATCTCTGTTATTGTTGAGGAACTTTAATTTTTCTCTATATCCTGCCTTTTTAGTGCTAGATTATAATAAAATAATTAACCAAAATGAGAACCAAGCCAATAGAAATAAGAAAGTAATTAACAATAGTAATGAAAAAAGTAAAAACCAGGGAGATAAAGTAAACACTTCTACCGTAAACCTAACTAAAACTGTAAATAAGCATACCAGGAATCTTTCTAACAAGAATATCCCTAGTAATGTCGAATGGTGCATAATCCCCTTCGGAAAGCAAATTCAATCGAACATTCCCAAATTATTTTACTCGGCATTGGAAAAATACTTTCCAAGAGATTGTAGGTACCAAAAAGTATTTAATAAGCATAGCATTAGACCAGCATTCTCAAATAGCAGAAATATCGCGCAAATAATATCTGCACACAGCACATGCAAGCTGAAAAACTTCCATAGAAATACCGATAGTGGAATACAGAATACAAATAATGGATTAATTATAAATAATAATGAGAATGATACGATTAACCAAATTAGGAACATTGAAAATAACTCTGGAAGAAGCACTGATTTAAGGGAAGTAACCATAACAGACCATAACATGAGTTGAGAAGAATTAGATTGAACACTAGAAAGAGCAATTCCCAGACGGTATAAATGAAGAAATGAGAAATAAAATAGAAAATAAGAATAATAACTTAGATACGGCCACTAATGAAAATAATTGAAAAGATAAAATTACGAGTAGAAAAATTATTACATGTGATTGCGCAAGAAATAAAAGATGCCTTTTAAATCTTAGATGCAAAATTAAAACTGTAGGTGCAAAGTCACATCAGAAGAAGAGTATGGTATATATAGGCGCTACCTCGAATTTTATAAAATAAAGGATAGCTAACCAGGAAATTTCCTTCAAATATAGAGACAAAATGTATAACACGTGTCTAAGTAAGCTAATTTGGTCTTTGAAGGATAGTAATAAGGTATACGCTATAGTCTGGGATGTAATTAGCAGAACAAAACCCTATAAAATAGGCGATAAGAGATGCGAACTTTGTGTAGAATAAATCTACCAAATTTTCACCTCACAACTTAATCTAATAAACACAAGACAAGAAGGAGCTCTTAGATGCCTGTATAAAAGGAAATTTACATTCAAACAATTCAAATAAACACTAATTATTGAAATTATAATGACAATAAAAAACCTAGAAACAAACAAAAATAAATCAAATGAAATAGCATACATACCTCTACATTAATTTTTTAATTTTTAATATTAATGATAAATCTGAATTAGCACACAATCAAATTTTGACCTTTTTTTAGAACTATGCTTCAAATAAATAATAAACAACTACAGCTGGTAGAGGTGAACTACAGGTCAAGTTTACAACAACCTTATATAGTAGCAACCATAAATAGTAACACCCACACACTCCCCACAAACCACTTTATCTCTTCAGCACTTCATCCCTTCATCCCTTCAAATAATTGATTCTAACAGTTCTACTTTGAAACGGCAGTGGAGAAGACTCTGAAGAAATTGCACAGGCAATGAAGCTCTGTTGCATATCCAACAGAATGCAGTCAATGCAGTGGGAACACGTCTAGGTCCAGCGAAGAAACCGTATATGACTATAAAATAAAATTGATGTGAACATTTTCCATTCTCCTCATTATTATTATTAATATTATTATAAAGGCGGCGAGCTGGCAGAATCATTAGCACACTGGGAAAAATTTCTTAGGGCATTTCTTCCGACTTTACGTTCTGAGTTCAAATGCCGCTGAGGTTGACTTTGCCTTTCATTCTTACGGGTCGATAACATAAGTACCAGTTGAATACTGGGGTCGATTGAATCGACTATCCCGACCTCCGAAAATTCCAGGCCTTTGTGCCCAGTATAGAAAGGATTATTATAACATTTCTCAAATTGATCGTGTGTCAACATCCTTTGATCAGGAGCGGGTCATAACTAATGACCATGGGTCCTGTCATTTCTCTCCTTTCAGTTCTATTAAAATAACTCTTCTCAAAATCCTAGCTGTTCCAGGTAGTGCTGTTTCTTGAGCATCTCAGTCTTGATAGTGAGTCCAAGTTTGCCAAGTCATTTCTGAATGGCCCCTATCACAACGGGTATAACCTTCACTTTCCTCAGCTGCCACAAGCGTACACATGCTTCAAATCTTGGTACTTATCTACTTTGTCCTTCTCTTTCTCTGCCACGAGGATATCTCCTGGGACAGCGATGTCAATAATCCAGCAATGTCTTTTCTTTCTCAATTAGGATCAAATCAGGTCATCATTCATTCCGTTGTTATATTGCACACTGAAGTCCCATAGCAATTTCACCATATCGTTTTTCATTACAGCTGGTAGTTGGTGTTAATACCACTTCTCAGCTCGTTCCAAATTGTATTTCCCACATAAAGACCAATGTAAAATTCGAGCAAAATTGTCATGTCGTCTCTTGTACACCGGCTGTGCCAGAGAGCTACATCACTTATAATGTGGCTTGTGGTTTCTCCAACCTTCCTACACATTCTGCACAGTGGTGGTTCCATCGTTTTGTCAATATGGAATTTTACGTAGTTTGTCATTAATGCCTGCTCCTGGGCAGCACAGGTAAGAGCTTCTGTTCCTTCCTTCAAATCTCCCTTCCATTTTTAAAAAACTTTTCTTTGTTGGTGCACGACTCTGTTTCTACGATCCCAGTCAATTTAACTCCGTGAGTAATGGTTCTGTGCAGTTCCGAATATACCACCCAAGACTATTTTCTTAACTTCTTATGCAATCTTCGCAGCCTATCACACCTCTGCCTCCAGTTTTTCGTGGTAAGTATATCTTATGCATGTCGCTTTTGTACTGTTTCTTGTGTAAACTCTTCATTTCATGTTCTTTTATTGTCAGTCTCTAGGATGCCAAGGTGCCTATAACCACTTTCTTCAATGTCCCTCATGACACTTCTATCTGGCAGTTCTAACCCTTCGGTTTTCACCACCTTTCCTCTTTGAATATTAGGATTCCACATTTCTTTATCCCGAACTCCATTCCTATGTCCTCACTGAACAAGAGTACTGTTTTGATCAATGAGTCTATCTGCGCCTGGTTCTTTCAAAACAACTTCAAGTCGTCCATGAATAACAAATGGTTGGTTTTAAGGCTTCGTCGTCTCCACACATAACCAAGGTCAGTTTTTCTCAGTAGAATAGACAATGGAATCATGCATATAACAAACAAAAGTGGTGATAGGCTATCTCCCTGAAAAATACCCCTCTTGATGGTGACCATTCCAAGCGTTTAACCACATGACGTTAATTCAACCTTCTAACTTTCCATGCTCTGCTGTATACATTCTCTTATATTATTGACTACTCCAAAAAATGCCAAACACTCTAATATCCATGAATGAGGAATGAGGTTATATGCCTTTCGGTAGTCAATCCATGCCATTGAGAGGTTGGTATGTTTTCTTCTGCAATCTCTGAGGATGGCTTTATCAATCATGAGTTGATCCTTCGTGCCTCTACTTCTTTGTTTGCATCCTTTTTATTCTTCCGGAAGGTTGTTTTCATTTTCCATGAAGAAATATATGGTTTCTGACATGATCCCAGTGTATAACTTTCAAATTGGAAGGGAAGAAATAGAGTGGAAATTGTCCACAGCATTCCCTTTTGATGCATCCTTCAGGCAAAGCAATGTCCGTCCAAGTGTCATCCATGATGGTAATGACTTTGTGTTGTTTAAGATTTTATTAAACACGGCTGCGATATTTCCACGTAACGTTGTAAGTTTCTTGATCCAGTACCCTTGAACTCCATCGGGTACAAGAACCTTCCAATTAAGGATTTTACGGCACTGCATCCTGATCATCTTTACCGTGATCCTAACTTCTTGGACCATACCTGTTGACTCTTGTCTCAATTCTCTAAGCCAATTTGCATCTAACTTACGTGACTTTCTACTACTCCATAAATTACTCCAAAATCTCTTACATTCCTCTGCATTTGGGATCACATCTTCATGTCGGTTTCTCCATTATGTTTCTGGTATAACTTCTTTGGGTCTACCGGGAAAAGTCTATTCTGCCTGAACCGCTTCATTCGTTGTTCGTACTTCTTGACTTTGGCTCCTTTAGCCACTAGTCTCTATTTTAACTCTTCCAAAACTCTACATAGTCCTTTTTTCTTGATCTGGTATTTGTAATCCAGTTCCCTGCACTTTCCTGTTGAAGTCAGCTGGTTATTACTTTGTCTCTCCAACAAGTTGATATCTCTTCTGAGTAATTTCATTGGGTTATGGATTCTTCTTTTCCACCATGGTTCATCATTTCTCCTGCTTTTTGTATCTATCATTCCAATCACTTTTGCTGCATATGTACTGACTGCCTTCATAAGATCACTGATATCTGCAACATTCGTTACCTCCACATGATCGATTATCTTATTTACTCTGTCCACTATCGATTTCATTCTTAATCTGTCAATCTTCTTAAAGTTCATATTTTCGGAAAATTTTCTCTTCTTTGCAATTTCTATTATCTCTTTCAAAGTTTGTTGTTCTTTGTTGCTTAATTGATTTTCATGTGTTAATGCTATGTCAGTTTCAGGCTGAGTTTCATTTCTACTTTCCCCTCATCACATATTTTGCTCATTATGTTCATTTTCTGTTGTTTCTTCAATTTGGACTTCATTGACTTTCCTCCTTATGGCTTCCAGCTCTAGCTCAGTTAACCATTGGTTTTTGCGGATTGCTCTCGCTTGGTCACTCAGTCTCTTTTCTGTTGTTTCAAACATGTCTCTCTCAGAACATTCTCTGTTTATATCCTCTCTTTAGAGCTCCATTTTCATCAACTGGGTTGCTCCTGTTATAGCACTCCATGACAACTGAATGTATCGTTTTATCCCACACCCTCCTCGCAGTTTTTTTATGACGGTCGGGTCTACCCTGCGGAGCTGTAGAATACCTACCGGACGCAGTACCTCCACCTTTGGTTCCAGTCCCATTAACGTCGTTATTTGTATAATCATTATTCGACATTTTCACTCATTCATGAGGTGTGTTTTTGGTTAGCCACCACCTAGTGTTTTTTCGATACACCATCTCTAGAAAGATAGTCAGCCACGACTGAAGAGCTCTTTCTGCCCATGGGGCAAAGCTATCTACCCCAGTTTTTAACTCAGAGTGTTCCTTCCCTTAGACTGACTGATGGCCAAGGCTGTCAAGTTCTGTCCACCTGTTTTTTGGATGGTCATTGTCTCTTCTGAGTTCCAATGACCTTTGCCAGGTTTTGTTTTTTATCCTGAAGGGTGTCCGGAATTAATATTTCACCCTCCTCACCAAGTAAGCTTAGTGGATATGCCGGTTTAGTCGCCGAAGGTACGACCATGTTACTGTTACATTGTATTACATGTTAACTATTCTTTTTTGACAAATTATCACTTTATCACTTACTATCGCCTGTACCACTTCTACCTAGCCCTAACACTATTATACCTGAACGCTTTTGTTACCTGTGGCAATGGTAGCTCGGCTATAGTCTGTGTTGTGGATGCCAGGTCTCTTTCCGTTAGCTAGGTTGCTGCTGCTTCACGGTGTACGAGTGGAGGAGAGGAGGGTGTTGAATTTAAGGAGCAGCAGCTATAAACTCAGTTTGATTGGTCAGATATGTAGTTGGTCTGGTGGTGTGTGGTTTTTACGGGTGGTGTCCATATCGGATATGTGTAGAGTTGTGGAGTTTTGGAATTTGTGTGTTTGTGTGTATATGTGTGTTTGTATGCATGTGTTGCCCAGCGTGTGCGGATAATAAAAATAATCATAAAAAAAACAAAATTCCTATTTAACGTGTTGGAATAATTACAGTAGTTTTTAGGCTGGTAAAAAATAAAATAAAAAATAATTATTATAAAACTAGGATAATATTGTACTCGCTTGCATATCTAATGAGAATTCCATATCGAATGTGTTTTGTTGTTTGTCGAGTTGCGAAGTTTTGAAATGTGTGTGTCTGTGTGTGTTTGTGCGAATGCGTTGGCCAGCGTGAATTCCTATTTAACGTGTTGGAATACATACAGTAGTTTTTAGGTTGGTAAAAAAGATATCAATATATTAAAACAAAGAATGTGTGTGTGTGTGTGTGTGTGTGTGTGTGTGTGTGTGTGTGTGTGTGTGTGTGTGTG
>JAOPUL010000001.1:11708917-11718953 GCA_027564515.1 Octopus rubescens | reverse complement strand
ATATATTCTTTCTTCACTCGTTTATTACAGTTCTTATTTATTTTTGGTCTAATTCATGTCCCGGAAATCTTTCGTCATACATATGTGACCTCTTTAGCTATACTTTTCATCTTGTTTAACTTACTCCATTCCGCTCAAGAGCGGAATCCATTCTGTTCAAGAGTGGAATGGAGTAAGTTAAACACAACGAAAAGTATCACTGAAGAGGTTACAGACGTATGATGGAAGATTTCCGAGACATGAATTAGACCCAAAATAAATAAGAAATGTAATAAATGAGTGAAGAAAGAATATATATTATGCGTGTGTTCAATTGGCAAAAAAAAACGACCATTCCAAAATATAACAATATATATATATATATATATAGACTCACACACTCGATCATTTTAGATCCAGTTCCAATGCTTGCTTGGGTTGGACAAGTCCCCACCAACTCATTGTTCAAAGCCACTCTCGCTCTTTTGTCATCTTCTTGATGAAGCTGAGCCTCTTGAGATCTGCCTTCACCAGTTCTACATTTGTCTTTCTTAGTCTTCTACTTCTGCTAGTTCCTTTTGCATGTGTCTCCTGCCATTTCTTTACCTATTAGTCATTGTCTATGTATATTAAATATTCATACCGACACATACATCTTAAATGTGCACTATACCTTATTTCTCCCATTCACGTTATTTCTCATCTCATTTGTAACCTCATCGTTCATGCTCACTAACATTGATTAATTATTTCATCACAAAACTATCTACCCATATCTGTAAACAATTTGTCACATATCAAAAGTATTATGACCCCATACAAGGAGAGAAATAATAGTCAACAAATCATAGTTTACATGTAAGAAGGTTTACTGGGAGGTGATTCTTGCATGTTGAAAGATCATTAATTCTTTGAGCCTGTGAGCCCTGCTTTAGCAGATGGGAACTCATTTGACTAAACACCTCGATGATGCAAAGTGAGCAGCCAAAGGGTTTTGTGCTTAAAATTAAAAATAGCATTATTTCTACTGATGAGCAAGCTATAAACACAAAACCATGTGGCCACCCACTGTTGCATTTGCTAGGGATATATTCAAACAAAATCATGCTCGCGAACGTGTATTCATGAGTTTGAAGGTTTAAGGTTTCTTTTTTCTTTCTTTCTTTGGAAGACAACAAATTAGTAGTTATTTGTTGGATAGGATACTTTGTGTTCTTTGTTCCAGCTCCTTGTACTCTGAGTTCAAATCCTGCCATGGTCAACTTTGTCTAACATTCTTCTTCTTCTTCTTCTTCTTCTTCTTCTTCTTCTTCTTCTTCTTCTTCTTCTTCTTCTTCTTCTTCTTCTTCTTCCTCCTACTCTTTCATCCCCTCCTCATCATGTTAGTCTGTTTTTTTAACTCCGGGTCACTTCTGTTTAAGCATACCTAAATTCAACGAAATTTAATCCGTGATCATTCTATCCATTGTAATCTATAATGCATCTTGAGCTACTTTATACTGGACAGACATGCTTCCTGTTTGTTTTTTTTTTATTACAGAAGGATGTGATTTGAGAGTGCTGTGGTTGCTATATCTATCATGTCCTAAGACCATATAGAAGCAGGTTGGTTGCCTTTTTTTAAAATGGTTATATGATGCTAACTTGTGTCTTAATCATGTAAAATTTGATTAGAAAATATACTTACATATCAATCAATGGATGATATGGTTATAATACTCTTAATTAATTTCTAGTAATATCTCTTTATTTTAAATACTTATGTTGCTATTTTCTGTATTTTAGATATTGCTATAGCTATTACATCATATTTCTGTTATTATTTTTCATATTATATTCTATATAAGTTTCTGTTATTATATTACATTCTTGATACTTCCGTTGCTATTTCTTATATTAAGGAGATTTCTTTTACTATTTTTATATTCTAGATATTTTGTATCTATTTCTTTATTCTAGATATTCTGTATCTATTTCTTTATTCTAGATATTTATGGGGGTTTTTATACTATACTCTAGATATTTCTGATACTATTTCTTATATTCAAATATTTCTGTTGCTATTTTCTAAATCCTAGATATGCTGTGGCTATTTACTATATTCCAAGTATTTATGTTGTTATTTCTTATCTAATAGATATTTTGTTGCTATTTCGTACAGTATATTCTATATAGTAATATTGCTGTTTCTTGTATTGCATATATTTCTGTCTTTATTTCTCATATTCAAGTTATTTCTTAATTTTTTTTGTTGGAGAATCACAAAGGCAAAGGTTGAGTTTTGTGATTACATATGGACTTGAATATGTAATGGTATTTTGCTGAAACACTTCTTAATCCTTTTATTTTACTTGCTGTGTCTGGTGGAAGGAGCATTGCCTTTGACCTTTAGCAGGCCCTCCAAGACCAATGAGTTTCATGCCATCTATATTCTATGTAACCCTTTTGGTACCAATCCACTTAAAATCACTCTTTGTTCTATTACACAAATTCCCTGTTTTAAAGTGATCTAAATTATAAACCTGCCATTAAAATTTCATGTTAATTTATATTCCAAATGCTAATTTAATATTTTAATAAATTTTTCATTATTTAAAAAAAATTTGTAACAAACGCTGTATATTTCAATATAAATATCCTTTCTATACTGGGCACGAAGGCCCGAAATTTTGGGGGGAGAGGAGTAGTCGATTTTTATCGACCCCAGTTCGTAACCGGTACTCACTTTATCGATCCCGGAAGGATGAAAGGCAAAGTCGACCCCGGTGGCATTTGAACTCAGAACGTAAAGTCGGGAAATTGCCGCTAAGCATTTTTCCCGGCGTGCTAACGATTGTACCAGCTTGCCGCCTTTAATAATAATAATAATAATAATAATAATAATAATAATAATAATGATAGACTTAAGCAGAATGATTAAAAAGGGGGAGTGTTATACAGTCGCGTTGTCGGTGACTAATCCGGCAATCCCACTGGGCTTCCATAGTGATGAGGGTGAATTTCCGGCATCCTGGCGAGTAACAACCAGAAATGACAAAGGACATAGTGACTTAAAATATCAATGGGCATGACGAGTACGGGTAGACAGAACACGTGAGCCTTATTTGGCAGTATGTATAGGAGAAGGAGCACTCTGAGTTCAAAACCAGTGTAGCAAGGACCATGCCGCATTGGCAGACTACCTTGATTGATTAGGTGAATCGATAAAAACACTGCTTGGTAGGAACTTAAAACTTCATCTTATTTATGAGTGAATATGCACAAAGAAATAAGCGGTTATAACGATGTGGACGTGACCGGAAACAGTGAAGAAGATGGCGTGCCCGACATGTGCCACACTATGCAGCAGGGTGGGCCCGGTTGTAATCCAGCAACTGCTCACCTTGTTTCCAGACACAGGTGTAGTAAACAAGGAAACACGATGGTTATGAAATGTTACTAGAGATGTAAAAAGTGGATGCGAATGGTGTCCGACAGAGAGTCAGAAAACGAATGCACGTTGAATGGACGGCAATGGAACTATTCTAAATTACTGAGCAGATATTATGTGACCAAGCAAGAGCGATACCAAAGAATGAATGCTTGACAGAATTGACAGAAGCTATTAAATAAAGGTGATTGGGTGAAGTTGTACACGAGATGAATGAATGTGAAACAATGGACAACTGTACAAAACATGTAAGACTGTGAATCATGAAAGAATTCAGTTCAGCAACGACACGATAAGGAAGATCGAGCACTAATAGACACCATTCTGAACCTACTAAATACAGAAGGTACAGCATTCACGTGCGACTTTAAGAGGGCTAACCAATGGAGACTAAATATAGAGACGAACAAAATCAATATGGTTCTGAGACGCATTGAACCGAGGAACATCACACAAACAAATAGTATTATCAAGGCTCCTATTAGGATTGTGGCAGAAAGGATGGGATTGAAAACTACTGAGAGAAGAACAACAACGGACGAAAGAGGAAATAAACAGCCGTGGTGGAAAAAGAGAACCCTGTAATTATAAAATCCTTAGCCAAGGAGATGTCAATTATTTTCAGGAAAAGAAACGGAGAACTTAAGAACGTATGGAAATTCGGAGGAATTATGAAGAAATATGGTATAGACACAAAATGCCTTAACGACGTTATAGAAACACTGAAACAGCGGATACATGCCAAAAAATCAAACCTTACAAGATTGTAGCAACGGATTAAACAATACCAACAAAATAGGTTGTTTAGAATGGACTAAAAAAGCTGTTATCAAAAGCTTAAGAATGAAATAAAACGGGGAGGATTAGCCCCCTGATGCTGGTGAAAGTCGACAGTTTTTGCGATAAATTGTGGAGTAAGAAAGGACAACATAACACCACAGCTGAATGGCTCTGCAACATAAAAGAAACAATTTCTTATTCCCAACAATATGCTATCCATTTCACGGAAGACATTATCAGAAATATAAATAGGAAGATGAGCAAATGGAAAGCAGCGGAACTGATGGGATACAGGGTTTTGGGATATGAAAAAGTTCACTAGATCCCATGAATTGATCGCCGAACAGTTTAATGCTTTGGTCAGGAGAGCAGGAGAAATCCCGCAGTCGTTGACATGAGGACGAACGCTAATGTGTCTGAAGGATGCATCAAAGGGAAATGATGTTGACAATTACAGTCCAATTCCCTGCCTCTCGTTAATTTGGAAGCTACTGTCAGGAAGGATTGCATATGAAATGTATAAATTCCTTGACGACAACGAGATATTACGACCGGAACAAAAAGGCTGTAGAAGAAAATGCAGAGGCACTAAGGACCAACTATTGATAGACAAAATGGTTATGCAAGATTGTAAACAATGGAGAACAACTCTGGGAATGGCCTGGTTTGGCTATCGCAAAGACTACGATATGATTCCACATGCGTGGATCATAGAGGGCTTGGACATGTTTGGAATTGCGAGGAATATAACGTGCTTCCTGAAGAGACGTATGATGGGCTGGAAAACGGAACTGACAGCATGCAGAAAAATATTGGGTACCTTGAATATCAGGAGACGGGATTTTCCAGGGCAACAGCCTATCCACTTTGCTTTTCGTTCTCTGCATGATACCTCTGAACTTGGTATTCAGTAAAATTTACACAGGACACCAGCTAAAGTAAAATCCACTAACAATCAACCACCTTCTTTTCATGGATGATCTGAAGTTGTATGGCATACATGAGGCACAAGTGAGTTCCCTGGTGAACACGGTCTGCTGTTTTAGCAGAGATATTAGAATGGTATTTGAACTAAACAAATGGGGAGTAATCTACCTAAAGAGAGGCAATGTACAATCCCTGGTAGGGATAGAATTACCGAATAGAGACGTCATTAAGCAAATTGAAATAGAAGGTTACAAATACCTAGGTGTACTGGAGTGCAACGAAATAATGGGAGACGAGATGATAGAGAAAATGAGGGAGCATTTCCGATGACTAAGATTGGTGCTACGCTCAACATTAACTGGATGAAATAAAATTCAAGCAGTTATTACGTTGGGGGTAGCATCACTTCGGTATGAAGCTTGAATCATCAAATGGCCAAAAAGTGAATTGACGAAAATGGATACGATGACCAGAAAAATGGTGACATTGCACGGCGCCTTCCACCCTAGGAGTGACATCGATAGACTGTACTTAACAAGAAGAAAGGGTGGGAAAGGTTTGATCAGTTGCAAGGAATGCATCGAAGCTGAAGAGAACATCCCAGGTTGGCATATAAAAAATGCCACCGAGCCTCTGTTGAACCACGTGAAAAAGGCTGGGGCCATCACACTGGAAATTGCCTAACTTAAGAAACATTTAAACAACAAGCAAACAAAAGAGAGTATTGTCCCTATAGTCATCAGAGCATTGGGTTCAATACCACCAAACGTTAAGAAGCATCTGGACACGTTGGAAATAACCTACAATCTTGATGTATTGCAAAAATCGGCGTTACTTGGAACTGCACGCATACTGCGCAGGGTACTGTCTGTCTGAGGTCCTTGTTGTGACTTGAGAGACAGTATAAACTCCCCGGTACACACAATATTATCCACAACAACACAATATTGGGTACTGTGCGACACCTTCATAATAATAATAATAAAAATTGTTGCAGAATGTCCCAAGTTGGCACAGGAAGAATATAAGAAATGGAGATACGACCAAGTTGTCAAAGTTCTACACTGGAAACTGTGCCAGAAGTAGGGGTTTGAAGCTGGAGACACATGGTATAACCATTAGGTCGAAAGAGTGCTGGAGCCCGTTCGACCCTCCTATCGTAAAGAAAGAGGAGGAAAAAATACAACCCCTTAAAGTTTGAAATTGCGATAATTTGGGGAATGAAAACGGTAAAGGTTTTGCCTATAATAATAGGTGCATTGGGAACTGTAAGCAAAGATATAAACAAATGGTTGGAGGAAGTTGGAATATAGTGTCCCGTGGAACTCCTACATAAATCTTGCCTCTTGGGGACAGGAAAAATAATCAGGAGGGTTCTAAGCACTTGAAAGCTTACCGAAAGCATGTGGATACCTAAGGTTACAGGGAGTAACTCGCTACCCACAAAATCTTATCAGGAATAAGATCGAACCTGTGCCAAAACAACAATAATAATAATAATAATTCCTTGATAAACTATGTCTAAAAATATAATTAGATGATCAGAGCTAAATTGCCTTTGAACATAGATCACCTTGGCCATAGATTATTTGGAACTGAATAACGAGAACTGTCTTATAGATGCGCTGTTTCTTTTATCTGCCTTGTATTACAACAAGGGCCTCTGTTCCTTTGATTTAGCAAGCTGCAATGCACTTACATTTTAGCAATAACAATAGGGAAATTTATTTTTTATTTCTTCACTTATTATCAATCTCACTATATCTTAATTAAAACACCAACCTTATTGAATTTCTTTGCTGCCTATAATTTTTCTTGTATGTGTTATCATGCAAGAGCTCAAACTGAACATCAACTATATCTATCTTATTAGTCTATGAGGTCTCATAAAGTTCGTGGTAGCTGCATCTTTTCTTTGAGTTTACTTATAAAAGCCCTTAATATATCCTGCTTTAGATCAGATTTTCCAATTGTCTTTGTCAACAGTCATCATGTGCATTGGACTGCATGTGATGATTGATGTGCTTATTCCTTTGTGCTACATATCCATTACATAACACTTAAGAGTGATGCAACTCTTGGTTTGATCCCTGCATGAGAATATATACAAATAAATGACACATGATGAGAAATAGAGACTAAAACACTTGAAACGCTTAATAAAATAACAGAGTTAGAAGATAGAAAAGCGGAAGTAAGAGAGGATACATTTCAGTTTGAAAAACTCTTCCATCAATGCTAATATAAACATATCTCAAAAATTCAACCAAATAATGGTGAATTAATGCATGTAATTTTAAATCAAAAGGAATATCAAATAACAGATTGGTGTGTTATTTCTGAAGAGATTAATTTGTTAAAAGTAGTCTTTTATTAATTAGAAAATTGTGATTGATATCTATGTCACATTTAATTTATCTAATGATAATATAATTTCAATTACATAAAATTACCTCATCACATCTATAGGAGGAGTTTAGGGAAGACACTAGAAAAATTGAAGAAGTTCAGTAGTTATTAAAATTGACACTCATATTCTGTTTAACAAGAATATATTACATTTTTTATTTAATATTTACTCATATCAGGGCAGTGGATTGGCAAAATCATTAGAACACTATTTTATTTATAAAACACTTTGCAGAATTTAGTAATGTGTCTTTACATTCCCAGTTCAAACTCTGCTGCTACTGACTTCCTCTTTTCTTCTTCCTGGAGTGTTAAAATAAAGTACTTGTTAAATTTATCAACTGTTGCTTTTTCCAAAGATTTCTGGTCTTGTGCTTATATTAAAAATCAATATTTAATAATGTAACAAATAGTAATTTGTTTTACCTTATTTAATAAATAGTACATGTTTATAAATAAAAAAAAAAGAGTATAGTTTAGTATGTTGTACGCTAAAAGGATTATTTAAGCGTCTTCCCACGTGCATCAATTTCCTCTATTCACATTTTTACATATATAGTCATACCTTGATATGTGTCCTTGTTTTGTGATATTTTACTTGATATTATTGACACACAAATATATATTATATGACACCATCTGTGTATTTGCATTTTCTTTATTTTTCTTTTTTGTCAAAATAATGATGTGAAATACACTGATATTTGCATTTTATATCATGAGAAAGAGAAAATAAAAATAAAGAAAACCTTGTTCTGATCTCACTTGTAGATTCTTATACAGTAACATATTTTTTTGTGACAGCACCAGAATAATTTCTTTTCTTTGATTATGAATATCTCAGAGTAGGGTTTTTTTCTTATCACCAGCCACCATTCTGAAAGATTCGGAGGTGTATATTGTGAATACATACATCATACAAAAAATAAAATAAAGTAAAATAATAATAATAATAATAATAATAATAATGATATAAAATAAAGTTGTTTTTCAATAGAATTAATCAGCTGCAATTTCTAAAATGAATCTTATGAAATATTGATACAGCAAAACTATTATTTGATAGAACTGTTATCGTTTTTCCTAATTTTTTTTTAAATGAAACATTATTTCATATTTTGTTTGACAACTTTCTACACTATATATATATATATGAAAAATTAGAAGATAAAAAATATATAGATAAAACAGAAAGTATAAATTAAAGATGTCAGTAACAATATGCCTTAATTGAATTGATCAAGATATCTATTTTTCATGGGTTTCAAAACTTTTGAGAATAACTTTTGTACTTTTTTCCTTTGATTTGTATATTTTTATCTTATACTTTTAAGGTATAAATCATCACAATAAATAAACTTTCATATATAACCAGACTAGTTTTCTCCTTTACAATATATATTTTATCCCTATCAAAGTTATCAATAAAACTGTGAAAAAATACAATAACAACAATAAAATATTCTTCAAAAGTAAATATTGAAAAAAAAGAACCCTCTGCTAGTGAAGTAAGAAACCTTCATCACAAAACACTTTTAAGTTATGAATATTTCAGTCTAATTTTTTTTTCACTGATTAGTTAGTTAGCCAATGACAAATACAGGTTAAATAAATTTTAAATGCAACAAGCACCTGATAAGTATGCTTTCAAGCCATACATTTCTATTTGAATTTTTGTTGAAACAACTTTTATTTAAAAGTTACTTAGACACTGTTTCACAGAACTGACTGGTCTCATACCTCAGAGTTTGATCATCTTATATTCCGCACTATAATGGCATCTGTTCCTCAGAGCTGGATGCTCTCATACCTTCATCACTCAAGCAGCTTCAATGCACTTGTACTCCATTTATCATCACCCTTGTTGCATCCAGCCCCCTCTGGCTCTGAACTGATCACTATGCATTGTCCTTCCTTCCCAGAATCTTCTCTCTCTGGAATCTTCTCTCTGCTCATATCTTTCCTGCGTGTGTCTTTCTTGCAACTGTTTAAACAGAACATTAAAGGCACCAAGCTCACTGATCTAGAAGTTCTTGCAAAGGTCATGGGTATTGTCCCTTTCCTCCAGGCTAGCAAGTAAAAGAAAAAAGAAAAAAAAATGCAGCTTGCAGGAAGAATTAGTAATTTATTCCATAAGATATATAGGGTAATCTAGCATACTCAAGAGCAGGATTTAATTATCTAATTCCTGCTTCTATAGTTCTGGATATTCCCTTCCATTTCTGTTTATTTTCTAACAATTCTGTTCAAATAATGAAGGTGAATAGTGATTCTGACTGCATTGTGTTTGTATTATTTTTCATTCTATTATTTCATGAGCTACACTCTCTCTCACACACATACATGTGTGTATATGTGTATGCATGTATGTATGTATATATAAATATATGTACGTATATATATATATATATGTTATGTATATATAAATATATGTTATGTTATGTATGTATGTATGTATGTATGTATGTATGTATGTATGTATGTATGTATGTATGTATGTATGTATGTATG
>JAOPUL010000001.1:11594210-11606451 GCA_027564515.1 Octopus rubescens | reverse complement strand
GTTAGTTAGTTAGTTAGTTAGTTAGTTAGTTAGTTAGTTAGTTAGTTAGTTAGTTAGTTAGTTAGTTAGTTAATTAGCTAGTTAGTTAATTAGCTAGCTAGTTAGCTAGTTAGTTAGTTAGTTAGTTAGTTAGTTAGTTAGTTAGTTAGTTAGTTAGTTAGTTAGTTAGTTAGCAGTAAAACGGCAAGACAATTAAAATTTCAGTGCATTTGCGAGAGTAAATATTTCATGTACAGGTTACAATTCCAGTTTACAGCATTTCGTTACTCAAAGGTTTATATTCTTGTTCTTGGACATTCTTCGGACGATACTGACTGATAAAGCCGATATTCTTTCATGGTCGGTTTTTGTCATATGGTGGAACTCCAGTTCATCTTGTATACGGAATGATGATCTTCAGGTTTCTGATTTATCGAGATTTTACATGTATATAAACATATGCACACACACACACACACACACATACACACACACTTACTCACTCCAAGGCTCTACATTTTCGAAATTTGCGACATTAGTAACGGGGATGTGGAGATAATCATGCACGTCAGGTAGATACAGTTTTTCGAAAGAGAAATTTGCATATGTGAAAAGCACGATCCACCCATTTGAAATAACAGAAGTCTGTGATATCGTTGGATTATTTATTTCTGATAGGTTGAAATTAAAATTTATCACAGTGAGTATCGTCTCATACCGATACGAAGGGTTAGTTCTTTCTATCATTTAGATAAAATAAGGAAAGGCCTAATAATTACTTTTAAGGAACTAAAATGTTAATATGATTGTAACTACTAATATAACTGCAGTTGACATCCTAGACGTCACTTTAGATCGTAACGTGTGTAAATACAAACCCTTCAAAGAGCAAAATTAAATAGTCATTCATATCGACAAAACCACCTATTTTCAAGCCATTTAAAAACTTTAACATCAACATTGGAGGAGGAATCTACAACATATTCTCAGACAAAAGCAGCATTGTATTAAGCTGCAAACAATTAAAACACATCATTGTAGAATAGTAGATTTAGAGAAAGCTTAAGTTTACCCACAAAACCCGAATCACTCCCGGCTAATGACACCAAAATCCTTACTGTAATACATCTGGTTCAACCCGCCATATATCCTCGATATGAACTAATATTTGATTCAAATTTTGGCACAAGGCCAGCAATTTCGAGGGTGGGGTAAGTCGATTATATCGACCCCACTGCTCAACTGGTACTTATCTTATCGACCCCAAACAGATGAAACTCAGAACGTAAAGACGGATGAAATACCACTAAGCATTTTTCCAGGTGTGCTAACGGTATAATTTCTAATATTGCTAAGATTTTCCTAAATCCGACCCGTCGACATTTCCCGACAGGACACAAATATTCTAAACAATTTAACCGACAAAAGTTAAGTGGACTATAGTTGCATGACTAAAATGGGGGACAATATGGCAAGTAGCAGATGCCCCAAGCTTCTACTTACCTGCCATGGAGATCGATCGGTAATCATAGAAATTGTCCTGGATACGAATATTATGAGTAGTCGTACCTTAAGCCTGATTTTTGTTTTGACCCGACAAGTGGCTAGATATATTTCTAGTTATATCCATCCTAGTCAAGACGCTTCGTAGGATAAAGGATGATATTTTGTAGACATTTTACAACACCACTCCATCACTCAAAAATAACGTACTCTAACCGATTTGGATCCACTAGAACATATTTATACCTATAACTAAGTGTGTACATACTGATAGATATTCATAGTTTCAAGTTACACGTATACTGATGACAAATTCGAGATCTGTACAGTCAATAGTTGAGAGATGAATCTGGTTTCTGGAAGCTGGGTGTTACAACAGATTAATCACAGTGTAGGCTCTGAGTGTTCTGGATAACTTGCTCCCGATGCAAGTGGTGGGTAGGAGACTAGAGAATATAAATTTCTGATTTAGGCACAAGGCCAGCCATTTTGGGGGAGGGGATTAGTCGATTACATCGACCCCAGTGTTAAACTGGTACTTATTCTATTGACCCCAGAAGGATGAAAGGCAAAGTCAACCTCAGCAGAATTTGAACTCAGAACATAGAGACAGACTAAATGCTGCTAAGCATTTTTCCCGGCGTGCTAACAATTCTGCCAGCTCATCGCCTTAATAATAATAATCCTTTCTATACTAGGCACGAAGGCCTGAAATTTTTGGGGAGGGGCGTAGTTGATTTTATCGACCTCAGTTCGTAACTGGTACTCACTTTATTGATCCTGGAAGGATGAAAGGCAAAGTCGACCCTGGCGGCATTTGAACTCATTTAATAATAATAATAATCCTGGTACTCACTTTATCGACTCCAGCGGCATTTGAACTCAGAACGTAAAGTCGGAAGAAATACCGCTAAGCATTTTTCCTGGTGCGGTAACGACTCTGCCAGTTCACCGCCTTTGTATAATAATAATAATAATAATAATAATAATAATAATAATAAAAGAGAATGAAGTAGAAACAGTGCAGGTGTTGATTTTTGACAAAAACGACACAACCAAGATACAACACCTGTTTTAACACAATTTCACATCAAGAATCATGCAAAAAAAATAATACGTAAGCTAAACAAAAAAAGCAGGTAAATTGGTAAAGAATTGCTTCCATGTCACACAAGTTAAGAATGGTTAATGTCTTCACAATTTTGATATTGGATATATTTGAAACTTTCAATTAGTGAATCCTTCTTATCTTGTATCTCTAGAAGTCTAACTGCAGATACGGAAAACTCTGTTGATGCCATTTGTTCTTGACAATGAAGATGGTAAATTAAAGAATTTGTATCTTCTTCAAATTATAAGGAAATTGACAGAATCAAGGAATTTACACCTGATAACTTCACACATTTAAAGAATTTTATCTCTGCCGTTGCCAATTCTTATCTTTACTCACATGTCAATGTACCAACCTGACACCAATTGGAGAACGCCATACTTTCTGCTATTTTATTCTAAACAATAAAGAAGGAATTGGTTCACAATCTAAGACATCTAGTCATCGTCGTCGTCGTCGTCATCGTCGTCGTCATCATTGTCGTTTAACGTCTGTTTTCCATGCTGGCATGGGTTGGATGGTTTGACAAAAGCTAGTAAGCCTGGGAGCCACACCAGGCTCCATTGTCTGTTTTGGCTGGGTTTCTACGGCTGGATGCCCTTCCTAATGCCAACCACTTTACAGAGTGTACTGGGTGCTTTTTATGTGGCACCAGCACCCACACCAACGTTTTTTACATGGCACCTTGGTTTTAGGATCTCAATTCTGTTGTGGTGGGCAGGTATTCTCAAGTACAGCAATGCGCCACATATCTCAGTCCTCTATTATCTCCTTTGTAAGGTTCAGCATTTTGATATCAGCCTTCAATACTTCTTCCCATGTCTTCCTGGGTTTCCCTCTTCCTCAACTTTCCTCCACCTTAAGTGATCAGCACTTCTTTATGCAACTGTCTTCATCTATTCACATCACATGACCAAATCAGCACAGTCTCCTCTCTTGCACACTGCATATAATTCGTCTTATACCCAACTTCTCTCTTAATACACCAATGCTCTGTTGCACATGCACACTGACATTGCACATCCAGCAGAGCATACCAGTTTCATTCCTCATTCCTCTCCAGTCTTTGCATGTCCTCATATTCAGGGCCCACATCTCACAACTATACAGCATCATAGTTCATACACATGCATCATACAATCTTCCCTTCACTTGTAGAGAGAAACCTTTAGTTGCCAACAGAGGTAAAAGGTCTCAGAACTTTCTCCATCCTATTCTTATTCTAGCAATTACACTTTCTGCACAACCTCCTCCACTGCCAATTGGGTCACCTAGGTAGCAAAATTATCTGCAACTTCCAGAGAGCCACCGGGACATTTAAAGAAAACAGTTTACTGTGTATCTTTATAGCTCCCATACATCTACATACAAACACTACTTTCTCTACAATGGAGATGACAAAGGACCATGACAATTGGAGAGACACAGCATTGAAACTAATCATGTAATCTTTGCCATCATGGAAAAACAAACATAAAAATGATGGTGATGATGATGATTGTCTTTAACAAATAAGTTAATAACAATCAATAAATAGTAATTCATCTATCATGAATTTATAGATGTTGATAATTCACGTACAAGTATGATTGATTGGTTTAAGAAATCTGCTTTGGAACCATGTGATTTTTTAGTTCAAGTAATACTGTACAGCACCTTGAATAAGTGTTATCTACTATAGCTTCAACCCAACCAGTACCTTGTAAGTGAATTTGATAGACTAACTGTATGAGAGCCTGTTATATAATGTGTATATGTATGTGTGTGCACATGCATATATATGTGCTTGACAAGTGGTGTTGGCTTGTTTATGTCCCTGTAACTTTGTGGTAAAAAGAGGTCACTTGAATAAGTACTAGACTTAAAATAAAATCTGAGGTTGATTTGATCAATGAAAACCTTTAAAGTAGTATGGCCACAGTGCAATGACTAAAGCAAGTAAAAGAATACTCATATTTATTTCTATTTTTCTGAAATGCACACACTACAACATAAGATTATATGGAATACCATGCAGCATGATTATCAAATAGTTTTCTATATGAAAGCATATTTCACTTCTGCAATATATTAATGGGTTTAAAAAGTATTTAGTCTTAATGCAAAATAATATTGAAATTAACAACTCAAATATGTTAAACGAACCATGAATAACATTGCTATTGCCATGGGACCCTTTCTAAGGTTACATCATCTACTAGAAATACCAGCCAAATCTCCCTCAAATCACACCATACTGTCTTAGAAGAAGGAGATATCGGATAATGTAGCCCTGGATAAAATAAATATGTCAACAACAAAAAAAAAAAAATAAAGATGAGATGGTCATAGCTGCAACATGTTTGACCATAGGTATGCAGCATCTGGGCTGACCTGGGCCTAGACAATAACAATGACAGTTCAGTGTGTGAAAACATTTTTAATGCTTAAAACATGAAAAGGCTTTAAAAGTATTTATTCTTGTTGTGAGATAACTTCGGAGTTATGAACCCAAATATTTTTGGAAAACTATAGCTAATAACTCAGTGGCATATTTCAAATGCTAAAGGGCTCCATCATCATGTAGGTGTTAGCTGTCACTTGTACAATAAGGTTAAATAATTTGAAGCATATTAACATTAATTGAAATTTAACTTCATTACTGAATTGCCTAATATATATAATACAAAACAATAAATTAACTTTTATATTTATTAAACATATATATATATATTATAAGCACAAGCATGTGGTTAACAAGTTTATTTTGCTACCATCAGGTGATTAACAAGTTCACTTTGCAAATACAGGATTTCAGGTTCGATCCCACAATATAGCACCTTCTGTAGAAGAATAAGTAATGTCATGTGGGCGGAATTTTCTGAATAGAAACTATGCAGATTCTTATATATGTGTGTCTATGTTTGTGTATATTAGTATAAAGTAGTATGTCAAGCTACATCCTTTTACAACAAAAGGTAGGTTAGAAATCAATAAAATAAGAATGAAACTGAAATAAGTTCTGGGGTCGATATGATCAACTAAAATCCTAAGGGTAATGCCACAGCATGCCTAAAGTCCAATGACAAAAATCATTAAAATAATTATATAATATGTCAATATCGATAAAACAATATTATATAATCAAAGTTCCCAGAAGTAAACTGATGCATGTCAAAGAAAATGTCTTGCCCTAAGGAGCTAAATGAAATGCAGCTACAGTTGGATATGAACTGTGATGCACATGAGTCAGTATTTCAGTATGTTATCTATCTAGTTAGGTGAAATCAATTCAATGTACCAACTTTCAAAAAATTTAAAAAAGAGATCATTATTCAGTTATTGATCTCTCTAACATTTATGAACTTTCGCTTTTACTTCTATTGTTGTTTTTTTGTTGTGTGTATGAGAGCGGTTAGAAAGAAGAGAGAGAAACTGTGTGTACATATACAAGTGTGTGTGAGTGTGAGTTTGAGTGTGCATGTGTGTGTGTGTGTGTGTGTGTGTGTGTGTGCATGCGCACGTGCATATTTGTTGAACCCACTGCTGCTAAAACCACTCCTCTATACTACAACTGTTGCTGCTGCTAAAATTTTTACTTCTACTACTGCTACTACTACAACTGCTGCTGCTGCTGTATCAACTCACTATTAATACTGCTAATTTGCACTGCTGCTGCAACTACAACTACAGCTACTACCACAACTGCTGTTGTTTTAATCATCCTTACTGCTCTTATTTTCACCACCACAACCATTAGCCAACCTGCCACCTGTCATTAGACAAACTGCCTCCTTGTTACATGCAAATAGCTACCAGGTGTGAAAATTATAGCCAGTTTCGCCTAACAAAATGACCAATCCTGCAAGTATTCCTATCACCCTAAGAAAATGTATTCTTGAGCTTCTCCCTCCCTTCAGCACCTTACCAACTCACCACTATGTCCTCATTTGTCACATTTTTCACTACTACAAACTAATCTTCTGAACTAACAAAGCTTTGCATGTACCACAAGATGCACCCACCCACCTCAATATTTTACTGAAGGTTTCAGCAAATCCTTATCTCCCAAGTTGACACCCTACAGAACTCTGTACCTATGCTTGTTTTTATTATACAAACATCAACCTGGAAATATTCAAGCAAAATAAATACTGCATTGACATTATCAATACAGAAGAGACTGGTGGAGATAAAGAATCTCCTTTATTTCTCTAGCTACAAACAATACTTGTATTTCTATTCTTAATAAATGCCTGCTTCTCAATATATGCCCATAATATCAAAGGTTGTAATTTTGCTAAGGGAGATATCATCTAAAGATTTCTTCTGAAACCTTTTTCATACTATGTGTACCTTATCATATTTCACTATCACTATGAACCAGTGTCACAAAGCTATTTTGTTTACATTGACATTAAATTGACTATAAAACTCCTCCTTCTCCATTCAAATGTCTCTCTCAAAGAACAAAGAATGTAAGTTTTCATGTTCTTTTCAAGAATTCTTCAAATATTAGTTAGGACATTGTGGCAGTCCCTGAGGGATACTATTATAATATTGATGAATACTATTTTAAAATATTATTCTTCTGATACAGCTTTACATTATAAAACTTGCTATATCAAATGATTTTCTTTATCACAATCAACCCAGAAGAATTGAAAAGAAAATATTAAATGCCTCAAATTATATGTTTCTACACTGTCCTTCAATTGACCTTTTAAGAGTCTATAAATCTATCATTTCAACAGAAAAGGTGGTTGTCTATTGAATTAGGACTATCATGCCTATTCTATTTACTAATAAATTACTACAAACACTAATTTAGTTTTGAAAGCAACGCTAAAGCTAGTATGAATTAGAAAGGGCCTTGAGTATGGTAATATAACTTTTCACTTGTGTTGTTTAGAGAATAAATAATTCAGAGACTCTCATCTGTATAAAAAGCGATAGGTAACTTAGTGCTAAGATATCAAATGCCTCTAAAGAATTTTATTTTCCTGTGACAATAAATGTGCAATCTTTTTATATTTACATAGGAATTTATTCATTACTATATTCTCAAGAATGTCTATGGTTCCCTGAGGAGATGAGAAAATTGAAACATGTTTAGACTGGAGTTGTATCTCTACACTTGTTCAGAAAATGAAACAATATTATTCATTGACTGCAATCATTTGTTTCTCATCTATATAATTATTTTTATTTAGCTTTTTAATGTTCTCTGTAGTAAATATATGTTAGAAATAACTTTACTAGTGTTGATTGTCATCATTGCAATAACCGATAAAAAAAATATATAAAACTCATATAAAACAGTTTAGCGCATAACTACCAGTTGCATTAATAGAAGAATGAATGAAGAACAAGATGCCTCTCTGTCTTGACCAACTAGAAATAGCAGACAAATCTCTCTATTCATGAAAAAATGAAGTCTAATCATGGTTGAAATGTGTTTAATCATAAATTTGGAACTAAACAACAGATTTTAGCACAAGATAATTTGGGTGCAGCACGATTCAGAGGGTGAGATTAGTTTAAATCTTTGGTATAGGGAACTTAACTAACACATTTCAAAATATAAAAGAAATAAAACAGGTGGTAGTGGTGATGCTGCTGGTGGTGATGCTGTTGGTGGTGGTTGGTGGTGGTGGTGATGGTAGTGGTGGTCACAATGATGATAGTAATGTCATGAAGGGTGAGAAGGAAGAGGAAAGGATTAATGTTTAACATCTCGAGCAAAAGTTCATATTTTACTACCATTTTAAAATCTGTTTCTTATTCTGTAAGTAAACAAAGCAATTATAGTTTAATATATCCTAAAGAAAAATAGGTATTGGATTGATATCATACAAGCGGAAGGTGTGGAAGGGTAAAAATTGTTTGTCTAACTTATCAATTAATTAGGAGCATTGATTGTTTGATTTGTTTAAAAAAAAACAAGATCCACTCATTGCATATGTAGTCGTTGTCACTTTGGGCAATATTTAACTTTTACTAACTTAGAAAGTTTGCAATTGAAGTAGTTCCAACTTATAATTACAGACTAGTCAGTGTGTAATAACAGTTTCACCTGGCTACTTAGATCTGTATAACTATAATTAATATAAGTCCCTGCTTTCCATCAGAGGACAGTATAAACATATATATTAAACTGCCAGATTGCATGCTTTAACAGAAGCTGCTTCAGAAGTTCATATAATATTATTGATTTCAGTTCAAATCCCACAAGTGTTGTGCTTCTTTTTACTCATCATCCTGCTCATTCTAGGTCCAATGATATAAGTACCAACAATAATATAGAGATGAAGCACTGTCAATCCAATGAGGGCCCCTACAGTCATTCAACCTGCTACAAAGAATAACTTAATTTACTTCACACACACACACACACACACACACACACACACACACACACACACACAAGCATCAACATCATCATCACTTTTACATCCATTTTAGCTTGCTTGTAAGGACTGGATGGTTCTTCTCCGGTACAACATTTCACCATTTGCTGAAGTCTAGTGTTTTTTTGTAACATTCAGACTTTTGTGGTCAGCTTTCACCATTTCTTGCTATGTTTTCCATCACCTTCCTCTTCTGCAGCACCTATCCACTTGGGTGGTTTTTAACCAACTGTCAACCTTCAAATATATTACATGCCCACAACAGTGCAGTCTTCTAGCACACTACATTTGTTTTCTTTTATATTCAGATAGCACTTAACTCATTTATGCTCCATCATTCATGCACACTAACATTACATATCCAGTGACACTTGGAATTTCTTTTCTAAATTTTCAACAAACTCAGCTATATGAACTAGATTATTGACATACATGAACTCTCATGAACATCCACTCTTAAAGTCCTCTGTTATGGCAAAGAGAACTATAATAACTATTAAGATTCTGAGAATCAAACCACAGAGTTCATATACCTGCATACTAAATTCCTCACTGAACTCACTGCTAATTCCTACCTTGTTGATGACATCTCTATACATAGTATTCTTGGTTACTACATGTCAGTTAGTTTTCTTTGCAACCACTTGACTACCAACCATGGTTTCTCCAGTCAATTCAACAAATCCTAATTATAGTGGCTTCTTCTAGGCTATGAACCTATGTGATTTTCTCACTAGGAAGAGAATATTAGAGGTACCCAATCATGACACAATCTTGCATCTCAAGCTTAAGCTAATTTTCTCCTTAATTAATTACATTATTACTTTTTCTGGTACTTTTATAACCTGATCCATCAGTTTTGTACCTCTGTAGTTGCTTCTTTCTCAATAATATCCTTTGCTTTCATAACAGCTGGTTCAACTCCAATCTGCAATGAGTTAAATTGGGATTCCCAAATGATGATTCGTTAACTGGTTATTGAGTGCATCAAAGTAATATTATTTTCCTTTTGTGAAGTTTGGTATAGAAGTGTTACATGTGTTATGCCTTGAAGCAATCGTATTTTCATTTTGTGAGGTGAAGTTTTGTACAGAAGAATTTTAAAGTTGTAAGACATTGGGAACTGCAAGTAAAAGATGCCACCGAAGAATAGACCTTCATTCGGAAGAAAGTCTCATAAAGTTAGGGCAATGCAGTTACAAAGGGAGAATGAAAGTGAAGAGCACCAACAAGAAAGACTCCAAAAACAAAGAAGAAAAAACAGTGGAATATAGGCAAAATGAATCAGACGAACTAATATCAAATACAGTTGCTGATGATAGGACAATGAAAGCAACTATTATATAACTGATGTTTGGGAATGCCAGGACAGTCCATTTCTCCAAGGGGTGGAGACGCTCACGCGACACCTAATGGACTGGTCCATCACATGACGATCTCAAAAAGGTAGCTAAAGTCGAAAACGACTTTTTGGTAGCTAAAGGTAAAGATTGGAAAATACCTCCGCTAAAACTACCCTACACAACTATTCGTCAACAAGAATCAGCTATACGAAAATCATCATGACAGCAAACGGAGAAAACTAGAGCAGCTTAAAATTGGCATGAAGAAACTGAAGATCAAACAACACAAACGCTATGTGAACAAAGAGCAAGAACAGAAAATTTACGATTTAAAAACGTTGCTGAGTGGAACTTTGCTGCTTTTAGTTACAATCCACATCAAGAATATGTTTCAGAATCTTTAGTTCAAATTTGCTCGATGAACAAGATTAGTCTGTGATACTAAAAACTGTGATACAAAAACTGGAAAGGTGAGTCACCTGGGTTGTGCTATTTAAAGGGAAAGATCAAGTTGAAACTTTTACCTGAACCACCAGAAACCTTGAGGGGACTGCTGATTGGTACAACTACTGAATCAAGACATTTTTTTCAAAATATACAGAAGTACAATAATGCATTCCAAATGACATCATTTGGTACAAATGTCATTCATTAAGGTGGCTTTTTGCCCACTTTTAAGATCCAAGGGCAAGTGTACCATAGAATTGGGTCACTTCAACTATGAAATTGGTGATCCAAACGGCTTATGGGTAAATTATAAAGATGAACTGTCTGAAGATTATAATATGCAAGTACAACAGAGATTTCCTGACATTGCTTTGGTTTACAATGATGAGATGTACAATAGCACATTGATCAACATAGAAAGCAAATTCCTGGCTAATGGATGAGAAGTGCTCCAGAATTACCGACTTCCTAAAGTTACTCGTGGAAATGAAGACAGACTAACATCTGAAATGCTCAAAGAAACAAATTACAACATTGATCATTTGGCAAAATATGTGAAAGAAAATGACGAAGAGCTACTTCGTCATCAAAATATATTAGTTTCGCGTTTGGTGGAAGTTCAGATGGAAAGTTAAAAGTAAGAAACATGACGTTTCGAGCATGGCTCTTCATCGGATAGTGGAAAAAAGTCCAGAGTGAAGGAAAAGGAGAAAGAAACGGAAAGTCTGGAGAAAAACACGTGGGTCTCTACATTGCCAATACATACATACATACATACATACATACATACATACATAATTACATACATACATACACACACACACACACACACACACACACACACACACATACATATATATTAATGTTTGTTTTTACATTCAGTTATAATAAAAACAATTTTACATTAATCTGATGGGTTACTCTATACATTTTAGGGTACAAATTTATTATTCTTTAACAAGAATGTTGTTTGTAGTGACTTCGAAGTTTCGGCGAGTTAAGCAAAACACACACACACACACGTGTGTGTATATATATATATATAATCAACAAATGAGATTGAAAGAATCTCAATATAGAAAACACTTAGTAGCACTCAGATGATTTGAACTTACACTCTGAGATCTTTACCGAGGACCAAGTCAGCGAGGTAAAGCGTGGCTATAAGGTGAATCCAAAGGAGCATATATATATATATATATTTCTAAAAATATGTAGAGCCATAAGGCTTCAAGCTGTAATACAAAGCTACCAAGTAACCCCTATCGGACAAGGGTTTACACCCCTTGCCAATATAAAAACAGACTGTACCTTCACAAGCTGGAGCATTTTTGACTCCTATTTCTAATAATGCAGGCTCTCTCTGAGAGCCCTTAATTCGTAATATATATATATATATCATCATCATCATCATCATCATCATCATCATCCTTTAACGTCCGTTTTTCCATGCAAGCATGGGTTGGACG
>JAOPUL010000001.1:11491887-11505692 GCA_027564515.1 Octopus rubescens | reverse complement strand
AATCTTTATTGTGCTGGTTTTTCGTAAAATTTCATGCGTGGGAAAGGCAAAAAAATCGCCCCTCCCCGCTTTGAATATGATATTCCTATCTGAGTTAATCTGCCGACACTCAATCAATCAAACATACAATCAAGAACACTGCAATTTATATTATAGATGAAGGTTTGAAAAGTGTTTTACTCATGCCTACATGTTCATTAGTCCAAAGCTTCTCCCACTTTCCATGGTGTGTGTGACTGAGAGTACAAGACTCCTTTCTGAATTGGATGCCAGTCCTTTGCAGGCTTAAACTCCCATCTGTTGCTGGTACTTATTTTCAGCAGTGTGGATCGGAGCAATGTGAAATGAAATGTCGTGCTCAATGATGCAATTTGCTGCCTACTCCAGGAATCAGACCTGTTACCTTGCAATCATGATCCCAACACTACAACCACTAGGTATCATATATAAAGATATAGAAACAGGAATATAGAGTATTAGACATCTGAAACTATGAATATGAGTATATAATGTATCACTGAGATGTAGCTTTAACCATTAAAGAGTTTATTCTTATATATCTCATCAAAGGAACACAACATAAACAACACTTGTGTTTTGACTGGTATTAATATAACAACATGCACATATGCTTACATATAGAGTTTCTAGCTACCAAATTCCACTCACAAGGTAGTGGTCAAGACAAGGCTAAACCCAAGGTGCTGCACCAGTGGGGATGAACCAGGACTGTGTGTGTATGTGTGTGTGTGTGTGTGTGTGAGCGTGTGTGTGTGTGTGTGCGTGTGCGTGTGTGTGTGTGTGTATCTCTAAACACTTAATGGCTTTATGTAACCTTATGCAGTGTAATTTTACAAATTGTGATGCAAATTTATGACAAAAGTAGAAAATGAGGTTAATTAAGATTTAATGTTATTATAATCGTCCAACCCATGCTTGCATGGAAAACAGACGTTAAAGGATAATGATGATGATGATGATGATGATGATGATGATAAAATTGTGAAGCAGGTTAAATTTATCAACTTTAATCAGAAGTACTAACAACAGATGGGAGTTTAAATCTGCAAAAATTTACATCTGAAGAGTGTAAAACAGAACACAAATGATCTGAAAGAAAAATAGGTATAAAAGGAGTCAGATATACTGTGCAAAAGTGAAGACTGTACAGGTACAAACATGTGATGCATGTATATGTGAGAGTTGGTTGTGAGTTCAGTGAAGAAGTTAGTGTACAGCTGGGTATCCATCAGGAATCAAATTTCATCCTCAACTTGTTTATTATAGTTCTCTAGGCCAGCTGTCTATAGTTTAAGATCACCTATCTATACGAACTCCAGTATGTAATGACCTAATTCACATGCTGAATCTGATTTGGAGAAGAAATTCAAAATGTGACAACAGAGCCTAGAACTAAGACAACTTTAGCAGGAAAGAATTCAGGTCTTATGGCTATGCAGAGAGTGCCCATGTTTAATATGTAGATAAGGCTTAAATAGAGATGTGATACAGTGTACATAGAGTAAACTATGTGTACACAAGAGGTGCAGTGGGATTACAGGCTGGTTGAAAATAAAGAAAGATATTGTAAGTGGTTGATGTAGTAGTTAGAATATGAGCACTCATGAAATAAACATGTTCAAATGCTTGGAAGGCTCCATAGAAGTAGTTGATAATTTCTCTTTCCTCGATGACCTAACTAGCAGGGGAGATGGGTGCTCTGAAGTTATAATAACCAGAGTAAGGACAGAGAAGAAAAAGTCTGGGGAACCATTATCCCTACTGGCAACAACGTGATTCTCTTTTCAACTAAAGAATAGATTGTACAAAACCTGCATACGAAGTGCACTGTTGCACAGTCATGAAACATGACCAAGGAAGGATGGGAAGAAATAAGAAGATGAGAATGCTTCAATGGACATGTAATGTTAGTGTGCCTGGATAACAGAGCACAAAGATCTGAGCAAGAAAAATCTTGGTATAAATGGAGTCAGATATAGTGTGCAAGAGAGAAGACTTAGCAGGTACAAACATATGATACAAAAAGAGGATAGCATTTGAGTAAAAAAGTGCCAAGAGATTCAATTGAAAGGAATCTGCAAAGGAAGAAGATATGGAAGCCATGGGAGGAAATGGTGAAAGCTGATCTCAAGATGCTGAACTTAACAAAGTAGATGATGAGCGAACATAACAAGTAAAGGGACATTATACTGGAGAAGTCCTGTTCAAACAATGAACATCTAGAAAAACATATAAAATTATCATGATGATGATAATGTTGATAGGAATGGTGACATATCCTTTGATACGAAGTGTGCAAACAAAATTTTATGTATATTTTTTTTATTAATATCAATCACAAAATATTTCTCTTCTGTTTTTGTTAATTCATAATGTAAATAAGAATACTTTGAAATTCAATGAACATTTTTGACAATATTTTTTATCTAAAATATTACTTTAGAATAGATGAAGATTAAAACGTCTTAAAATAGTATGAACAATTGTTCATATTATTTGGAAATAAAAAGGGAGATAAAAGTTACTAATGATCATGAGATTGGAAGCTTTGTAGTAACAAATCTATAGCTCTTGGTTCCAATACTACACTGGTCAACTTTGCCATTCATCCCAGATTGAGTGAGTAATAAATGAATCAACAGGAACAGTGTGTTTGATTAAATTTTCTATATGTGAGTGTCCCCTTGAAAAAAGCTAGTTTTATTCCTTGTCAAAAGAAATCAATATCAATTGAAAGTTCTTGTAAAAATAGAAAAATAAATGATATTATAAGCATCATTCTGTCTCATTGGTTAAACCAAAAAAAAAATTATGAATATATATTATTGTATTCTGCTTAATAGAGAAGTTGACAAAAGTCACTGAAATAGAACTCGTTGAAGGAACTCAAAGAAGTTATATTTCATATGGCCTAGCAACAATATATAACATTAAGTATATTTTTGTGCATCATTTTCTTCAGCTTTCAACATAGAGAAATTCCTCTTTAACAAACTACTGCTAGTACTGTTTATTATTCTAGAACTAATTTCATTCTTGGAAAGAAATACATGAGAGAAAAAGAAGACATTGTGAACATTTATCTTAAAGTTTTTCTCTGGCAAAACATTTTAACAATTTTTTTTTTTTGCTGTTGTTGCTTTTTTTTTTTTTTACTTTTCACTTCCTAAAATCAATACCATCAGCCATTGAATTATCTGCTTAGACAACAAGTAGCAAGTCAGCCATTACAACAACAACAATAATAATAACAACAACAACAACAACAGAATCATCATCATCATCATCAACAGTAACATGAATGATGACAAAAGAATAATTGATTTCACTGACATTATTACAAGAAAACACGTTTTGGGTTCTTACATGCAATCCACACAACTAAATAACTACTAGTGGATAAAAGAAAACAATTTATTTTTATTTTTCAAAATATCTGAACCATGAAATAAATAGGTTGTTCTTTAAAAAGATATTTGTTAATGGAATCTTCATAACATTTTCTCTCTTTTAATTCTTTCTAGAAATTCTAGAAATAGAGAGAATAATGTAGTTTTATGTTATGAATATTGATTTCATTCTCCCAAAGTTAATAAAATAATTACCTGTAATATGCTGATGTCAATTCAATTGACCGTACATCCTTGTTTTTTTTTTATGTCAAGTTATACAAGCACAAGACCACAGAATTCTAAAGAAAGGAAATACAATGGTGTTACATTTACAATTTCTCAAAGGCATTGTTATAATAACATAAATGGAAATGATTCTGATCAGGAACCAAAAGCCTGTTGTGAACTTGGCTAACAACTTCCTTGCTTCTTATCTAAGAGGACATATCATTTTAACTCTCAATTTTAATAACAACATAAAGGCTGAAACAATGAAGGAACCTCTACACAGCCAAATTTCACAACTTACATCCTACTATTGTATTAAAAAAAAAGAACACATTGATTAATGAAGTCCTAGATATATTAAACCTGAAAAAGAAAGCTAAAGATGGGGAAGCTCACATCTGGAACACTTTTGATTCTAAGTCTGCTTGATAAGAATTTATCTAGAACTAAACTACAGCAAAAACAATCTTCTTCTTCTTCTTTGCATTTGTCCCGCATCATATCGCAGGGTCCGCCGATGTTATCTTGTCTCTCCATTTCCTTCAGTCGTGTGCCTGATCTGGGTGTACACCGGCGATTTTCAAGTCCTGGTGAAGTGTGTCGAGCCAACGCTGTTTTGGCCATCCTCTTGGCCACCAGCCTTCAACTGTCAGCTTGTATGTCATCTTAGCAAGGTTGCCGTCGGCTCGCAGGACATGACCATACCATCTCAGTCGAGATTCACTACAGCAAAAACAATATCAACATAAAACCAGTGTATAGAAGAATTGATAACACACTGAATATAATGCTCTGCAGTATTTAATAAGATCCCTTTTGTAATTTTACTGTGTCAATTTCATTTTGATCCTGGTAGTGATTTATAAAATAAGTGCCAATCAAGTACAGTGTATGAATACGTTAAATATACCCACCACTAATGAATGTATGATCTCCTGCTACAATATGAATAATAACGTTACAGCAGCCATTCTTATATTACTTCAGTTATTGGACTGTGGTCATGCTGAGGCACTACCTTGAAGGGTTTAAGCTATCAAATTTACTGCAATATTTAATTTAAGTCTGGTAAAGAAAGTAACAAGCAGTGAATGACACATAGTGATACACACACACACACACACACACACACACACACATATATGTATATGGCAGGCTTTTGCACAGTTACCGTCAAGAAATTTTCTCAGTTAGGTTAGGCCAGGGTTATAGGTAAAGATGCTTATCCTAAGTTGCACACAGCTGGAAGGAGTGAGCCTGAAATCATGGATGTGAAGCTAACTTTTTAACCACACAGCCATGTCTGAAGATTAAGAAAATAACATTAGAAAATTTCCCTAGGGTAACTTCTGCATGAAAAACATATAATCAGGTGCCAGTTTGCTTCTAGCTTCCAATTTTTTACTTGGTTTCTATAGCTGAATGCCCTTCTTAACACCAACCACCTTACATTGTGTACTGGATGCACTAACACTAGGGAGGTTGTCATTTCCTCAACAAGTTTAAAGAGTCCCCTTGACTCCACACTTACTAGAGTCCCTTGCATGTATTTTATCATAACACTAGCACTAGAGAGGATTGCCATGTCCTTGACAGAACTGAAAGGACCCCTTGACCCATGATTCTACTTCCTCTTCAGCCACTTTACAGTGTCATGAGCTGAATTATAATGGCATCAACACTATAATTGGGGTAGATTTGTACTTCATAAAATCAGAGTGCTTACCACTTGATTATGTATTCAGTAACAGTGTGATGTTAGAAACAAAATAATTGATGGAAGCAGGAAAAGGGAGTGTGAGAGTAATGGATAATAATGAGTGGATAAATGGGTGGAAAAAAGTTACTGGCAGTTGAATAGCATCTTGTCAAAACGAAATTTTGCATTTCATCCCTTTGGAAATAAGTATTTACTCAACAGTAAGTAAAAGATGGGAAAGGAAATAGTAATTCCAGACAAAGAGGAATACTGTGGTGTATAAAATAAATTGTACTGTTTAAATAAATAAGTAAATATGAACTCAAGACTTATGAATTATTGGTAATTCAATGTTTTATCTACTTGGCCATTTCATACCTGCACATTCATATATGAAGTAAAATTAATAATTAAAATAACTGGGCTTAACTCTTTAATGCAGAAAATATATTTTTAGAATTTTTATGGCTGCTGTGTAATAAATTTCATGAAATCCTATTTTATTACATGGCATAGGATGTATACAAAGAATATTATATGACAGCTTTTCAGTAATGCTCAGATTTACTCTCATAATCACTTTCATAATCAATATCAGGAAATGCTATCCTCAAATAGGGCATTTTATGGCAGCTAAAAATAATTGTATATAATATGGGAGATTGTATCCCTCTAAATAACAAGAACATTGCACTTTATAAAAGCAGGTTACATCAACTCACCGCATAAAGTAAATAATGTTTCCAATGAGTATATTAAAGACGAGTGCCTCAAGTATATTAAATAGGAGAATGCATCATTCCAAACAGCAAGGACATTGCACTTACATTATGTAGGCAGTATAAATCAACTTGCCACACACGCACTAAATAATGCCTTCCAACAAATATATTTGAAATCAATGCTGCAGTAAGTTTTGGTAGTAATGGTTTAAATTATGCTTCATTGGCGAGGTTTAATAAGACTGAAACATGTCTGAAGTTGTCATCATACTGCCAAAGATTAGACATACTCTTCCATTATATTTTGAATTAATTTAAATTGTGTGGTTGTCTCCCATAGTTTTTTTTTTTTTTTACCAGAGTTACTCAATAAGTTTTCCCAACTCCTTAAATGTTGTTGGTGGGTCAAAGAGTTTGGAGAGTTGCAAAAGAAGTAGATGTTTTTGATGTGCCTCTAACAACTCATCAGACTATGTAAAGCTTGCTGACAAAAGTTAAGTATTTCAGCAATAGACATATAGCAGTGCCAGTGATAGGATACAAGCCAGTGACTGCTCAGTGGTTGTCCGATAGGTACCCTTTTAATTCAATTATTTACTCTCTCTCTCTCTCTCTCTCTCTCCCTATCTATCTATCTATCTATCTTTCTCTCCCTCTCTCTCTTATCACAATGGCTATACGTATAACACATTCTCATTTCTCCTTATCTAGGAGTTATTCTAAGAAGCAACTATTTGATTAACAAGTGTGATTTGATGGAAGCATGTTCCAATCTCACAGATGCTCTGGGATGCATCATTGGCGATATTTCTGAGGTCTTAGTGGTGTTTCAGATCTTTCAACATCGGATTCCCTCATCCAGTTGACCCAGCAAGAGTTGATTAAGTCCCTGCTTGCATCCAAGTAGCAGTAAACCACTGGTCTGCCCTCTTTGTCCAAAGCCATATCATGACCTTCTCTGGTGGCCTGATGGAATGTATGACTCTCTTCTTTACTACACTAGTAACTACAAGCCCAGTGAGAACTTTGCAGAGTGAGTACCCCACAAAATCCAGGCAGCCTACCGCAACTGGTTTGCAGTGTATCTGCCAGCCTTAGCTTCCGCACTGCTCTACCAGCTCATGGGTTTTAGCAGACTTTCTCACATGAGCATCCTCTATGTGCTCCTCCTACATGTCAGTTCCTATTTGATCACTGTTTGGTGGAATTCTAAAGCATATGAATCCTGCGTGTAGGAAACTATCTAGTCTCAATTCAAAAGGATTCTAGTAATAAAAATTTATCAAGGTTGCAAAAGACTACAACATGAATAAACCTCATCTGTTTTTAATAATGTGCTCATTCGCCATTTGAATCCAAATTTCCATATTAAGAAATGATATAAATAATTAATTGAATTTACAACCCAACATAGGTTGGTGGCTAGTGACTTCAAACTTAGAGTTAAAAAGTCTCAGCGACACAAACCAATCTAGAAAAGAAAGTTATGGAAGCTTAAAGATCCAGTGAACAGTCAGAAAATTAGAGTATTAGTTGAAGTATTTGATGAGAAGAAAGTGATAGAGATGTATAGCTTCTCTGGAAGCTATCTTCTTTGCTATATATATATGCAGATGCATTTAGAGAGGGCAGAAGCAGAAGGGAAGACGTTTGCCAATGGCTTACAGCATGAGACAGAGGCATGAGGTGTTCCAGATTGCAAGACAGAGAGAATTAAGATGTTGTGGAAGAGAACTGCATACAGATAAATGATGGCATGCTTGCACTTGGTGATTCAGAAAAGAAAGAGGCATGGAAGAGTTATTATGAATGTCTATGAGATGTGGAAAATCCACGGGAGAAAGTATGTCTCCCCAATGTTGACCCAATAGAGGTATCAGCTACCCTAATTGACAGCAGTATGATAGATAAGACAATTAATGTTATGAAGACAGGGAAGGCATCAGGTTCATCAGGAATTACCACTAATATGCTTAAAATATCTGGCAGAGTAGGTTACAGCCTAGTCAACTGTATAGTTAATCTGGTCACACAGGCAGGTGTCATACCCAATTACTGGTGTAGCAACATTATAGTTAGCTATTTTAAGGGTAAAGATGTCTTATGTAGAAATAATTATAGAGGTATCAAATTGCTAAACCAGGTCATGAAAGTTACGGAGGGGGAGTTAGAGCCCAATTAATTAAGGAAAGAATTAGGTTAGATGAGATGCAGTTTACCTTTGTGCCAAGGACAAGTACTACTGATGCCATCTTTCTAGTAAGACAACTGCAAAAGTATTTAGCTAAAAGTAAATCGTTGAACTTGACATTAGTCAAACTGGTGAAAGCCTTCAACACTGCTTCGCTCAGTGATCTGCTGGTCCCTGAGAAAACTAGGGGTAGGCGAATGACTTGTGAAAGCCAGACAAGCAAGGTACAGGTCTGCTGTCAGTAAAGTAGAAGTCAGCAATGAGTACAGCAGCAAATTTAGTGTACAGGTAGGACTTCACCAATGCTCATTTCTCAGCCCCCTCTTATTCATCATAGTCTTCATGGCCAGAACAGAGGAATTCAAGACTAGTTACTCATGGGAACTACTATATACTGATGATCTCATTCTTATACTAGTATTTGTATTCGAATTAGAAGAGAAACTCCAGGTGTGGAAGCAAAACTTGGAATCAAAGAGCCTTGAGATTAACTTAGCAAAGACCAAAGTTCTAGTAAGCTGAAAAACAGACAGGACTCTACTCCCTTCAGGAAAATGGCTTGGCTTGATATGCAGAAAACTTATAGTTAGAAATTCCATATGGTGTACTCAGTAAAAATTATGGACACACAAAAGTGTAGTGGAATCACAGAAATGTTAGCAGAGAAAATAGACTTTGTATGTGGAAGATGCCCAGGAACAATAGACACAAAGAAGTCACAGGAAATATATTTTCCCAAAAACCCAGGAGGTTCCCTAGAGGTAGTAGATAGTTTTTGTTATTTGGGTGACCTAATTAGCAGTGGAAGAGGATGGTCTGAAAGTATAGCTGTTAGAATAAGTTCAGGATGGAGAATGTTCAAAAAGCAATTACCTCTGTTGGTAACACAAGGTCATTCTCTCAGAGTTTAAAGCAGATTGTATATGCTTGTGTACAAACAGCTATGCTAAATGTAGTGAGACATGGACCCTGAATGCAGAGGACATTTGAGGATGCAAAAGAAAGGAAGCTAGTATGCTCCCTTGGATGTGCAATGTCAGTGTGTATGTATGATATGACAAAGTGCAAATGTGTTCAGAGAAAAGTTGGGTATAAGAGGCATCAGATGTAATGTGCAGGAGAGAAAACTGTGCTGGCATAGTCCTTTGATGCATATGGATGAGAATAGCTGCATAAAGAAGTGCTAATTGCTAAATGTAGATGGAACTTGTGGAAGAGGGAGACCCAGGAAGGCATGTAACAAAGTAGTGAAGGATAATCTCAAGATGTTGAGCCTCATGGAGGAGCTAACAAAGGAATAGCATGACCAGTGATTCACTGTACTTAAGAAGACCTGTCTGTCTTGATGAAATTAAGATGTTTTAAAAGCCCTTGTTTATGTTTATATTCTCACTGGGCCTGGCCTCTACAATCAATGTGTCCCTGTCAAGACTTCCTTATCTTATTTTATACCATAACTAACCAAATCCATAAATGGTGTTTACACTTAAACATGAGGACACGATATTAGTTATATTAGAATTGATAAAGAATATCTTGAGGTTTGCTTTTTATATTTTAAATTATTGACCTTGATACAAAACATTACAAAGTTTGAGCCAATGAATGATTCTTAACTTAGGCAGTAGCACCCCCTTGGAGATAATGTGAATTCCCAATAAAAAGCAAATATTAAAAGAGCATATGCAGGGCCTAGGTGTTTAGAGGGGTCATGATTTTTCTTAAAAATGAAATATCTCAACAAAGTTTACTTATGTTTAAAACATATTTTCCAAAAAGTTACTGTCAAGATTAGAATATGAGTAGGACATTGAGTTTTCAGTGAGCATAAACATGATTGAGGATGTACCAAGCTCCAAATGTACTTTCATGATATAACCCCTTAACTGTTTTAGTATTTTCCATAAAAATTTAACATAAGAATTTAACGTGCCAGTGACACATTCAAAAACACCCATGCCGGTGACATGTTAAAGGCACCCGGTACGCTCTCTGAAGTGGTTGGTGTTAGGAAGGGCATCCAGCATAACTCCATACCATGCAAATATATAAAAAGGAGCACCTGCCAGACGAGATACCATGAGAACAAATGGATAAAAACCCATTACACACAAAATTAGCTTGTTTGATTAAAATGATTGCCTTTTTTTTTTCATAACAATTGAAGGGTTTTTTAAAAATAAAATATCAGTTGGTAAAAGGAGGCACTTAACAAAAGTTTTATAAAAAAAAAAGAATCTCCTCTACAAGGTCACTCAATATGCAAAAATAGCAGTAAAATATTCTTGTGATTCACACTTCTTCAAAAGAGGAAAAATTGGGTAGGGTAGTTCTAGATAAAATATGCCCGAAAAGTAGTTATAGCTCAGATGTTTTTGATCATAGGTCAAGAGCTAACATTGGCTTTTGTGACCACATTTCTCATGAAATACACTGGCTGTATGGTTTAATTAATCTTGAAAGAAATCAAGAATTTGGAAAGATTAAATGAAATGAGAACATTTTTTTTATTAAGCTAGTTTTTAGAACTTAGCAAAGATGGTTTTAAGATAAACCTCTGATGCAAGATTTTAATTTAAGCATGAGCACTTTAAAATGCAAGTTTTTCCATGAAAGAACTAAAAGTGGTTTCAGACAAGTTGTTATGGAAAGGGTTATACAACAGCTTAACAACTTATTGATTAGAAACAAGTTTCACTTTTGCACCTATCAGCATATAAAATGCATGATAAAACTACTAACATGACCTCTGAAACTTTTTAAAAAATTACAAAAGATGCAAATATGTTTTACATGCCATGTATAGAATTTAAAACTTATCGATGATGTGAGCTATAAATCAACTTTAAGTTTTATACTTGGCATATAAGATTTGGGTAACATTTTTAAAGTGACAAAGAATGTTTTATGAGATGGAATATCTCATAAAGCTTAGCTTAGTAACTTAGCTTAATAACTCAAGAACATTCTGACTCATTGATTATGCTAACACATATTCTTGGCATAGGAATCCTGCTACCTAACCGACCAGTCGATGCACTGCTCCAGATAACTGGTTCAAAACTCTTCTCTCAGACCTATCAAGATATATCTAAGCCAATATATTACATGTAACATATATTAAACAATGCTACACTACATCTTAGAATGTCTATTGCTCAATCAAAATATCTGATTAACTATACAAATACAGATGACTACATTCTACCATAAGGTAAAATTATATCATGGCTTGCTACACAACAAAAGCACCATGATATCACATATCTAGATATATTTTACCAGTTCACACAAAATTCTTCAATCTAAGACCTCTATTATTCTTTGATTTTATGTTGAGCTATTATACAGTTACTAGCTTATCCTTTAAAGATGAAATATACCAAAAAACCAATTGCAAAACATATCTAATTCAAGCAATACTTATTTTCTGATTTACTATATACTTAATGGGTCATTACTTATTTATGGATTAAATGATTGAAACAAATCTATAAGAAGTGAATAGAGAGATAAATAGGTTGTTCTGTCTGGCTCATTCATATTCAGTAACAGTGGAGTCTCTCTAACACATACAGTGAAAGTTAATTTGATTAGCAGCAGACTGGTTATTATTTGACTGAATATCACTTAGCTTTCATAATCATAAATCATTTCTAAATGCTGATATTCACTTTCAATACAATAATGCTGGTTCTTCATCAGTGAGAATTCTATTGGTCATTGGAAGCATAACCCATGTTCTAATAGTTTATAAGTAGAACATTGTTAAGCATTAATAGATGCAAACTCAGTATAATCATTAAGTTGAATTAATACATAAAAACCTTGATCCAATTTAATTAATTATCATATTTCACAGCAGATGTTTCCTTTATCTTCAGTAAGTCAATACAGTATCAGAATGATTTCCTAAGAGGTTGACACTTTGTCTTGTGTCACTCTCATTACAGGAATCCACTTAACTTTCAATGGCTAAGTCTTCTAGCTCAAGATAGAGGGCAGGACTGTTTGTTGCAATAACGTAAGCTGTATCATAATGAATGATATTTTTTACTTATACTACTGAGTTTAAATCTTTCTGTGAGAAATATACCTGCTTTTGACTAATGTTCCATTCAGGGAAATATTTACTTACATATTCACTTAATGTAATTGTAACCAGGGAACAAGCACCCACCTTTGAAACAAAGACAAAGTACACTACCCTGGAGTAGAATATAATTGATATAGTAAGTTTTAAACTTTTGAATGCAAGCTCTGTTGCTAAGCACGTTAACTTTTCACTACTTAGGTACTTTATCAAAATGTATGAATATGTGACAGTATGTGTAATCTATCATGCATGCACCAGTGTTTGATATATATGACTTTCTCTCTCTCTCTCTCTCTCTCTCTCTCTCTCTCTCGTTCATTGTTGTTGTTGTGTATTTATTTTCTTTGTTGTGGGCCAACTAGTGGCAATTGCCTAAAAAAGCTACAATTAGCATAGAATAGAATTAGTTTCCAGCTGATGTAAGAGGAAAAAACATCTATAAATAGCATCTAATGGAGCTTGCCTTTGTTGTACTGTTATTTAGTAGGTGGTGGTTATGGTAGTAGTAGTGGTGATAGTGGTGGCAGTGGTGATACTTGTGGCAGTAATGATGGTAGTGCTGTGATGGTGGTAGTAATGGCAGTGGTGGTGGTGGTGGTGGTGGTTTTACTTTGAATTTCTTCTTTTACACATATTGAACCATGTGACTGTGTGTGTGTGTGTGTGTGTATGTATGTGTGTGTGTGTGTGTTGTTGTTGTTGAAGGCAATGAGTGAGAGCAGTGACAAGTGGTAGGGAGGTGGATGTATTGTACTAGTGGTGGTGGTGGTGGTGGTTGTGGTAGTGATGATGATGATGTGAAAAGTAGGAAAAGAGATAGAAACTGAAAGAATGTGGGAGGAGGGGGAGGACAGTACATTGAAAAAAATTAAACTGTCCTGTTAGTATAATTTGGTTTAAAAAATGTAAGCAGTGACACATAAAGTCTAGTAAAATGTACATGTTGTTTGTGTGTGTGTTAGAGAGAGAGAGAGAGAGAGAGTATGTGTGCATGTGCGCTTAGACACATACAAAGTAAGCACATATAGATACCCATGCAATACACCTGCTTGGCCAATAGTCCAATGACTGAAATGACTAAAATAATGTATGTGTGTATAATATAAGACAAAAAAAAAATAGAGTCCTAGGATTCACTTACCCTGCTTTCATGCCATATAAGTGAACAAGATCACAACGCCACCCCCTCAATAGAATGCCAGTGTCATTTACAACTGAGTGGATTGGAGTAACATGAAATGAAATGTTTTGCGCAAGAAACACAACATACCACCTGGTCCTAGAATTGAATCCACTATCTTGCAATTGTGAGAGCAACACCTTAACAACTGGACCACACACCTTTACACACACACACACACACACATATATATATATATGAGTTCGATTCCCAGACTGGGTGATGCGTTATGTCCTTGAGCAAGACACTTTATTTCACGTTGCTCCTTCTACCTGG
>JAOPUL010000001.1:11418575-11434941 GCA_027564515.1 Octopus rubescens | reverse complement strand
CTTTCGCTCTAGCGTCCGTTTTTCCATGCTTGCCATACCTGAAAAAAAACCCTTACCTGTTTTATCTTATTTCGTGCGAAATAATATTTGTTGATGGTAAGCTGTCAACAGAATGTAAACATAGCGCAGGCGTGGCTGTGTGGTAAGAAGCTTGCTTCCCAACCACATTGTCCCGGGTTCAATCCACTGTGTCGCACCTTGGGCAAGTGTCTTTTACTATAGCCTCGGGCTGACCAAAGCCTTGTGAGTGAATTTGGTAGACGGAACCTGAAAGAAGCCCGTCGTATATGTGTGTGTTTGTCCACCACCACCGCTTGACAACCGGTGATGGTGTGTTTACGTCCTCGTAACTTAGCAGTTCAGCAATAGAGACCGGTATAATAAGTACTGGGGGTCGATTCATTTGACTAAAATGTCCTCAATGCGGTACCCCAGCATGGTCGCAGTCTAATGACTGAAACAATGGCTTTATTTAGCTTTCAAATTCACTAATCCAATCACAAGACATAAGTTGGTCAGGTGCTCTTGCAGAATACATTTAAGCTGAATGTGAAATTATGCAATTGTGAAGCGAATTTACACAGCATTAACACTCTGTCTCCTCCCCCCTCTCTTTCACACACACAAATATATATATATAAAACGAAGGATGGATTTAGGGTGAGAAGTTTTTCAACGGCTAGAGTAGCAGGTATTTTGATAAAAATTTAACACCTAATTTTTGTTGAAAACTTTTGTGAGAAATTTATTCCAGAAAAAAAAAATGGTAACAAAACCAAACCAAAACAAACTAAATGATGATGGAAGCACACAACTTGTGTGCTACAACTTGTAACAGTGTCAAATGAGCGATACAACTCGTAACAGCGTCAAATGGCAGTGAATGAGGATGAGAGAATAAAATTATTGTAACAGTTTTATAGTAAGTAATTTTTTCCTCTGTTCGTTTAATTTCAATAAATTTGGAACCTGTTAAAAAATAAATTATATTAAAGTAAAAAAGAGAAACGCTGGTTAAAGGAGCTATCACGTGATTAAATGAAATGAGCAGACGACATTCAACCCGTTATCAAAACACGTTGCCGGTCGTTTCAGAAAAAAATAGTTTGAAATGCAAGTAAGAAAGTAGTTTAATATTTAAGTTTATATATTTCTTATATGGGTGTGTGTATGTATGTAAGGGCCAAAGCATAAACAGGAAGATATGTACAATTGTATGTACCGTACCTATTTATGTTAAGTCATTTTGACATCGTATTACGCATATATATCTTCAATGTACTATACACAAATACACACACATATTACGTAGATATTTTCAACAGAGACGTTACAACCGTATTTGATTGTTCATATGCTTTAATACTATGTATGTATATATATATTTACTTTATTGCTGACATTTATCAATGGTTTCTCCCGTTGTTTTGATACATTATTTTCTATCATTAATATATGACTATCGACATTTTTGACGACTCAGGAATGCTATATGGATATTAAACTGAGAGTATTTGGGGTACTGTACTGTAAAATCATCACCAATGTTTCATAAATATATTCTTTCTCCTGCTTTTACTATATTCATTTCATGTAGGCTGCTGACCTCCACAAGAGGCCATATTTCCGTTTTTTATTCGTTTGATCCAACAGTTAGAATATTCATCCTTACTGGTTATTACTTTTAACCATTTCGTTAACATATTCCAGTTGAAACACACTGCCTGTTCTTTCAATTTTTGTTTAAAATAATGAAGAATTTAGTAAAATAACTGTCCTTATTTAGCTGCTGTTTGGAGCATAAATTAACATGAAGTTTTGATGGAAGGTTTTAATTTAAATCACTTTCAAACATGACTTTTGTATCACAGAACCAGGGTGGAATTAGACAAATTTGTATCAAGAGGGTTAATACTTATTCTATTTCAGATTGTTTTGGTTACCACATCATGCTAGCTGGGAAGTAATATCTTGAGGTCTGTTATAGTTGGCTAATGTCTACAGTTCTTGTGTTACAAAGCTGCAGATGAGACTGTTTGTGTTTTGTATAGTAGGGATTCATTATTCCTGATATTTACTGTGGTAGATCTTAGATATTTTTTCCACACAAATATCTCTGCAATAAAAAGCAATATTCTTATACCAATAGTATGTTTAAGACTTGGGCATTGGGATTTTCTTTTTAATACTTTCTTTAGAACTTTGTCTACTTATCATTTATTACATATTCTTGTTCAACATAATTGCAGTACCCTAGCCTAATTTTTTTCATCCATTCACTTTACATGTTAAACTTATCCTTTTTCCCATTGTATACACATCCAATAGCACTTGATTCTTTCTCCTATTGGAGTACCATTTGTAGTGATTATACTGTTTCCATAGAAGCTATGGCAAGTTGATTTAGGTTAGTTAGCAAACAGTGAATTCATTGTTTTTGTTTTTATAATAGTTATTTTTTGGTTTTGTAATTTAGTATTTGAGTTGGGACTGTAAGTTCTTGTTTTAGCTTATATAGATTATGTTTCTCCAAACTATTTTATTATTTTTTGTTTCATTTCTTTCTGATGTTTTGTGAATATATTAGCTATATTACACTCCATAACTATGAGAATCTACCAAAACAATATGGGAACCCCTACATGGTCACCTGACTTGCTATGTCCTACTGTTTTGGAATTTGATAGATACATTGGAAAGCATATAGCCAAAGAGAAAATTTATATGATCGTAGCTAGAATGCCATTAATCAGGTTTTCTCTCCCAGAATAGTGCTAAGCCAGGACAACAAAAAGATAAATTGAGAAAGGATATTTTGAAACAAAATTATTATTTTAATTACAGGTCCCTTCTAGCTTAAGTTGTTTGTATTTTGTATTGGTTTAGCTTGTTTTTGTAAAGAAGGAAGTCATTTTTAACAAAAAAAGCAAAGTTCCATTACTAGAACTTGGATAACAAAAACAATGTCTTACAGGTTGAACTTTAGAAATATCTTGCATACTTTTATTGTTACACTTACAGATTATGTTTTCAAAGTGCATTAGTTGGTTAGTTTCTGAGCTTTTTGAGATTGCCACTTAGACATTTACTAAAATAATCAAGTTCACCAGTTATAATAAATATAGTGAATCTATAATCTGGATATACAAGTTGTAAGTTTCAAAATGTCCATAAATATACTCTTATTGGCTGATTTTGAAAGAAATATTCATGTCTGCATGATAGTTGACTTGTCTCAAGCAAATATATCAGGCTTATGTTGTACTTAGTAGGAGAGTTGCTAGTAATGTTCCATCAATATTCCATGTGTTCATACACGTGTATGCAATATTTGATAACAAGAGCATTAACTATACTTATCCTAGGATAGTGTTTCCTATGGATGCCACTGCTTATTGTTTTAGCAACAACATCAAGCTGCATTGGATGAAAATATATTGATGAGATTTAGAGGCAGCTGCTGATTACATGTGTAATATAACATAATCAAAATTTTCAGTATATCTTGAGAATTTAAGGGCATTAGTATCTCTTTTATTCATTAGGTATTTTGTAGATAATTCCAGGTCTTAGATTACAAAAGGGAAATGTGAAGTGATATAATAGGCAGAAACCCAAGAGAGGTTACACTTCAGGTAAATGTTCATATCATCTTCAAATTTACAGGAGACTTATGCATAATCATATTTTCGAATGCAGTATGTTTCTCTTTAAGGTCATTGCGGAGGTACGCAAGCCGAGCAATTCTGGATTTGAATGGAAAATCATCAGGAAGTGACTACTTCTTGAGATGTTTACTCTGTGTATGTGGTGTATGTATGATGAAGTTAAGAAGCTCACTTTACAATCTTGAGAACTTGGATACACTCTTGCTGTTTAACACCTTGGGCAAGTCTTTCTTACTATAACCCTGGGTTAACCCAAGCCTTGTGAGTTAAATAGGGTTGACAGAAAATTAGGAAACCTGTTGGAGGGACTGTATCTATAATTCAAAGAACCTAACATTATGACACTGTGTCATGCTGATTCTGACTCCGAGTTATGTTAAGGGTACTTTGTCAACAACATATTCATCCATGTACACTTTAAATTCATGTACACTTGTAATCATGTAATAGAATTACATTCCATTTTAATGCATCAGCGTATGTAATTGCCTTTTATCTATGTATACCGTATGGGATTTCGTGCATATGACCATTATAGGAAACTAAAGGGGAGAATCTTTGGAATATTTTAGAAATCTTCACTGTATCACTAATTGATTGGATTTAGAGGATACCAGTCAGTTTGCTTTCTCTCTAATGCAAATTTGTTATGTATCCCAATGTATGTATGAAAATAGGTACACATGAGAATCTGTAGCCAGGACACAAGCTCTGCGTTCCTCAGTAGTCCACCATAGATGTTCTGTTTTCCACACTTTAAACAAGTCATTCACACCCCAGAACATCTGACCTCTACAATAGTGCATGACCCTATAACACTGCATATCCTATAGAACAAATTCAGGTTTGTTACATTTTCAGCAGGTTTTAGTTTTTATCAGAATGTTCCACCAGTATTCCTTATTTTCAAAAATGTGTATAATTTTAGTTTCACTGTCAGGACAATTCCATCTGCAGATAGCATTGTCAATAGTGTTGGCAATAGTCTCACAGGAAGGGAGTATTCTGCAGATATTTTTGCATAGCTGCTGATGAGATGGAGGATATCTTTCATACTGGTATGGGGGTGGTGGTACAATTGACAGTTTCTATCATAATGTGGAGGTTTGGAGCATCTTCAACTCTTTTACTGATAAGGTATTTAGTTACCCTCTCATTTTCCCGAGTAGCAAAGGTATATGTTTCCTCAGTGGATGTGATGAATCAATCACAGGGCCAGCAGAGGCTACTCTTCCTCTCAATGTTGTTGGCTTCCTCTGGTTTGCAGGATATATATATATATATATATATATATATATATATATATCAATGTATATATCCATGTATATATCTGTTGATATTATGAGTCTTTCTCCACTGAGTTCCTGTCGAAATAGATCAGTCTAGATAACTTTTGGTCACTTGAAACAGCTATAAACTCTGAGTATCTATTCATGAGTTCAACTACTTTCAGAATATTCTTTACTTATTGAGTGATCATGTGATGTTCTCTTTTCTCCCTTCACTGTTCAATGGTATTACAATGCAGCATTGAAAGGCTGCTTGGACTGACCTTATACCTCTGTTTTGTCCCTCTGTCTAATATGCCTCCACTCAGTTTTGCTGTTGATGCAGAAAGCTACAAGTGGTGGTTGATATTGTCTTAGTCTTGATCTTCAAGTTTTTCAGTTTAGTATCCAAATTGTTGGTACTACAAACATATGGGATATGTTCTCAGTAAATGTGGACAGCTCTGACTTCCATAGTTTCTGTAGTCTGATGAAGTATTCCTTGTAATTTTAGCTTTATTCACAGCACCAACATATGCAACACTCTCATCAATTTCAGAGACTTGCAATATCCATCATCAGAGATGATAAAAGAGATAGACAAACATTTGATAGTCATATTCCTTAATTACTCAAACTTTCTTTGATTATCAAATATGAATTTTTATTCCAACCAAATCCCATTTCTTTGTTCCTTATGAATGTTGTGAACATTTCTGACTATCCCTTGGTGTTGTAAATATTATCTAAATAGGACTTCTGGTCATCAACAAATAAGATATGATTAACATATATTTTCCTCTCCTTTGCAGTTCTTTGCATATAGCTTTGGCATTTTCTCAAAAGACCTGATAAAGAGTTCATTAACAGATTGAACAGTAGTACAGACAAGTTGTCGCCCTGGAATACTCTTGTTGATAACCTAATTCTGTTTGAGACTATAATAGTTGCTTCAGTTCCTAATGATAGTTGTGTAGATCATGTTGTAGACAAGCTTTTAAAGGCATTGACTTTAGCTAGTGTAACCTGAGTAAAGCACAAGTAACTCTAGTATCCATGAGTGAGCTATAGATTTCAACAGCTTCTTACAGTCTAACCCAAGGATTTGCAAACAACAGCCTGCAACATTGTTCCAGCTTGCTGACTTCATTGAATATGTGGCATTGTATTCAACAATTGTTTGTTTTCCCTTACCTATCTTGGGTTAGCAAACAATAAAATTGGGTATCAAAAAAACAGAACAAAAGTCTCATTTGCACAGTGGCCTCAAATAAATCAATGTTTTGTATTAATACAAAAAATAATTGAGATCCCTTCACTTGATAAATAATGCAAGTTTTCCCAGTTGCAAGATTTTATGCAATAAATGCTTTCCCCTTTCTATATGATTGGAGCAACAGAGATTAAGTGTCTCATACATAGCTTTGCAATAGATTATGTGATTCATTGATTCTATGGCAAGGGAAGTAACAAAACAATGTTTCTTTTTTCATTGAGGAAAGCAGGTGAACTGGCTGGTGTCACATTTCTCCCAAATCTACAATCAGCCCAATTCATTCTAGCTAAACATGCTTTCACATTTAACTGTATGCTGTTTTATACATAGCGCATATCAAACTTTGCATTATTAAATGTGTAGCAATTCCTTCATTGCAACAAGTGATGTTTTTAGGTTTCCATCAAATTTTATAAGAAGCAACCAATGACTTGCACACTGATGTCCATATTGGTTAGCAAAAATCAAGAAAATCTTTCATTTGGCACCCGACTGTTTGAGTAGTTGTCTGTTACTCTTCCTGTTACAGCATTGTCAAAAGCAGTGCCTAATTGAATTGCGAATGGTCCATTCACATTTTCAGCTGTCTTGAATAATATTTTGAAACTGAATGAGGTACAAAGTGGCAGAATTACATATGTATATAATTCTATTCTCGTCAACACAAAATCACAAACAATATTGATTTTGTAAACAAGAAAAATATGTCTATACATTCCCTATAACATTTGTATAAACCTTATTTTTATTAATGTTGTGATTTGAAATCTGTTATATTCCTCTATGTATTCATGTCTATTTTAAACTACCCCTGTAATAATAACACATACTGTTTGAATGGTTTATAATTTTAAATGGAATATGTGGAGGGGGGTGCATACACACACACACACACGCACACATATATATGCATATATATATTCATAATACTGCAAAAATAAGTGTCAATCTTGAAAAATAAACATAAGATGGAATATTTGGGAGCTAAAAAGAAAACAAATATTCTACATTTTTTTTTATGATCCTCCATAACTCCTCTAACTGTAAACTGTAACCAACTATGTAAGACAGAAGACTTGAGTTCAGTACTTGACTGGTACTTATTTATTAACATCAGAAGGATGAAAAGCAAAATTGACCATAATGGGTTTTGAACTTGGAACCAGAACAATTACTGCAATGCATTTGTTTAATGCTCTAATGATTCTGCAAATTAACCACCCTATTGTGCATGACATACAGTGAAACTATTGCATTGCTAAAGAAATATAATAAATGAAGGCATTATCAAATTAAGCATTCATTTCATTCTTTTTATCTAACAAGAATGTTATATGATGAGAATATGATGGTTTGCAATAGCATAAGGATAAATGTTATCAACGAAGTTGCAATGAAAGCTAGTCTGAGAGGAGCTTATTTCTTGAATGAAAATAGGAAAACCATTTACAGTCAGTGAATAAATTAAATCTTGTATTATAGCAGCAACTGAAGAACTTTGTCTGGAATAAAATCAGATTTATTCAAGAAAAAATTGTAAGGAAGAAAGTTGAAGACATAGGCAACAATATTGTGCATCAGTTAAACAATAGAACACAAGATTTTCAGTGGTTTTTCTTGGGCCCTTGATTAATCAATGGACATGTGTGACAATTCGATGTTGTTGTTGTTGATTCAGGGAATTAAAGCTAACTTCAAAGTAAGAGAAGAAGTAGCTTCAGTGATCAAAATGCATAGAATTATTGTTGAAGACATTTTCAAATAGGTGGAGAAAACATTGACTAAGTGCAATCGAGTTTGGAAATGTCTAAAGTGTTTTATGACTGATGGTGAGGGTGTAGTATAGGAAAAGTTCTTATTGGACAAGTATACAAAGTTTGTAACAGTATGACATGTACAAAATGTATAGTGTTTCATGGCATTATTCATCAGCAAACATTTTACAGAAAACATTTAGATCTGTTACATGTAATAGAACTTGTCATATCAACAGTGAATTTTACTCAAGCACATGCACTATATCATCCCAGTTTTGTACATTTTTGGAACAGACAGAAGCTGAATATAGTGATTTAATGTATTACATTGCTGTCAGATGACTTAATAGCAAGCAGTAATGTTATCTCATGATGTTGTTTTCCTTCAGATGGAGATTGCCATTTTTTTTAATGAGAGAAAAAAATCATGCTCAGCTGCAAATGGTGCATACAAGTGGGGAATGACTATGAAAATTGGTATTCTCAGTTAACAGAATGATACACCTTAACAAGTTTCAATCTTAGATTACAAGACAACTCTGAATGTATATGTATGCTCTCCAGTGAAAGCTTTTCAACATAAATTACTTTTTCTTTCTCCCAGTTCATAATAACTTTCCTTGTCTTAAAAAATATTATCAAGAAACAAACTCTCCATTTTTTAAAATTCATTCAAGACATTCTCATTAGTTGGGAACTACAGAATCAACAGCACTTTATAAATCTTAAAAATATGTAAACATTTCCAATTACATTTGACTGTATTGTCAAAGAACTTCCATCAGATCTTCAGCAAGTAGTTATTGACCTGCAGTCAAATAATATGTTAAAAGACAAGTAGAAAAAGAAAACCTTGATTGACTTTATACTACCTCTTAGATGAAGGATATGCTTCTTTAAAATCCTTCCTTTAGGGATTGATTTTAGCATTTGGCACAACTTACATATGCAAAAAGACAATTTCAAAAAGGAAGTATATTAAATCCATTTATAAGTCTATGTGAACTAATTGTCACTTAGTAGTCAGTTTTAATTACAGGAACTACAAAATTTGACAATATTTTATCAAATTAGTATTCAAATATTTTGTCAAAGAAATATTATATAGTTCCTAATGATTGATAGTACATAGACGTTTATGCAAATATATGCTCCTATAATGTAAAAAAGTAAAGTAATTTTAAAACTTAAGCACTTTCTACAGCTTTTGTGATGATAGTTTCAGTTTTTTAATTGCTGTGAATCTCCAGGCAAGAATATTTCCAATCCAGCCCACCTAAAAAATCAATTGCCAATTTCCCGTCTAGTCTTGGTGGTACTGCTTCACTTCCTTAAGGTGCTACTTTGCTTCCTTTATTGTTGAGTTATTTGGCACTGCACCAAATTTCTTATCTTCCTACAGCCTGCTCATCAATCATCATATTGCTTGTTTTGCAGTGATCTTGGAGAAGCACATTCAAATTACTTGCACACAATCTATACATAACATTTAAGCATGCTGTGGATCTGTATTTTTTTCTTTTATCACATCCTTCTCCTGGATCTTAAGCACAAGTGTTGTTAATGCAGCTGCTACCTTGTCTGGCATATTGAGCTTAATATATTTGTGTGTGTAAATGTATGCATATATGCATGATTGAAACCTATTTATGTATGTGAAAATATCATACAGCATCAGGATACATGCAATATTTCAATCATATATGTGTGTGTACATGTGTGTGTATATATATATATATATATATATATATAATTATAGGAGGGATTAAGCCAGGTTGTGTGGGTCCTTCTAATTACTCAATAAACATTAGTGTACTGAAAAAAATTGGAATCAACTACTTACTTTTAATGAGCTGCTACCTTCAAGGTTCGTACTTAGCGGGAATAAAGTAGGGTGTTTCTGAGGTTAGGGGGGTGGAGGTAGTGAGAGGAAGGGTTTAAAGAGCCACCTATGAGATAAGATTAAAGATAAGGTATCCCTAGCATGCACAACTCAATTTTTAATAGTAAAACTACAAAACGACCTGCATGCAATATACAAATGGTCTGATGTAAATAACATGCAGTTCAATGATAATAAGTTTCAAGCTTTCCACTATCGACCCACAAACAGATTACAATCGAAATACAGAGTAGTGCAATCTCAGAGTTAGAACGGTGCGTGATATGGGAATCCACATGAGTAATGATGCAGCATAATGACACAACATTCCATGTGCATATTAAAAAGATTCTTAGATCATTCAGAACAAGAAATAAGGATACCTTGCTACTCCTATGGAGGACCTTTGTTCTCAGTCGTCTGGATTACTGCTCCCAGCTGTGGTCGCCACAGAGCGTCAAACTGGTTGCAGAACTTGCGGAAAACCAGCACCACTACACAAAGAGGATTGACTCGGTGAAACAGATGAGCTACTGGGAGAGTCTAAAAGAACCGAAGCTCTACTTCCTGGAGAGAAGGCGAGAAAGACATGCAGTGATATACATATGGAAAATCCTGGAAGGTCTGGCTCCCAACTTTGGAATTAAAAGGTATACCAAACACCGAACTTGACAGCACTGCAGGATAACAAAGACCCCATCTCGAATAAGGACCAGGACTGCAAAAGCTTGAGTTGGGTTTCAGGGGACCACAACTGTTTAACATACTGTCAAACAACCTCAGAGAATTGCGAGGTGTAGAGGTGGAGACCTTATAAAAGCATCTGGACAAATTTCTATCTGAAATCCCAGATGAACCCATATCGGAGCAGGAGGCACAAAGGAGAGTGGCTCCATCTAATTCACTTCTTCACCAAAAACAGTATAGGAAGGACACCCCAAAACACTGAAAGGAGGTACTCCAGCATGGTCTCAGCCTTTGGCTGAAACCAATGCAAGATATTTATAATATATACATATATATTAATATATATAAACATATATATGTATGTATGTATGTTTGATGATATATATATATATAATACAAGGTTAGGGAATATTTATATTATCCTAAATATTCCAGCGAATAATGAAAAAATCCGTTCTGATTACATAGATTAATGAAGGTTAATTGTGACTCGAAACGGAAAAATAGTTAATTATATTAAAAGAGAGAGATAGGAAAAAATAAAAAAAATATTTTGTTTAGATGTTAAAAAGAATGTTAATATATATATCATGGAACTGCGTCAAAATAGTAGTGGACCATAAACCGAATTTTGAATCTAATCCAACGGTCAGATTAGTCCATCTAGATCTGCTCTAGGTAGAATTAGCAAGGTGGTTTATACAGGGATGATATACTATTTACTCTAAATAATACATCCCATAGAAGTTTAGATATATATAAAAAGAACATCAATAAATTTTTTTAACAGATTAGGATTAAAAATAACTATTGAACAGGAAAATAATAGAATTAATTTTCTAGATGTTGCACTAGATCTGAATGCTAACTCTTATTATCCATTTCATAAAGCTAATGAAAACTTAAGATATATCAATGTCGATAGTGATCAACCAAGATCTATATCTAATTCTTTACCGAAAAACATTTCGTTAAGGATCTCAAACCTTTGCCAAAATAAAAGTATTTTCGAGGAAAATGCAGGTTACTACAATTTAGCACTGTCTAATGCTGGTTACAAAAATAAAATTGAATATATAGATACAAATGATAATGGGGATAAAAATTAAAATAGATTCAATTTAGAATCCAACACAAATAGAAATATGTATGGACCTATTAACCAAAATAAGTACTTTAATAAATGCAGTAAGCTTATGAAATATAAAACTTATTGGAATATTGAAAATAACGGCTTGTTTTTCCAATAAAAATAAAAAGATTGATGTAAATAGCAATGCGATTAATAATTGTGACTGAATTGATAAAATTAATTGTTAAGTTAAATAACAATTTTAGGTTAAAAATGTGATTTATAGGTGTGAAGTATATACTATGTATAAAAACTATTACTACGTAGGTAGTACATCAAATTTCGTAAAGAAAAGAATTTCGAGCCACGAATCAACATTCAAAAGAAGGGATAGGTCGCTAACTAAAAGCTTGAGCAAGCTTATATGGTCTCTAAAAGATTCTAACATTAAATACTCTATAAAATGGAGTATCCTCACTCACGCTAGACCATATAAAATAGGAGATTCTAGATGTAACCTTTGCTTAGAAGAACTTTTCCAAATTATTTGTTCAAAAGTGAACCTTATTAATTCAAGATTTGTTTCGGAGATTAATTGTTTACATAGGGGTGGTCTGGTCTTCAGTAGGTATAAATAAATTACTGTAGAATTAATTGTTCAGTTATGTGTATGTGTATGTATATGTGTATGTATATGTATAATTTTAATTTTTAATATTAATTTTAATTTTAATATTAATATTGATATTTTATATTATATATATATTTTTTTATTTCCTATATTTTGGATCTAAATTATATATTGTATATCCACTTCTATTTTATCATTTGTATTTACTAGTACACTTGAGTCCATTTTCGTTTGAAGAGAATAATAGCATGTTTATTGTTCGCTTATACCTATTGAATTAGTCACGTTATATGTGATTTTTCATTCTCAGCGTTTTCTAATGTTTTTTCATTTGACAGTAGAGTCAGTTGAAGCATTTGAATGTCACAAATTGAGTTTCCACTCATTCAATTTTTAATATTTTAATATCTTAATATTATATTGTCCTTGATCAGCCTTCATCCTAATGTAAATATGGATTTGTAATTTTATTTTTGTTTAAATCTGTAATTTTAGATGAAGCGAAGCAATCTGTCGGCCTGTTAATATATAATATAAAATTCTTTTTAACATCTAAACGAAATATTTTTATTATTTGTTTCCTATCTCTCTCTTTTAATATATATATATATATATATATATAGTAATCATGGATACAGATTACTACAAAGAAAAAATACTAGAGATTTTAAACGAACCAAACATGCTATAAGGAGGAATCAAAGCAATTGGAGAAAACACCACTAAACAAAATCGGAACATTAGTCAATGAATACTGGGACTCCTTTACAGACAAGGAGAAAGACTATTTGTGCAACTCCAGAATCAAATAGAGCAATTTCTCTGGATTGCCCAAAATCCACAAAAGCTCCGAAATACAGAGAGCCATTACATAAAATTACAAAGGCCCGCAGACCTCAAAATGAGACCGATTGTTACTGGGCCCCAAGCCCCAACACATCAATTGAGCTGCTTCTTAGACATACTCCTCAAACCCCTATGCCCACTGATACCAAGCTACATACGGGACGACATGGACTTTCTCACACACATTCCAAATATTGTCCCGGAAGACACTATACTGGCAAGCTTTGATGTTACAAACCTCTATACCAACATACCTCACAACTTGGGCCTGGAAGCAGTGAAACACTGGGTAGAAAGACACAGAGAATATATAGACAAACACTTTAAAACAGACTTCATCACTAAAGCCACCCAGATAATACTAGAGGAAAATACATTTAGATTTGACAATAAAATATACCGACAGATAAAAGGTACGGCTATGGGTACGAAATTCGCACCTTCATATGCCAACCTAGAATGTAAGCTCTATGGGGAATTAGGGAAAATCTATCTTCAATCACATGTTCAAAGAAAACATCAAGAAGAAGTGGAAACGCTTCCTCGATGACAGTTTCATTTTTTGGAACAGATCGGAAGAAGACCTACAAACATTTCACATCCTCAACACACTTCACGCATCTATCAAATTCACAACTGAAACCAGCCATTGAACTACCATTCCTACCTAAACATCAACATCAAAATACACAACTCTATCGTTACTACAGACATCTTTTACAAAAAACCGACACACACCAATATTTAAATTTCCACTCTTGCCACCCCTCACACATGAAAAGGAACATCCCATATAGTATGGCAAGACGCATATGCACCATAGTAATTGATCCAAGAATACAACAAATAAGGCTGGAAAAACTCAAAACCTTCCTATAGGGGCAAAAATATCCCCATCAAACTAATAAAAAACGGAATCTTGAGAGTGATGGAACTAGACACCACACAACTAAGAACCCCCAAAGAAAAAAAACAAAGAACACATTATTTCATTTATAAATACACACAATCCTGGAACTACCAACATCTTTCAAGTTACAAAATCAAACCTACCAATACTCCTACAAATCCCGAAAATGAGAAATCTGTGAGACAAAAATTGCCTAAGAAATAGTAAACGCCAAGACAAAAAACATCATAAAACAACTAACAAGAGCAAAATTCCCATCTGAGAATGAAACAGAATTCTCTGTAAAGGAATGTGATGATAACAGATGTGGAATATGCAACAACAACACTAACTACAAATATATAGACGAAAACACCCACATAAAATTCAAGAATAGATTCACATTCAAAATAAACGCAAATATGAATTGTAAGACACAAAATTTGATATACTGCATTACCTGCCCCAAATGCAAGGAAAATTAAATTATATAGGTGAAACCGGTAATTCCCTATGCCAACGCGCAAGAATTCACCGACAACACATCCGACAGGAGGAACTACGAAAAATTCCAGTAAGTAAACACTTGGAAATATGTGGAGAAGGAAGGTTTAAGATCTTCATCTTCTATAAATGCTCCAGGAGCGACCCGAACTTCCGGAAAACAATGGAACGACACTTCTTAAAAATATTCTCTCCAAAATTAAATGGCTAAAAACACGAAAATCTAAATCAACATTGTAATGACCTCATCTGGAACCCAAATCAGAAATACTAGACCACATACACAGTGAACTCCCTTTGCCTCCAACTTCATGGTAAAGCAATATCAATTATTGGAGATAAAAAAAAAATTTTTACGACTAACATAGACTACTCTACATCTACATTACAATTACTACAAAATCTTTTTCTAAAATAGGAAGGAGATAATTTACAAGTTAAACATTTTTCTAAGCAAATAATAATTATAAAAAATATAGGTGGGAATGAAAGTTGTACATACATATGCGTGTGCATGTGCATACGCACACGCATACATGTATGGACATATACGCACACATTTATGCATACACCAATTCACACAAATATACATATACATGTACACATGCATGTATGAGTATGCGTGCGCACGCGAATGTGTGTGTGTGTGTAAACAACTTGAACTGACAACTCCTTCACAATACCCATTTTTAGTCAGAGACAACATGACCCCATAGAGAGAAAGAACTTCTCATTCTATTGAAGCAACAGACTGAAAGCTTTGAAACACATCTGTGACCCCATGGGGTAAAAAGGGATTGCCATGACTATTCAAAATCTAAAAAAATATCATTTTCTTGACCAGAATGGCAATGGACCCCGTAGAGAGAGAAAAAGTAAATTTTCACCAAAAGCAACATTAAGATTTCCTTTATAATTTAAAGCCTTCCCCCTCATTCCCCCTCTCTCCTTCACTCCTTCTCTTTCTCCCTCCAACACCATTCACCGATCCTATATAAATAGACAAACTAACAAAAACTGTACATTTTGAAAAGTCTGACCCAAACAGACGAAAGCGCTAATGTGAAATGTAAATAAATATATATATATAACCATCCAACATTCTGAATACCTTATTTTTTCCTAATATATATATATATATATATATATATCACATGATCATGTGACCGACCCAGACTATCAGATGTTATTACACATCGCTGGTCACGATGTGCTTTGCATCATTGTAGCCTTCAAATGACACCACCCCACTGGTTAGGCGAGCAGGCCAGCATTACCCTCTAATTGAAAGGGTAACTGAAGCAACATGAAATGAAGTTTTTTGCTCAAGAACACAACATGCCACCCAGTCTGGGAACAGAACCGAATACAACATCAGACTTACTTAACAAGCTGGGAGTTTTTCGGCTCCTATATTTAGTAATACAGGCTCCATCCGTGAGCCCTCTATTCATTAACCTGTTTATAATTATTGCCTACACGGTAAATTGTATTACTGCTTGTAACCATTATTCTTGGTCCTCTATTTTTGATATATATATATATATATATATAATTTTTATTTTTCCCGTGGAACAAAGAAAACAGTCTTTAATAAAGAAACAAACTCATATCAGTGGAATTTAAATATTATTGGTGAAAAGATACATGCAATACTTTAGAAAAATCTTGCATATTTTGACTCTTCTACTTATAGATTGTATTAGTAAAGTGCTTATTAGCAGGTCGCTTTCTTTGAAATTCCAATGAAAGTATGTTAGAAACCGGCTCTTTCTCTATTGGCAAGAAATCTTGAATTATAACTGAATAATGGCATACATGTATGTATGTATGTATGTATGTATGTATGTATGTATGTATGTATGTATGTATGTATGTATGTATGT
>JAOPUL010000001.1:11370627-11380831 GCA_027564515.1 Octopus rubescens | reverse complement strand
GAATACACACATTTGCATGGAAATAAATAAAAAATAAAATAAAACCCAATAATTAAAACCAGATATAGTTTAAGACGAAAGAATTTTCTGGTTGGGTTGAATTGACTATTCCAAGACACCGTTCACTTATTTATTTCACAAATTGTATTGAAGTGCAACCAAATGCACTAGTGAGCAGTTTTAAAGACAGTTGGTGTTAAAAAATGCCAATATCTTCAAGGTATTCTTTTTCAAATTCAATATAATGTCTTAATTTTATTAGCAATCTAGCTTTTGCAAGTTGTTTGTATTCCAAACCTACTGTTTTTGTGTCATTAAAACTTCTTCAGAGAATCTGTGGCATGACAGATGTACAAATTTGTCTATTTTCAAAGAACAGTAAATCTTAGTTATCGTCATCCTCTGCATTTCCTTTATTTTCCTCCTGTAATGATTTCTTTCTCATCACATAATGAAGATGTGGCACTTTAGGTTGGTGCTATTAGGGGATTATGTATTTGCTCATATATTTGTGAAAATGGGCCTAAAGATATTTTCTTTGCCATCCTCAGAGTTTTGGTTCATGATGACTATAAACTGGGGTTTGTTGTTCTTTTTGTTGTTGCTGTTGCCTTCAAAGATCATTATAACTTTCATGTTTCCTTTGGCATTCCTTGACCACAGGTCATCTGTTAAGCCTGCTTTGGCCACTCTCCCCTATTGTGGCACAAAAACAGCCATGAGTCTACATCATGTTCAATGTTTTTTTCTGTAATTCTTGTGTACTGGAGCACAAGGTTTGCATTTTCGAGCCCAGAGCTTAGAATAGTAATAAGGAGGATACAGGAGGCAGTCGACAAAGCTAGCTTCTATATATGGCTGAAACGAAAAGACCCGACATGGGTCGAAAGTCATAACATGCCAACAGGGAAATAGCAACGTGAGGTGAGGCTGGCTGGCACTTAAGCAGCGTTTTTATTAAACATAACTAGTCCGGGAACTGTTTGATACCACCTCGTATATATATATATTTGTATGTATGTATGTATGTATGTATGTATGTATGAAACGATCTCATTCATTACATGCCTCCTCCCCAATAGTTCAAAGGCTTGTAACACCAAACAGTTAGGCAGCTCTGACTGCTGGAACTGAAGTTAACTCGAAGCTGTTGGAAGGCAGGTTTAGAGAAAGCATGAACCAAGTCCATTGGTCAGTTGAAGCTTAGACAGTGTCACATGGCAGTTAGCTGATGCTGGCTGTTGGAGCCTACCAACGAGTGTATAAAGAGAGAATTTGAAAGGACGGTCATTCACCTGCTGACAGGCATGGATGCTGCATCGAAGAAACTGAAGATCAAAAGGCCAGGCAAAAAGGAGAAAGAAGAAATGCACTAAACACCAGAGTTGAAGACACTTCCGAAAGGGGGGAGCCCTGCCACGTCGAAAACGGTAGAGGAGTAGGGGCCAAAACCGGACGTGGTTCCTCCTGCTGATGTCTTTAGCAACTGGATCCTATAAAGGAGCGAACCATAAAACGTGGTTAGAATTCCAGACGTTTGGCTAGAGATATGTCTGACAATTTCATCCTACATTTTCTCAGTACTTTCAGTTTTAAAGGCACAGCAAGTAATGCCATAACTTTTACCTTTTTCAGTTGAGATAATTTCCTGCAATATGTCTTGAAGGGCTAGTTGTACTACTTGATATAAAGGAAAATATAATCTACTTCTGTCTTTACACAAGCAGAGATACAATATTTTTCTTCTCATTTTCTCTTGGATTATTTCTTGTAGCAAAAAAATGCTGTTAGACTTTACTGAATTCTCCTGTCTACATTTCCTTCTTGTATTTGTGATAGGTCTAAAAATTCTGTTTGTTCATTTAGTGTTGAAGTAAGATTTGTTTTCATAGGAACGAACAGTTCACAGTATTTGGAATAATGTAGAGTTCCTACTATTGTTGTTGTTGTTTTCTAAATTACTTATTTGAATATTTCAGATGTGTTCTTCTATTAATTGTTCACAGTATAGTGAACTATTAATAGAAGAAAATGTTTCATATATTCAAATGTCTCAGAATAGTCAAATTTTCTTCTTCCTCTTGTGCATTTAGTGTGTATTTTGGTTTGGTGTTGCATCTTTTAGACATTGTATTATTTTGTTATGTGGCATACTAGTGTGTGGTAGCCATTTTGGATGTGAAAATGTAATGTATGTACATAGAATTTTAAAAGTTTGTGAAACAAACTCAAAGGCAGCCCCTCATTAGACAATTATAGTGCTTTTTACAAGGGTTCCAAAGAATATTTCAGTGATAATGCCTGTAATAAAACAAGTTTCAAAATGTGAATCAAAAAGATACCTTCACACTATGGGAGTGAAAAGTAGTAGTAGTGGTAGTGGTGGTGGCAGTAGTAGTAGTAGTAGCAAACAAAATCTCCCTACTGTTCAAAAAAAAGGTTTGCTTTCTAATCATAAAAAGATGTTTAACTTTACTTAATGTAATTGAGTACTTTTTCAACTTGTTTGCATATTTAAACATACAATACAATGATGATATGTGAGTGTGCATGTGGTGTATATATATATATATATATATAAAATTTTCCCTAAAGGAATGAAAAGCGAAATTGTCTTCAGTGGAATTTTAGTCATAACAAAAAGGGTTGTAATAAAATTTTCTAAGGTATTTGGTTCAATGCTCTATTTATTGCTTTATCAACCCACCACCCTATGCCATCCTAATATTAGCTACAAATATTCATCATCCAATCTCACTTTTCCAAACTAATTCTATTACCAAAAATGTAGACAATTTCAATTGTCTAGTTTATATTTAAAACAATTTTTTTTTTAGTAGAATGTCATCAATTTTTCTTTTTTTTTTTTATTGATCCATACATATTTCTTGAAAAGCTAAAAACAAATAATTTATGAAAACAAATAATTTATGAGAAAGTTTTTTACTTTGTTTAAATCCAATATTAAAGCTCCACATCCTCAATACTTTAAGGAAGTAGATTATATCTGAATGGCATACCAGAAGTTTTACAAATTTCATTATTTACTATGTTTATGCAAGTGAATTTTATCATCTAGTTGAAAGAAGAGAAATGAGTAGCATTCATTTTCCTTTAAAATATCAACAAAAAAAAAAAAATTATATCCTATGCATTGTGTTTTATCACTATTCATAATATTAATATTACAATTAATTAGGTTCATGGTGCTTTTGATCATATGGTCTTTTTCATTTTTCTTTTGTTTTTTCTTCTAGTTTACAATTTATTTTCTTATGACAACATTGCCAGTACTTTTTTATGCCTTGTTCAAGTTTGAGTTAAAGCTTTAATTATAAATCGAATGAGCAGAGATGAAATTATATTGTTTGTAACAAAATAAATTTTCTCAATATCTCAAGGCAGCGAATTTACAGTGTCCTTTATGTTCCAGTTTGGAAAAGAGGCTGAAGCTTTTGTCAGGAATGTGTCATTCTTAGCCAAGAGAAAGAAATGTTTTCCAATCATATATCGCCTGGAAAGCCAAGTTTGTCCAGCTGATCCAGAACATTATGAATGACAACTTTAGCAGATCAATGAACACCATTGCCAAGCAGCTCAAGGTGGTGAAATCATTTTAAATTGATGTCCTCAGTTCCAAACATGGTTCGTTAGAACAAGTACAAGTCCTATGTGATAAAGAGAAGGTAGTACATGTATAGCAAAATGAGGAAGAACCATGTGATTATATGATCCTCTAACATCATGTAGCTTCCTACCTCTCTTGATTTGAAACCCCTGAACAGCCGGCAGCCCCACAATGCTATACTCATTTGAAGCCCAACATGCCCTGCAGCTCATCAGATCTTGCCAAGCCCCATCCAAGCGATACCGGTATGGAAAGTGGATGTTAAATAATAATTAAAATGATGTGATGATGGGGTGATGGGGTGGGGGTGGGGGCTGCAAGTAAGAAGACAAAAAATGAATTTAGCACAACATTATTAGTAGTTACAATTGTTTTGGTGCCATTCCACTTCTAATGCAATTGTACATAAATGATTCCATGTGAAATCCATCACACAATATGTGTGATTGATTATATTGGAGTGGTATTTCACCAGACTAGCATCAGGACATGCATTCTTATAATACATTGTGTGATGAAAATGTATTTTATGTTGCTTATATATAGAGGAAACATGATAAGTATAAAATAAAAATATAAATGATGAATGAAAGCATAAAAAGAAGGCAATAATTAGAAGGAAAAGAGGAAGGAGGAAAAAATATGCCCCTAAAAATAATAATGCTGGCACCAATAAGAGTGATCTTAGTGGTTCAAGTGGCATAGATCACTTGTACCACTAAGATCACTCTTTTATTGATGCTAGAATTATTATTGTATTATTGTTAGGATTATTTGTATTGTTCTTTTTCTTCTTTGCCTGCATCTTCTTATTCTTCATCTAATTATTATAATTATTGTACAGTTTTTATCATTTCTTTTATTCTTCATCATCATCATTTAGCGTCCGAGGAGAGTGGCAAGCCATTTTGGCTTGGTTTTTATGGCTGAATACCCTTCCTAACACCAACCACTCCAGAGAGTGTACTGGGTGCCTTTAACGTGTCACTGGCATGGGTGTTTTTAACATGTCACTAGTACGGGTGTTTTTAATGTGTCACCAGCACATCATAATTATATGCATAATATTCATGATGATATATATCTATATACATTTGTGTGAAGGTACATGGCCTAGAGTTTAGGGTGTTGCATTCATAATCATGAGATTGTGGTTTCAATTCCCAGATTGGGTGGTGTGTTGTGTTCTTGTGTAAAACAATTCATTTCACATTACTGCAATACACTCAGTTGTAAATGGATAAACCTACGATGGACTGACATTCCAATCGGGAGAATGTTGGCCTGCCTGCCTGCCTAGCCAGCAAGGTAGCAGTGTTTGAAAGGAAAATGTGATGAAGTGTATTGTCTAATAGTCTGTTGGATATTTATATATATATATATATATATATATATATATATATTAGGACGACACATAAAATGGACGTAGCCTAAGAACACTAAATATACTGGAATATCTTCCAAGTGAGAAACTCACGAATGGAATCAGAGTGTAAAACACATGATAATACATTGCCAGCGGCAGACAACCACTGCCACTACCACCTCCTGGACCAGCATATCACGTGGTTTCAGTCTCCTTAGATCTCGTCAGTACTGGTTACCGATGGCCAGTAATAGCAAGCCTTTCGCTCTTCAACAGAAAGAAATTAGTGAAAAATAGGATAAAATAAAACAGAGAAAATGAAAAATTATCATTAGATTAGCATTCAATAATGGCAGTGTATATATAAGAGACATGGAAGAATTACTATGCAAAGCTATTGAACGATAAGAATGAATGAAATGAAGAGAGTCTCCCGGGCGTGAACCCAACAGAGTGGCCAGCTATACTAGTGGACAGAAGTATGGTAGACAAGGCAATTAAATATATGAAAACTGGGAAAGCCTCCGACCCATCGGGAATCACTGCAGAGATGCTCAAATTATCCGGTAAGGAAGGATATATGCTGGTCACCCGCGTAGTTAATCAGGTTATTCAGCGATTGGTGCAGTGGCATCATAGTTAGGCATCTCCCTTACCCTTACAAGGGTAAGGGAGATACCTTAAATAGAAACACCTATCAAGGCATCAAACTTCTGGACCAAGTGATGAAAATTACAGAGAGGGTTATAGCCTGATTAATCAAGAGCAGAATTAGGCTAGATGAAATGCAGTTTGGCTTTGCCCCAGGGAGAAGCACTACTGATGTCATATTCATAGTCAGGCAACTGCAAGAGAAGTACCTAGCCAAAAATAAACCACTTCACATGGCATTTGTTGATCTAGCGAAAGCCTTCGATATAGTGCCCTGTTGTGTGATCTGAGGGGCCCTTAGGCAGTTAGGAGTAGACGAATGGCTGGTGAAAGCGGTATAGGCCATGTACAGGGGAGCTGTCAGTAACGTGAGAGTTAATCACGAGTACAGCGAAGAATTCAGTGTACAGGTAGGGGTTCACCAAGGATCAGTCGTCAGCCTCTTACTCTTTATCATTGTCCTCCAGGCCATAACAGAGGAATTCAAGACAGGCAGCCCCTGGGAATTACTATATGCAGATGACCATGCCTTCATGGGAAGCTGAGCTAGAAAGGAAATTTCAAGTGTGGAAGCAAAATCTGAAATCTAAGGGTCTTAAGGTTAACTTAGCAAAGACTAAGGTTATAGTAAGCAAGAAAACAGACAGGACCCTACATGCTTCAGGTAAATGGCCCTGCTCAATTTGTAGGAAAGGCGTAGGTAGGAATTCCATATGGTGTACCCAGTGTAAGCTATGGACACATAAGAGGTGCAAGTGGAATAATGGGGAGATTATCAAGGAAAATAGGGTTCATATGTGGAAGATGCACAGGAGCCATAAAAACTGCAGATACCCATGTATCTGAGTCTATCAAATGCCACGGAGGCTCTTTAGAGGTAGTGGATGAATTCTGCTACCTAGGGGAGAAGATTCATAGTGGAGGAGGCTGTACAGATAGTGTAGTGGCTAGAATAAGAATAGGATGGAGAAAATTCAGAGAGCTCTTACCTGTTGGCAACCAAAGGGCTCTCTCTACGAGTAAAAGAAAGACTGGATGATGCATGTATCCGAATGGCTATTCTACATGGAAGTGAGACATGGGCCCTGAATGTAGAGGCCATGCGAAGGCTAGAAAGAAATGAGGCTAGTATGCTTCACTGGATGTGTAATGTAAATATACTTGTGAGACAGAGTGTCAGCGAACTCAAAGTGAAGCTAGACATAAGAGAAATTAGATGGAGTGTGCAAGAGAGAAGATTGCGATGGTTTGGCCATATGATGCGGATGGAGTTCGAGAGTTCCATTAAGAAATGCCGTTCACTCAAAGTGGATGGAACTCATGGAAGAGGGAGACCCAGGAAGTCATGGGATGAAGTACTGAGGGATGACCTCAACATGCTGAAGCTTTCGAATGAAATGACAAAGAACCAAGATACTTGTTGCTAAGGTGTTAAGAAGCAGCCGAGTCGAGAGTCCTGTGTTAAGAAGCCGCCGCGTCAAGAGCCCTATGACTAAGAAAGGAGGCTGAGTCGAGAGGCCTGTTGCTAAGAAGTGGCTGCGTCGAGAGGCCTGTTGCTAAGAAGCTGCTGCATCGAGTGTCCTGTTGCTAAGAAGCTGCTGCATCGAGTGTCCTGTTGCTAAGAAGTGGCTACATCGAGAGCCCTGTTGCTAAGAAGCGGCTGTAGTGAGAGTTCTGATGCTAAGAAGCGGCCGCGTCGGGAGTCTTGATGCTAAGAAGCAGCCCTGTCGTGTCATGTTGCTAAGAAATGGCCGTGTCGATAGACCCACAAGTAAGAGGCAGTCATTAGGCTGATTCGAGAGTCTTGTTGCTAAGAGATGGCCGCATCAAGAATCCTGTTGCAAAGAAGTGGTAGCATTGAGAGTCCTAGGTCACATGAAGGCATCAAGAGTCCTGGCCAAGTTGAGAGTCCTCACGCCAAGAGGCGGCCGTGAGATCGAATCAAGAATAGAGCAAAAACGAGGCGGATGCAAGGCCAAGTCCATAGACCTGTGGCTAAGAGGCAGCCGCATCAAATGTCCTGTTACTAAGAAGTGGCCACGAGAGTCTTGTGTTAAAAGCGGACGGGTCTAGAGAATGAAGCCTTCTCTGGCAATACTAAGCACCAATGGGATGCAAAATACGATTCTCAATTTAAGATAAGTCTGTATTTGTACCTAAGCTTGTCTCTTCATCTCTGCTATATTATGCGAGAAATATGAAATATGTCCTCAGATGCGAGTTCCCACTCTACCTCGCTGTATGAAAATTTCCCCACCGCTCTACAAAGAGGGTCCGGACGCATGCGCACAGGTCACCGGGCTATGTATGTACTCTGTATTTGTCTGTCTGTCCCCAGTCCCTATATTTGTCTGCCCCTGGTCTATATGTCTGCCTGACTAACAGTTCCCAGTCCTTATGCCCGTTTGTCCCCAGTCTATATGTATCATCCATTTGACTGAGTTCCTGGCCCTTATGTCTGTCTGCCCCCTACCCCCGCTGGTCTATATGTTCCCGGAGCTTGTCTGTCCCCAGTCTATAGATCTCGTATGTCCCTGGTCTATATGTCTCATCCATCCCTGGTCTATATGTCTGACTACCAATTGCCTGTGTGGTGACACGTAGAAGCACTAGCATTGAGAGTCCAGTGCCGGTGGCATGTTAAAAGCACCCAGCACACACTGTAATGTGGTTGGCGATAAATTTGTGAATATATAACAAGGAGAACTGAAGTCAGATGAAGCAACCAAAATGAAACGTAAGGGAAAGTCAAGTAATTCACTGCAGGCTATCTAGTTGTGTGCAAATTAAGCTTCATGAAATACACACACAACATAGATTTGATGGTATAAACGGGGGAAATAGAACTCAATATGTAAGCAAAACATATATATTTATTTATGAGTTGTAAAGCTGCATAAGTGACTCAAATGCCTAGAGTTTTGTACAGTGCACTTCTCAAACAAATACCAGCACCCAGGATGAAACTCTAAGCCTTTGAATTACTCATGTAGTTCTACAGTTAATAAAGTTACCTCCAATATGATAAAACACTGTGTGCCCCGTCGGTCACGCTAGGAAAAGAATAGTAAAATAACAAATGGAGTGGGTGATAGTCAGAGACACAGGCGAACTGAAAAGACGAGTAAACAACAAACAGAGTGGGAGTGAGTGATAGTCAGAGAAAGTAAAATGACAAAAGGAGTGAGAGTGACTAAGGGAAATGGGAAGTATATAAATATAGAGTGAGTGAGCGAGCGACATAACACACAAATGTATGAACAAATGCACGTACGCACACACACATACAAACGTATACACACACACACACATACATACGTTTGCACACACAAACATATGCACACCCACACACAGACAGACACACGATGTAACTTCTGATGTTATTGTAACAGTTTGTAGTTTATTTCAACTTTTCTTTTGTTTTTCTGTGTTCACAATTATTTTAAATAAGTGATACAAATATGCCTTTTGTAATAAGCAGAAGACAATTTCTTGTAATACCTGCATTTGCCATGACCAACAAATCACAAGGACAATCATTTAATGAAGTGGGTGTTTACCTTCTCCTGTGTTTAGTTATAGGCAGCTTCATGTTGCTTTAAGCAAGAAAAAAAGCAAGAACAATCTTAAGATACTTGTAAATAACAATGGAAAACAGGGAAACCTTTATGGAAATCACAGTTTTACTATGAATATTGTAATAAAAGAATTTTTGGAATAGCGATATTTACATGTTAAGATGTCCGCATGTATAACATGCATATGCAAACATGTTTTTAACATGCTGGTGACACGTTAAAAATAACCCTGCCGGTGATACGTTAAACACACCCGTGCTGTTGACACGTTAAAAACACCTGTGCCAGTGACACATTAAAAACACCTGGGCCGGTGACACGTTACAAGCCCTTGTACCAGTGACATGTTAAAAGCACATGTGTCGGTGACTAGTTAGAAACACCCAGTACACTCTCTGGAGTGGTTGGTGTTAGGAAGGGCATCCAACTGTAGAAACCAAGCCAAAATAGACTGGAGTCTGGTGCAACTCTCCGGTTTGCCAGTTTCCAGTCAAATTTGTCTAACCCATGCCAGCATGGAAAATAGATGCTAAATGATGATGGTGATGATGAAATAGTCGCAGTATGATTTTTCTCTGTGATTCATTAACCAGTGTGAGACATTCACATCTTTAAATGTTTTCTAAATAAAAGTGTAAAATTTTTGTAAATACAGTATTATCATTTTAAATTTGAATTTTTATAACTATCACATAAAAAGCAGGTGCCACGTAAAAAGCACTAGCGTCTAGAGTCCAATGCCGGTAGCACATGAAGAACATCCAGCATACACTGTAATGTGCTTGGCGTTAGGAAGTGCATCTAGCTGTAGAAACAAAGCCAAATCAGGACTGGAACATGGTGCAGCTGTCATTTTTGATAATACAACTGGCAAACGGTTGGCATTGTCACATTTAAGAATTACTGAAAATATTTTTTTCTTTTAAATAAACAATGCAAAGTCTTTAGACAGAAAATTTATCAATAGTTTTTCTCATTGTT
>JAOPUL010000001.1:11295930-11307680 GCA_027564515.1 Octopus rubescens | reverse complement strand
GATGACGATGATGATGATGACGATGATGACGATGATGACGATGATGATGATGATGACGATGATGATGACGATGATGATGACGATGATGACGATGATGATGATGACGGTGATGACAATGATGATGATGACAATGATGACAATGATGATGATGATGACAAAGGCAAGGGCGATGGCAATGGCAGCAACGACGAACGCAGCGATGGTGGTGTAGTGGAGGGAGGGTATAGCAGCAACAGTTATAGCAGCAGTAGCAGTGGTAGTAGTAGCGGTGGGGGCGGCAGTAGTGGTGGGGGACATGAGAGTGGCAACAGTGGCAGAAGCAGAGGCTGTAACAGCACTGGTAGCTGCAGAGGCAGCAGCAGCAGTGGGAGTAACAGCAGCGGTGGCGGTGGCAACAGCAGCGGTGGTAGTGGTAGTGATGGCAACAGTGGTGTTGGCAACAGTGGCGTTGGCAACAGCGGCGATGGTAGCAACAGCAGTGGCAGCAACAACGATGATGATGACAAGGAGGAGGGAGATGGGGAGGAGGAGGATATTTGATGGGCTTCTTTCAGTTTCCATCTATCAAATCCACTCCCAAAGCTTTGGTTGGTCTAGGGCTATAATAGAAGACAATTGATCAAGGTGCCACACAGTGGGACTGAATCCAAAACCACATGGCTGCAAAGTGATCTTCCACAGAAAGCCATGCCTGAACCTAACTGTATATAAATACATATTTACTTTCAGGATATGAAAGTAAATATATGTTACAACTGAAATGGTTACTGAAAATACATATAAGATGGTCAGTAGTCAGAGTTGTGAGAATAGCATACTCATCATCGTCATCATCACCATTTAATATCCATGTTCTATGCTGGCATGACTTGAATAGTTTTACAGGGTCTGAGGACTGCATTGTGTTTCAATGTCTAGTTTCACATGGTTTCTACAGCTGTATACTCTTCCTAATACCAACCACTTTACAGCATGTACTGGGTGCATTTTTCATGTCATTGGTGCTACTGAAGTTGCCATGCAGCTCACAAGAGTACAAACCCTGAGGGAGGTGGGTGACTTTGTTGGTATGGGATAAAAAGTTAAAGTGTGAGAGAAGGATGGGGACAGAGCAGCTTCTTATAGAAAAGCTGCATGGCTTAGGGAGGGAATGATCAGTAGGAGCTGCAAAGAAATAGATAGTGACAATGAGGTGCCCAGATTACCCCTCAAGGCACAAGGTGAGTAGAAATGGATGGTGGTGGGGTTTTCAAGATTGTATAAGGAGCAGGAGAGGAGAGGATGAGGAGACAGCCTGCAACTGTAAAAAAATGGTTCCAGTTGTTTGTGTTTTGATCTTATTATAAGATCAACTTTGTCTTTCATCCTTCTGGGGTCAATCAATAAAGTATCAGCCTAGTGTTGGCACATTCCTCTCTCTCCTTCCAGCTGTCACATTTTGAATGCTCCACTGTGTCAAAGGTGAGAGTCAATGATGTGCATGTATTTGTTTACTACTACATTAGGAAAAGCATGGTACATACTCATACCAGATCATCCTTGATTGCAAGTGGCTGTTGTAGTTCAGTTTAAAGTGTTAACCATTTTATTCCAGAATTAAAGATCAAAGCTGGGTGTATTGCATTATACATGAGTTTGATATTTACAAATTTTATTTGGCCAGCATTAACGATCTTTGATATTTTTCAGATTAGACTGCCCTGCTGCTTACATTCTTAAATAGATCAATAATAACTTTTAAGAATGCATATTAATTTATTTTAATAAAATTTTATTTACCATTTGAATTGAAACATATATGCTACTATTGGTTATCATTTTCTTGGAATTTGTTCTGTAAATTTATCGGTATTTGACTTTTACTAATTAATACAATGAAACTGGTTAAATAGATAGTTGTATACGGTGCTATTAAAAAGGAACCACTTCCAGGTTTAAAACAGACATAACTAGTCAAGGGACATTTTATGCATGAGGGTAACATTCTTTCACCTACTTCTCCAACATTTAAATGGTTGGAAGTCATATTATTTACATAATCACATTGTACACACATAAATATGTTGTGCATATGTATGTATCAGCCTTAAATGAAAGGAAAGTATCCAGCTTTAAAACCCAAACAGAAAAAAAAAAAAGGAATGAAAAAACGAGATGCGGGCTTCACAAGCTGCACACAGACTTTCCATCTGGGAAAGCAGTAACTCTGAATAAAAAGCTAATGTCAAGTAGAGAGTAACTCTTTAGTCCTTCCACAAACAACTTCTTTTGTGCTAGTGACATGAGGAAATGTATCCAGTCAATGTTGTAAAGTATCTGAGAATAAGAAGGGCATTCAGATGTAAGGGCCAAGCCAAAATAAGCAAGACATACAAGGCACAAGACATGTACAGTTTTTCCTGTTGCTGTGTATATCAGATGACATAGGACCACAAGAAGTGGTAAGATGCTGATTGGAAAAAATTCAGAGAGATTCTACTGCTGCTGGCAACAAAGGTCTTTTCCCTCAGAGTGAAGTGCAGATTGTATGAGACTTATGTTAGGACTGTGATGCTGCATGGTAGTGATACTGATACATGAGCCTTGAATGCAAAGGACTTCAGAAGACTGGAAAGAAATGAAGCTAGCATGCTCCACTAGATGCACAATGTAAGTGTGCATGAATGACAAAGTGCATCTCTCTATCACTGACACCTCCATCACCTGCCGAATTGCAGTATTCTGGTGTTGTAATTAAATGTGAACAGAACTGCATACTTCACCAATTTTTCCCCAAATACCACTTATCTTTCTCACTACTTGGAAGTGTTTCACTTGTTATTCATCTAACCCTCTCCACCTACAGTTTACATTGATCACTCTCCTGTGCTACCAAATTATCTTTCCTTTTCCACCATCAAACATCTCTTGCTCTCTCCATGCATTAGGCCTTCCTCTCCCCTTACACTTTTGCAACTTGCCTAACTATATGCCATCATTCCTTCTCTCATTCTTCTCCTGTCTTCTGTATCATTAAGACTATTCTGTTGCTCTTCATCCCTTTCTGCGTAGTCAATCATCTCATACACTCCACAATTCATGTATCATCAATTACCCTCCATCCTTTATCCACCATTCATTACATCCATTCCTCAAACCTATTCAGTCTCTAGAGCATCACCTACTCTTCCCTACCTTCCCTCCAACATATATTTATCAACCCTTATCTTGTTCATCAACTTGCTCATCATTATTTTCACTCTTCAACTATTCTCCATCTTTAACCATCTCTCACTCTCCACATACACTCTTGCAACCCCTACCAACCCTCACTTCCTGTTATTCTGTCTCCACTCTCTTCCAATCACTTGTACCTTGAGGGTCCACTGTCGAGGCTCCTCATCATCACCACTACTTTATCTTTCCAGCACCACCCCAATTACTCCCACCTTCTTTTCTATAATGTGAGTAGCCACATTAGCTCCTCTACAGTAAGAATCCTGTTCTGGTCTGGGCCCTTCTTGCATACTTTAACTTCTCATCTCCTAACAGTAAGCTACCTCTCTCTCTACTGTAGCCCCACTCAGTCGAAGGTAATCTTAGTCTTGCAAGCTGCATGGTGACCTCACTTGTGCAGATGCCATGAAAAAGTACCCAGTACATTCTATAAACTGATTAATGTTAGGAAGAGCGTGATGAAGACTTTGGAGTACACTGCAGTCATCTGAGTTGTCGGATCTTGTCAGATCATCCAATACATGCTAGTATGGAAGATGGATATTAAAGGAAGTTGATGATTATATACATATATATATATAATGGCCAGCCATTTCGGGGGAGGGGTGTAATCAATTACATCGACCCCAGTTTTAAACTGGTACTTATTTTATCGACACCGGAAGGATGAAAGGCAAAGTCGACTACGGCGGCATTTGAACTCAGAACGTAGAGACGGACTAAATGCCGCTAAGCATTTAGCCCAGCGTGCTAACGATTCTACCAGCTCGCCACCTTCATGTTTCATGATAATAATAATAATTGTTTGTAATTTAGACGTAAGGCTAGCAATTTTGAGGGGAGGAATTTAGTCAGTTATATCAACTCCACTAAGTACTTGACTGGTAATTTATTATATTAACCTTGAAGATGACTTTTGTGCATTTGAACTCAGAATATAGAGAAACAGAACAAATATCGCAAGGTATTTTGTCCAACATTCTAATGATTCTGCCAATCCACGACCTTGTAGTAATAGTAAAATTAATAATAAACCATTACTACAACACTATTTTAAAGGCAAGAAAAATCATTTCTTTACTTTATGCCATTTCATTCCCAATATCGATAAGATACATCTAATAAAAAAAAATGAAATGTTTAATTTCGATGTTAAAAAAAATAAGACAAAGCAAAAAATAATAGTAATACTAAGAATAATAAAAATGAATAAAAAAAATGAGCAGAGCACTTAAAATGTAGTTGATTTAACAGACATAAAGAATGTTGAGCAAAGCTGATTATAAATTGATGTTGGAAAGATCAAGCAGAGCCAAACCATAGATTTTTATAGAATAGAGAGGAGAGTGGGAGAAGGAATGGCTTGTGACTTATATATAGTGAAGGATTAAAATGTTTATAAAGTTAGTTATATTGGTTATGTGCCAGACATATAACATGTCATTCAATCTACTGAATGTTTGAGAATCACCGTCTGTTGGATAATGATGATAATAATAATGATGATGAAAACAACGATGACAACAGTGATGGTTGTGATGATGGTGGTGGTGGTGGTGGTGGTGGTGGTGGTGATGGTGATGGTGGTGATAGTGAGGAGGAGGAGGATAAGTGGGAGTAGGGTAGAAAAAATTATCATCAACAATATCATCAACATCATTTTAAAATGTGCTTTTTCATTCTGACATGAATGGTTAGTTCTATTTCTCTGCCATATGGCATATTATCTCATTGTAATGCTTTATGATTTTGATTGTCAAACCTAGCAACATGAGAATCAAACCCATGTTTATTACTGGTATCATTTTACCAACCTACCAGGGAGATGGAAAGTTCACTTCAAGGAAGGTTTCACCCCAAGTGATAAGACTCAAAGAAATATCTCAGCAACAAAGCATCAAATAACTAAATAGTAATAGTAATATTACAGAGTCACAGCTGATAATTTCATTTGGGAGTGTCTTCAGTTCATATTTCATTAACAGTATACTATTTTGTCCTTGCTAAAGACACTTGATATTCAACAATTTAGTTCACATTAGCAGTAAATTAGTTCCCTATAAAAGAGGTGGGGTTCAAAATCAAAAAACCTGATAGTAAATAAAGTCAAAACGTTAGAACACATAAAAACATTCTAGAGAAATTTTGAAAGGCAGAACAAAACTGCAAAGTGGAACAAAACCATTTGTATCTTAAGAATGGAGTCTCCTACTCATTTCAGGGGTACTTTGAATTTTTTAATTTTTTTAATTATTATTTGAAGGAGGGAAGGACCTAGTCAGATATTCAAGATACCTTCTTTGGCTCACTAATCCCCAAAATCAATGGACTGTACCTGTTACAGGCCCTGCATAGGAATAGCGAAAGGGATGAAATTCCTCAAATGTATTACTTGGAAATAGATGACTTTGTAGAATGGGCTGTTGAATGCAGCTTCTAATCTATAGTAGAATCTGAATCTACTGGCAAGGCAGACTATAATGACTTGAAGGCTCTAGTCTTGGACTAAACCTTCTGAGACACAGCCATGTCCGTGTAGTTAAGAAGTTCACTTTTTAATAATATAGTCCCTGATTTTATCCCGCTGCATGGTAATTGGACAAATAAGTTCCACCAAACTACTGGGTCAGCTAATGCTCTATTGAGTGAAATTTGACACAGAGAGATTGTGTTAAAGCCTTTCAAATGGTCTGAACTGATTGTTACGATGTAGAATCATTTAATCAATCATGTCATTTAACACCACTGCTATCTGGCAGTTGGATGTCTTTAGCAGAGTCCACTCAATTGCAGACATTTTCACCAAGTCTCCAGACTGAGGATAACTTCCTCCCACCAATCTCAGAGGCCCAGGAAAAGGTCATAGACCTAGCTCTTCTTCTAACTTGAACCATGGAAAATAACATGATTAGGTAGCTATTTTAAACTTTTAGATGAAGTAAGGTAATGTAGAATAAAGTGTTTTTTACCAACAAATATATCGAAATTCCAGCAGTAGATTTAAATTTAAAACCTTTATTTAGTTACTATCTCATTTTAGCAAATAAAGAGTTGCATGCAATGTGTTTTGCTAGGCTTAGGAAGAGAAATATAGATGCAGATGCAACAAATGAATTGAAAATATTGAGCAGGCCTCAAGTTCTGAAAAGCAGTCCATTGCAGAAGTAGTAGAAGTTGTGAATAGTGGACACAGTATAGTAACAATCCAGAACCACATAATTTTCATTTAGGTAAAATTGAAATAGTAGAGAAACAGATGTCTTTTCTAAATGCAATATGAGACATATAATTCCTCAAACAGCTCCTTCATGCAAGAGTTGCCAAGAACTAAAGATGTAGATTACTCTGGGAAAGTTCCTGGAAGTATTACAAAAGTTGTTATTCTCAACATAACTTAAAATTAGCAGCAGAATTAGCATCAGCATATTCAATTCAGTTTCTCCTCTGCTCTCAAGCACATTAGGCAGAAAACTGATGTCACTGGTTTTTGTTGACTGTGGTTTACTCTGCATCCAGCCATGTAATATTGGCCTCTCTCATGTCGGTTATGAATGTTCTGTGCCATGTAGTTTTTGGTTTTTCTCTTTCTTTTTCTTTCTAGTGATGTCCATTTGAAAACTGTTTTATAATGGCATTGTTCTGGTAGCTAAAGTATGTGACCTGCTAGTTTTAATCTTCATCCTTTTATGATTTCACTAAGTGGTCTTGTGTTGGCTTTCTTTACAATGTCTTTATTGGTTATGTGGTCTTGCCAGTATGTTCTCAGTATCCTCCTCAAGCATCTTTTTAAGCTGAGTGAAATGGTGTCATCTTTATATCTTTATAAATAATAAAGCATTATTTTTTCTCTCTAAAATGTAGTATATCTCAAAACAGTGATGTTGTCGCTGTTTCACCCTGAATCAACCTCCATCAAGTAGATATATAAGGAAATGTTTTCAAATCATAATCATTCTTTGTTTTTTTAGACTAGCTATCTAATATGTAGTTTGAGGGAGAATCGGTTACTATTTCTAACAGGTTAAATAAACCATGTGGAGTCATTTAACCTGTTAGAATTTTAACATATAACATTGGTGGGAAAGAATGCTTATGTATGTAACTGAAACATAGACTATACACTTACAACTAAAAAGCAATATTTATCAAAAACAGGGTTGTGATTAGTCTGATGCACCATGTGAGTTTGAGGAATGTGATGTGTATAATGGAATTGGCAATATCACTGGGAATGAGACAACAAAGGAAGCATGTAGCAGTCAATGATTAACATACATTGAAGAATTGATGATGCATAAGAAATGGAGATCATTCAGTTAAAAGTTTAAGACACACAAGAAACATATGGATGAATACATATATATCATCCTTATCATCATTTTATGTTCAGTTTCCATGCTGGCATTGGTTGGATTGTTTGAGAGGCTCTGATGGTTTGGAGGACTGCTCTTGTGCCAACATCTTATTTTTGGCATGGCACCTACACCTGGAAGAACTTACTAACACCAACCACTTTACAGAGTGAAGTGGGTGCATTTTTCATGGCACCAGCACAATAGAGGTTGTCTCCCTCCACTACACACACACACATACAAAAAATATACACACACACATATATGTACACACTTAAACAAAAACATACATACATACATACATACATACATACCAATATATGTATGCATACACACACACACACATATATATATAGTTACACACACACACACACACACATATATATATATAGTTACACACACACACACACACATACACACACACACACACACACACACACATATATATATATATAATATAGGCATACAATATATATACATATACACACACAATATATGTATACATATAAACACACACAATATATATGTATATAATAGATGTACGTGTGTGTATGGAAGAGGGGAAATATTTGTATACTTCCATCTATACCAAGGTTTAAAGTAGACCTGAGCAGGCATTGAATGTAAAGCAGTGGTTTGGTTAAGTACATAGTTACCTTCTCATATATTTGGCAGGTACACACATACATGTTAAACAATGTGTGCATTCACACAAAACATGTACACAAGTATGTACATGCACACACACCTGCACCTGATAATGTGTGCATTTACATACACAGAAAGCACACATAAAAACAAGCACTCACCCAGCCGTAGAAACAAACATATTCCCACACATTAGCACATAGACACACACAAACACATGCTCACATACATACACATGCATGCAAGACACATGGGTTTAACTTTCACACACATACACATAAATTGTATATTCACATACACACCTTACATCATGAAATAAGAGAACACAGCTCCAATGAAATCACACACACACACACACACACACACACACACACATTGCCGACTTAAACATTCAGCCACTTTTTCATGTTCCCTCATAAGCACACAACCAAGCACATCCCACCTATTATCCTTCTGCATTTACTCTTTAACTGCTTAAGAATCATTCTGGCCTATTTCTATGTCTCTTCCAAAGATAGTGCTGGATCATACATATAGGAAGCTTTTCAGCCCTAAGTGTTTTGGTGGGATTTTTTCTCTTTCCATTGTTTTTCTTTTGTTCACTTTTGACATGTTCAATACATTTCTATTCTATTCTCTTCAAGTGTTAAACTGATACCATTGTTACTGTATTTCATTGTCTCCACTTTTATTTTTAAAATTTTTATTGACTCTTTATTACATAAACCATGCTTACATGAACATCTTCTTCCTTTCTCCCTTGGAAATCTACATCAGCTTAATGCCCAAAATGCACTGGATACTTTTCAACACACACACATACTATCATCATCATTGTTTTAGCTTCCATTTTTACCTGTTTACATGGGTCAGACAGAGTTTAAGGCAGATTTTCTATGGACGGATACCCTTCCTGTCACCAACCCTTACCTATTTCGAAGTAAGATAATATTTCCCCAAAGCCAGACATATTTATGCAGAATACTGGAAATGAATGTTATTCATTTACAAGTATCACGATGTCAAGAAAATGAGACACACACACACACACACACACACACACACACAAACACACACACACATATATATATATATATATATACCGTCCAACCCATGCTTGCATGGAAAAACGGACGTTAAAGGATGATGATGATGATATACATATATTTATATATTTATACAATGGGGTTCATTCAGTTTCCTTCTACCAAATCCATTGACAAGGCTTTGGTTGGCCAGTGGCTATAGTAGAAGACACTTGCTCAAGGGACTGACCCATATTTCATGGTCGGGAAGCTACAATTATATCAAATCATTTTTATGGGTTTTTTTCTTCTTTTCCATGCAATTATTGGTTGGATGGTTTTCTCCCGTGAAGTATCTCATCAGTTATTGCTCTCCCTTGTCATCTCTTTCAAGTGTTCAGCGTCTTGAGATCAACCCATCTTCCTCAACCTTCCATTTATATTTAATTAAGCAAAGCTAAACATGCCTATACAAGGAGTACATGCATGAAAGAATGTAAAAATACATGAGCACCCAGTGAGAAGAAACTCGTCTCATTCAGTTATCCCATTTGTTACCATATTTCTGTTGAATTGTACTACTTTTATTTACATTCATTTCGGAAATAATGAACAATTTAGCAAAATAACTTTGTAAATATCAAGCTGATATTTGGAACATAGGATGCAAGGATTAAATTTAGATAATTTTAAACAGGAACCTTGTATCATAATGGGTAAGATGGTCAGAGCAATAACCATTATATTAGACAGTGATATACTCCCAGCATCATCATCCTCAACATTTTAGTATCTACTTTTTTTCTGCTTGAGTGGGTCAGACAAAATTTGTTGAGGCTGATTTTCTAGTGTTGGATGCCTATCCTGACACCAACCCTCACCTGTTTCCAAGCAAGGTAATATTTTCCCATGACCAGACATGTTTTTACTTTGCTTGCACAACAGTGATGCTCCTTTACAACCATCACCTGATGTCAAGATAAGGAGACAAATGTGCGTGCACACACACACGCACACACACACACACACACATACACACACACACACACACACACACACATGCACACACATATATAAATCCCCTCACAAGGCTCTGGTCAGCCTTGGCCTGTAGTAGAGGATACTGGTCCAAGTTATCACACAGTGGGATTAAACCCAAGATCATGTGGCTGGGAAGTGAACTTCTGAACTAAACATGACTGTTCCTACACAGCTGATATTTCCAAACCTTGAACATATGCAAATGTAGTAATGTGCTGGTCTGATTTAAAATTAATTTACATTCTATGAAACTATTACTTATACTATGTTGAAAAAGGGTATCATTTGTCCATTGAATCAAGTCATTGTAAAAAAAATCGATTTGAGGCTTATTTTCTTATTGACGATAGTAGGTGGGGAGGTATGAGTTCCAGTCTCACAGGTTTATCTGTGTCTCTGTCTGGCTGTTCATTTCTTTCTCTCTTTCTTTCTCTATCTTGCTATCTATCTGTCTGTCTGTCTGTCTGTCTGTCTGTCTGTCTGTCTGTCTGTCTGTCTGTCTGTCTGTCTCTCTCTCTCTCTCTCTCTCTCTCTCCAATAGCTTATGTAGGAGGGTAGACGAGGATGTGGTCTGCTCCGGGCGACCCTTTAATGGAGTAGCCCTTTTGAGTGTAATGTATAAGTCTGTATAGACTTGGGGAGGAGGGGGAGCAGACGGGGGGGGGGACAAAACCAAGAACTGGTCCGAGTAGGACATATTCTAGTTTACGCCCCTGCTGTGATTTATTATCCTTTTTCACGATTTTGTTTTTTAGAACGCTAAAAGAAAAGACAAATGCAGTTGTGAAGTTCATGTCTTAACAAAGTCTATTTCAAAGAAAAATATAAAGAAGATTGTATAAAGCAGCTTGTACCCTACTTAATGCAGATTCACCACAGAAAGCCAAATTAACTGCGGTGTTCGTCCGGAGATAATATCTATTATGGACGTACTGTATTTAAAAACATTAAAATATATCAGTAGCAGACGAAAATTGTCCAGCAGCTGTGGCGGGAATACTAGATGCGTGTTTCTGCCTTTTTGGGCTTCGTCAGTAACATTTATATGCTGGATGATTTTCGTCTCCTACTGATATATATATTTGTGTTATTTAACACAGTACGTTCATAAGAGATATTATCCCAGGGCGAGACTAGCTGTTAGTTAGTTTTTCTGTAATGTATCTGCATTAAGTATGAAACCTCGATTGCTATTTTAAACTAACACTGCTTCTTTCACTCATAACGCATGTATGTCAACTTAATAGTTGATATACATGCATCGCTATCCTGAGAGGGATATACAACACTGGACTCTGTCGCTTAATAAGAATTTGTTTTTAATAAAAAATACAGCACTTCCCACCCCAAATAAATGTTATCGAGCATTTCATGCGTTTCTCAAGGATGATTTAAAAGGATGAAAAGAATTCTTTGTAAAGATATTTTCTCTAAACTAAATTTCCTATGACTACGTGTGTGTGACCAC
>JAOPUL010000001.1:11119843-11136854 GCA_027564515.1 Octopus rubescens | reverse complement strand
CTGCCATCACGACGACCACAAAGACCACCTCTAAATCCACCAACACCAGTGGCAGCAACAGCAGCAGAAGCATCATCATCATAACCAACAGCAGCACCGCCACCGCCACCGCCACAACCACCACCGCTAACAACAACAACAACAACAGCAATTACTACAAGTCAACTAGTGAACATCTATGTGGCCGATTGTGCTGTTAAAAATATCAGCCAAATCCCCCTCAATTCTTACCATACTATATTAAATAAAGGGCACGTTAGATAATGTGGTCTTAGATGAGCCCCTAGAAAGATGGGTTGGTCATAATCGGAATCCCTTTGATCGCAGATTTGTTCAATAGGGGCTAACCTGGGGCTAAACAACAACAATAATTGCACTAACCACACTGTTATCACCACCGCTATTAGCCCCACGCTACCACCAACGCCACCATGACCACCACTCACAATCACCATCTACAACAAGAATGTAGGAGCGCCTACGGGGATCACTTGGGCTGCAAGAAATAGCAACCAAATGTCCAAATCACCCGTTGTAACACTTAACAACGATACATTGTTGAATGTGTCTCAAATTTTGAAGGACACATTTGTTAATGTAGTCCCCAATATACAATAAGACCGAATGGTCACGACTGGAATCTCTTTTCCTTACAGCGCTCATCGATTAGGCCTATATTCATTGGCGTTCCAACCGTGACTATCCTGTCTTCTTTCTATTAGAGACTACATTACCCAATGTGACCTTCTTTATTTAAGACGGTAAAGTTAGATTTGAAGAAGGTTTACCTGCTATTTTCAGAATGTCGAAAGAGATCGTCGAACGTTCCTCATTGACTTCAGTGGTTCTTTAACCCTAGGCCAGCACTAATTGCAAAGAACTATGATCACAGACTTACCAGCAGTGACCATCCAGTCTTTTCAGTGTTATATATGTATACTAAGTGATTTAAGTGAAATTTGGTTGCTATTCCTAGTAGGTCGAGCAACAGTGAAGAAGCTCTCTTTGTTGTTGTTTAATCGAAGGTCAGGTCTGATCAAACAGGCTTACAATCAAAGGCATTCCAACCATGACAATGCCGCCTCATAAAAATCACAATGATTTTCTTACGTCTTGGATCTGCTAAGCCCTTAGAGGATAATTAGGACAGAAATTATCCTTGAATGTACACACGCTTCATCACGCTGGCGGAAGTGCGACCTTTGAGTCATGTGATGGTGTACGCAAATGTAAACAAACTTCGAATCCTGAGTGGAAGGCAAGAATCGTATGCAGAGAGAAGTGGTTCCCGGATTATTTGCATTTGCGGTGGGCAGCTTGTGAATCGTATGGTATCAAATTAAGTGTATACACGGTAGGGGAAGATTTTCAAAACAAACGGGATAGATACGGATTGGCAGGCCTTAGTGAGAAAACAAGGTGATTCATGAAGTTGTGTAGGAAGGGAGGTAATTAAATCATCTTTCGGTGCATAGGGAAAAAATGCCCTGTCTGAAAATGTCATTTATGTAGGATTGTATATAAACCAGAAGTTGCGTCAGAATAATGTGGGGAGGAGGAGGCTGTAGCCTTAATGGAAAATCGTGGTATAGGAGCCGCAGTGGGGGTAGGATGTTACATGTAACGTCAAGAACCCGTAAAACGTTACCGTGAGGTGGGCTATCACTATGGCAAGGACGTCTGAAGTTCGATATGGAGGAATCATTTAAAGGCTGTTCGGGGGGAGGTTAATCTTAATCCGGTGGGGGGAATTAAGCTAATTCCTAGGGGGATATCGTGCCTGTGTGTAGGTTAATGGTGTAGTAAAGGGGAGGAGTGAGGGTTCTATTCGGAGAAAATGAAGAGGTGGAAAGTATGAAGAGTTGTTCAGTGATGGATTAGTGAAAGAGGTGGTTGTTAACTATATTTGCTAAAAAGATGTGTTGATTCATGTCTGCAAGACAGGGACGTCTCTATTCTATTATTCAGTAGGGGACGATATGAAAATAAGATTTAGAATAGTTCTTCCAGACAAAAGGTTACACTTAACGTCGCCTGCAGTGTAAGGTTTTGCCCTGGATCTGATATCCCATTTGATGGAAAACCTCGTACCCGTATTTTTCAATGACCAGATGAGCCGACTTAAGGTGGTGGAACTCTGTTTGTCCTTATTCTTAAAGGTTTGCTGGTGATTGGCGATCCTGGATTTTATAGGGGTGGAGGAGCTACCTATATAGTAGTAGGTATTGGTGTGTGTAGAGACAGAATACAGGTATACTACATTTTTGACCTTGCAGCGGTCGGCGAGTTTGCAGGAAGGTTTATCTACGCAGTTGCAATTATGTGGAGAATTTAGTAGAGAAAAGTTATGCGATGGTCTGTCTAAGGTAGTGGGGTTAGGGGCGGTGTTTAGTGTGTCAGGGGAATTCCGAGAATGAGTGTTGGGTAACACCTCGCCATTGTTTATGTCAGGTTCAACTATCCCAATATGTAGATTGTGGCTAGGATTTGTGTTCTTGTGAGAGGGTGGGTCAATTGTGTCTGGAATAACAGAGCTGAGGAGTTGGTTAGATTGATCCAGGTAGATCTGTTGTGGGTTGGAGTCGTGGGGTGGAGAGAGTGGGTGTCGTTTGAAGTGGTAGAGTCTACTGGGTTTAAGCATGGGTTGTTAGAAGAATCTACTTCGATAGGAGGTCGGCTATTGGTGCCGGGAAGCGTGGAGTAGAGGTGGTTGCTATGTAGATCTAGGTTAATAGTTGGTGGGTTGTTGGTGCTATGGGTCACCAAGTGTGGAGATGAGGTGGGGTTCCTGGGCCTCAGTTAATTGGGATTTGAGGTTGTCTCCTCTTCGTCTTGTCTAAGCATTCTAGTGTTGTGGGAAGCTATTATATTCGCAATGTTTTTGGACACGGAGAACCCGATCCGTATAGTTTTGGAATTAAAGATTTTGTGATATCTACTGGAGGGAGGAAATGATTCTTTAATCGCATTGAGGAAAAGTTTTGGTAGATTGCTGGCCACTTGTTTTCCGAAAGGTAGGATGGCCCATATAAAGTTGTTATTCTTTCTATTACTATTATAATTGTTAATGTCAGTAGGATGGGGTGGACTGTGGAGGTTAATCCGGTGTCGGTGGTTGAAGACAGGTCTATAGAGATAGTTGTTTGTGTGATTAGGGTTGGCTAGAGGAATAAGAGTTACGGGTGTGAGGAGTTCATTATTTCTAACCTGAGGATTATTGAAATTATTGTGATCTATCCTTGTATTGCATCTATTGTAACTGGGATTGGTGTTATTACTCAAAGGTGGATTATGGGAGTAGATGTCAGGGTTTGCTATCCCCCGAGGTTGTGCGATGTGCCCCATCGTGGGATTGCTGAGGCTATTGGGTCAGTGGGAATTGAAGTTAGCATTCCGATTGGCATTCTTAAATTCAGGTTTGCGTTTGCTGGGCCTGCTCTTATTGTGGTAGTGACTTTCCTTAGAGGGGTGCGGTGAAAGGAGATCATGTGCGGGTGGAGTGTCTAGGTATTTGATCATCCGCTTATATCCGGCGTTAGAGAGGGCCAGGTTGTACGGTTCGGCGTTGGTCGTGAAAATGTGCTTGCTTTTACTAAGTCTAGTTAATCGTCTGGAGACATTGAGAACAGTGTTACTGGTTACAATTTGTTGGTGATTACTATTGGAATTAATGTATCTTAACTGCTGATTGGGTTTGTGGAAGGGTTGGCAAAGGATGGATCTCAAATTCAGGGTGACATCCAGGAAGTTCACCGAGTCGCTATCGTCCTTGATGGTAATCTTAAGGTCCTGTCGGTTAGAGAATTTATGGAAATCTTTTTTACAGTTTTCGACTCTACGGTTGGAGTGATCTTTCACTAAGAAAAGGATGTCGTCCCTATAGAGGCCGCCCGCCCTGTATATGAGGAAATTCCTCTGCTGTTAGTTTGAATAAGTAGATTCCAATTAGATCTGTTACCTGAGCCGAGTCGAAAGAACCTATGGGGATGTCGAAAAATCCGGATGGTCTTTCCTGGTTCAGTAGTCGACCTGGAATTTAATGATAGATTTCCTAGCTAACCTAATTATATCGACCTCTGCTTTGGTAAGATTGGAGTTGGCCATGGCAAACATAAGAGCCTTATTTAGAAAGATGGGGTTAATGGAGGCGTAATAGGAAGTGATGTCTATCTGTATGAATTTATGCCTATCCTTATCTGTAATTTTCTCGAATCAATTGATCACCTGTGAAGAGTTGGACCATAAATTTAATTTGATTTTCTTGGTTAGGGTAGGGAGGTGTCTGTCTAGGATAGCCTTACTGAGTTTACCCAGGTCAGACTTTACTGGGCAAATGAGCCTAATGGTAGGGTTGGATAGAAAGTTCGGTTTATGGTCCTTCAGTAGGAATCTAGGGGTGCTAGGGGTAAAGGGTTCCGTTTTAGCACTAAGGGCGTATTTGGCCATCACTTTTTAGCCTCTAGGTTAATGCTTTTTAAATTCCTCGGGTGGGTGTTTTTTTATAGTTTTTAAGGAGTTCATTTCTCAAGAGGTTGTTATGATTTTCAGTATCCAGTTGGTAGATATTTGTAGTTTTATCAGCCATCACCAAAATGCCTTTTCTGCAATTTATGTCCTTGACTAATTTGTGGAGCTGGTTTAGGTAAGGGTTTCTCCTCAGGGGATGTTTGTGGAATTTGACGTTCTTCACGATGTACCACAGCTTCTCTTCGAGTTGGATAGGTGTTGGTTATGTGGTGGTCTCTTTCTCGATTAGAAGATGCTGTCGAAGGTGTCTTCCTGGGTGGGGGGATGCGTCCGTCGATTTTATCCTGGAAGTAAATCCACGTAATTTGATACCATACGATTTACAAGCTGCCCACCTCAAATGCAAATAATCCGTGAAACACTTCTCTCTGCATACGATCCCTGCCTTCCACTCAGGATTCGAAGTTTTGTTTACATTTGCGTACACCATCACATGACCCAAAGATCTCACTTCCGCCAGTGTGATGAAACGTGTGTACATTCAAGTTTACATTTGTATGTTTGACACGTGCTGCACAAGTCGTATTTATGTTTTTATTTCATCACCTTTCCTTTTATTTCGTGCACCCTATTTCTCTCTTGAACTCTGAACACACGTTTCCTTTTCTCTCTCCTTCTTCCATTCATCCAAACGACCACCACCTTTATTAATCGTTGATTTGTTGGAACTGTAATATACCCGAGCCTTTGAAAAAATGTATGTCCCACTTGTAAACACTAGCTCTCTGTTTATATTGGAAATGTTACTATTAACAGCGAGGCCAGACATGTTGTAATTACCCATGTCTCCGCATTATCAATATCTACATGACACTCCTCCTTGAAAAGATTAATCGAACATGGAAATGAGATAGATACCACATCTCATTTTAGTTTCGATTAAATCGAAACAATTGTAGGTCGAATAAAGAGTGTTATAAGTTGACGCCGGATCCATCGTGTTCTTCTATTTCCCTACTATATCATATTTATATTTTGTTGATGCTTAACGTCTAATTACTCCTCGTAATTTTTCGGCATTAATTGACTGTTTTCCGTCTGAATATTTTCATAATATTCTCCGACTTTCTTCTATATATATATATATATATATATATATAAGAAATATAAGAAGAAAGAAACATACTTTTTGTAAACACCAATTTAAAATTATAAATACAATTTTGGAACATGTCACTGATTATGTGTGTGTGTGGGGGGGGGTATGTGTGTGTGTGTGCATGTCTGTGTTTAGTTGGATGTATTTGTATATATATATATATACACACACATGCACATATATACATGCACTATATACACATATATACATATCACTTAATAAGAGTTTAACAGCTTGTTGTCCAGATCTGTGCCAGCTATATCATTACCAAAAAATGAGACAGATTGTGTTTTATTACAGCACCAATGGCATGCAAGAGAAATAATTAAAGGGACAACTATATACCACAAAATAAAAATAAAAAATAAAAATTACCATCTAATGTAAGCTGGTAACTAAAACCAAACGATATTAATGACATTTTATAAGAAGTAAAGAATTTAAGTCCTTATTGAGTAGCAAGGATATGAAGAGCAATTATAGAAACTAATGATAAATCATTTCTCCGGAATTGTCCCAAGAGTGTAATAACAGAATGTATGAGACACTGAAGAAAATACTCTTGGGGAAGGCAAGCTACCTTTTTCTTGGCCTCAACTTCATAACTAGCTGAAAATAGACACTAATAACACTTTCATGGTTGATTAGCTGGTGTTTAGAAGAACTGTTCAGTTGTAAAAGATGTTCTTTATAATTTATAGAATTGTTTAAATTTGTTGCAGCATTGGTCAGTTTTTGCTAACTAAAGCAAAACAGGTACAACATATTGGGTAAACAGAAAAATTAATAAAGTGTCATAAGGGATTTAGAAATCATAAATGGTTGATAAAGTGCCAGTTTGGTAAATGTTGGTAATTCTTTGTGGCATTATGGTGGTGGGCACTACTGAAAATTTGGCTTTTATTTAATTCTTCAAGCTGTACTCATAGAAGAAATTGAACTTACTTCGTTTTTGTATTTGGTTTGCAAGATTCTTGATGTGAATTCATGTGTTGAAACAAATCTCAAGGCAGACCTTGAAAAGTGAAGGCAGCTCATTGATGAGATTGCAAATAGCGATGAAAGTACTTTGACAAACAAACAACTGATTGATTGTTTAACCAACACATTAAACAAATGATGGATTAGTTAGTTGGTTATATATTTAACTGATTGACTAACAATAAAGGAGTGATATTGAATCAGTGTGTGTGTGTTTATTAGCATAATGACCCTCCCAAGACATGATGAAAATTGAACTTAGCTCTTTAACCTAAGAAACCACTTGTCAATTTTACGGCATTACTACTTGAGCCAATATGAAGAGCCTGTATGTGGCTGCTCAGCCTGCTGGATATAACATTCAAATATCACTTAAATTACACTATGCTATCTTTAAAAAATAGAGAAGGCACATTGGATAATGTAGTCCTAGGTACACAATGTCTGAAATAAAATTTGGAATAGTCATGGCTGGAGTACCTTTCATAGGTCTGCTTTATCATGTCTGCTTGGAGCTAAACAGCAATATGCATGCCACCACTGCTTAAAATGGTGAATTATTTATAATCTGTGGGACCTACTCTCAGCTAGAGGTCACCATACCATTTGCAATTTAAGTTTCTTAGATATAGGCAGAATGAAGTGTTTATGCTAATATTTTACTGATATTTTAGTTGAGTGTTTACATATTTATGCAGTAAATATCAAAAATCTAATTATAAATAATTATGTGGTGAAGAAAAGACAACTTCAGCCCAGCAACTAATATTTAATCAGTTCAGCAAGCAGAGGAGACAACGTCAGACAGGCTTTTAGTCTTATTAAACCTCCTCAGCCTGATTTAGACTTCACCGTACTTCTCAAAGAAGCTATGAGAGAATCACTAAACAGATATATATTTTGCATGAGCAGGTGTGAAAAATGTAACATTTTTTTTTTTATTCATAAATTCATAAATTATTGTGGTTAACTTCTCAGAAGTGTCATCTAACAGATGAGAGTGAACAATCATATAAAATTCCCTGAAGCATAATACCAAATTGGTCAGTGAGAACATATTCAATGTTTAACTGTGTTGTTATCAACCGACTTGAAATTATCATTGGTTCTATGATACAAATTTGTTGTTTTAAAATGATAAAACCCTCCATCAAAATTTCATGTAATTCATGTTCTAATAATGACGAGTTATTTTAAGAAACTCTTTGTTATTTTTCAAAATTAATTGAAACAAAGATTGAATATTTCAGCAAAAATATAACAAAATGGTTAAATTTTAATGCTCAAGTTTATGGTTTTTTTAAAACTAATTAGTCAAAGAAGGAAGGACAAAACTCATGCCCCTTTATCTTTCAGTGCCTCTGAGACTAATAGGAGGAAGAGAAGGGGTTATGTTCAAGCCACAGACTTGACCCCAAAAGGCACCCAAGGCCCAGGTGGTGTTGTCAAACTAGGCAATGGATTAAGTTTACTATCCAAGAACTTAGACCACATAGAGTCAGAAAACATCATTTCATCTAATGTTCTAATAGTTTCACCGATTCTTTGTTCTGGACTGGTACTTTATCCTCCTGTGAAAGAATGAAAGGCAAAGTTGACTTCTGTAGAATTTAAACTCAGAGTGCAATGGGCTGGAACATTTACTACGAAGCATTTTGTTGTATATTCTAATGACTCAGCCAATTCACCACATAACATTTCGAAGCCCATCTTGTGTGTGTGTGCCTCCTTGTCCTGACATCAAGCAATAGTTGTAAATGAGTGATATTATCATATATACTGTCCTTTGTTTCAACCTTCCATGGAAACATATCCAGCCATGGGGATATATTACCTTGCTTGGGAATAAGTAAGGGTTGGCAACAGGAAAGACATCCAGCTGTAGAAAATCTACCTCAAACGAATTCTGTCTGGCCTATGAAAAAGTGGCTTTTAAAACGATGATGATGATGATGATGATGATTTGAAATATGTTTAGCAAGTCACATGACTGACAGCATAGTCACTGGTTTCAATACTTATTGTTTCTCTTTTCAAGGAGGTAGCATAGAACTAACAATAATCTGTTCTGTACACTCACTCCCTAATGCAGATCTGACAAAATTGAGCAAAATATAAATTATAAGGAAATAATGAATATACAATAATATGATTAGTTTGTTGTGTCTAGGGAGAGTCATAAAGCCAAAATAAAATAACACATGCACTGGTTCAGTTACTTTATTATTGGTCAATTGGTTAACTGGTTATATGGTTAAATATCTGGTTGAATATCTATCCAGCTAACCAATTGATCAGTCTGCTATTTATTGTTTGTCTATTCATCAAAATTCTTTCGCTGCTTCTTGCGTTATGATTCTCCCTAGACATAGCAAAATGAAGAATAATGATGCTGGTGAATGTTGAAGAAAACTGCTTTATCTCAAAGACTGTTCCAAAGAGAGAAGAAATGGGAGAGTAAGGGAAAGAAAGAGAGTTGCAAAGTATTTTGAAAAAGAGATATAGATAAAGGAAGAAAGAAGGGAAATAAAGGAAGAGAGAAGGGAGTAGATAGGACAAGAAGAGAAAGTAGAAAATGACAGTGGAAATGACAGATAAGGTATTAGAAAAGGTAAGTGTGTCCTAGAGAATAGAAGAAAAACAATAAATAAATACAAGAAGAAGCATTGTAAATTGAAGGGAAACAAATATTAAAAACAAAAATAGATAAAAACCCAATGTAAAAATAACAAGAATTAATTCATAACAGTTTACTAATTGGTGAAGATGTGAGCTAAATTATTCATAATGCCAGCAAGCTGAAGGAGACTAAAAGCATTTATTTGGCCCTATGAGATGTTGTTGAATCTATTGTCTACCTCTGCCCCTGTCAGTCAAAACCATTATGTTTAACTCTGGTCAACAAGAAGTCATGTAAAAATATAAGAATATAAAAACAAAAGTAATAATTGAGCAAAAATTAACTTAAGTGGCCTCTCCTGGTACAGAGAGCAATGTGTGTCAACTGAAGTTAATGAGTGGCCCAAGAATATCATTAAAAATGGAAAAAAAAAATAAAACAAATATTCAACTGCTCAGAAGGGATTTCTTAAGGGTTCTGAAAGTAGAAGATTACAGCCACTAATTATTGGGATTGTTTTCTTCATATATATTTCATATACTTTATGTCCCCTACATTATACCACTCCCATGCATTCTTGATGCTATATTCTTTGAAAAATATTGACAACTTATTTTTTCCTTTCTCTGATGTATATATATATATATATATATATATATATACGTATGTGTGTGTGTGTGTGTGTGTGTGTGTGTGCTTGTATGTATGTGGTTCAAAAAATGTACCAAACAAGCATAACAAGTTACCAAAGTGTATGGGTGTGGTAGATCAGTTCTGCATATCTCTCTTATCTATGATGTGATTAAACAGTTTTCATAAGTCCAGATAGGCTACAAAGCAAAATCCACACACTCTGTTATAGAAAAGAAACACAGACAATATAGACAGCATATAAGCATTAATACTGACTACATTTTCCATGTTCCTTATATTTATAAGTGCAGGTGTGGCTGTGTGGTAAGAAGCTTGCTTCCCAACCACATGGTTTTGGGTTCAATCCCACTGCATGGTACCTTGGGCAAGTGTTTTCTATTATAGCCTCAGCCCAACCAAAGCTTTGTGAGTGGATTTGGTAGACAGAAACTGAACAGAAACCTGTCGTATATATATATATATATATGTATGTGTTTGTTTGCCCTCCCCCCATCACTTGACAACCGGTGATGGCTTGTTATATTCCTGTAACTTAGCGGTTTAGCAAAAGAGACCGATAGAATAAGTACTAGGCTTTAAAAAATAAGTACTGGGGTCGATTTGTTTGACTAAAATTTCTTCAAGGTGGTGCCCCAGCACGGCCACAGTCTAATGACTGAAACAAGTAAAAGAATATATATAAATATATATGTATATATATCATCATCATCATCATCATCATCCTCCTTTAACGTCCGTTTTATTCCTGAGAAAATGACAACAGCAACATAAACAATTACAGAAACAACAGCAATAATCTTGCATAGACATTGAAATTTCATATGCAGAAGAGGGAGAATAAATAGGGGTTTTCAATGCCATTCATATCTTTCTTAAAGATAAACAAACTAAGCAAAGCAGTTCTATTTAGGAATTGAAACTGTATTAACTGACTGAAACAACTGCTGCAACACTCGAAAATTTACCAGATAACTGAATAAGTGAATGTTTTGGAATACAGGATTTGTTCTGTTTTGTTTTAATTTCTGATGCAGCTGCTTCTTTTCACTTTTTTTTCCAGTTTTATTTAGCTAACAGTCTTCTTGTTTCTTTGCTAGTTTTTTTTTTGTTTCCTAGAATTAAACATTCATGGAAATTTTTTCCTTTTTTACTTCTACTGAATTAAGTCTCACCTCTTAAGTGAATTGGGTTAAAGTGAATACATTAACAACAACATTGATGTAGAGATGCTGGAGTGCTGACAATCCTAAATAAATAGTACAGTGAATGGTTATTTCAGACTGTCTCATTGATCAATGCTGACTAAATTGCTTAAGCTTTGTATAGTGACCTACCCATGGACACCATTTGCCTCTGCCCCCCCCTCCTCCAACTTCACATATCATTATCAGTAGTTTTATCGTCATGATCACATTAGTGGTGACAAACAGTTTACTTTGTTCCTACTAACATTGAATTCTTGCTCAGGCCACTCCCCACATCCAAAAATCAATTAATCTGTTTATTTAAGGTCTTATTGATTTTCTAGGACTCACTAATATTCAATCTTATTATGTGTTTTTGTTTTTGTTTTTGTCCTTCTTTTGTTTCCTGTGTTTTTTCTATTAATTTACCTCATCTCTTATTATCTAGTTTTTTTACATTCTTCAGAGAAATACTCAGTTTGCAGAATAGTTTTTTTTTTTTTTTCTCATTTATGTTCCACTTAGCATTCTTCTATCATTTCAACAAGACTACCTTCTCATCACTTTTATAGATTCCCATTCTTCAATGTCTTCTCATTCTGAAAAAAAAAATGTTTTCTTCATTCCTCATCCGAAGCAGCTTAATATCTGTATTGTTGTTGTTGTTGCTCTCCTTGTTGGATAAGCTTCATCAACATTTGATTGAACCGATTAATGGTTGTGACATAGAAATCCAACATATCAAATATGGCGTAAAATTTGGCTGCTTATCCCAGTCAGTATATCACTGGTGCTTACCTCATCAACTTTGAAAAGCTTAGTTAGATTTTGGCAGGATTTCCATTGAGAAATCTTATCTAATGAACAGCTGAGATGGTCAGTCTTATATTCAGTCTAGTCTAGACAGATCTGCTCTCTATCTCTCAGCTATTACATTTTACATGTCCATTTTTAATTGTCTTTTTTTTATGTAGATTGAGTTGATTTGTTAAACAGTTTCCCTCTCCGTTAGTGCTTTATTCCTTTACCATTTTATCTGTGAGACAGCATTTTCTCACATTCACATCTGACAAATCAGAAGAAATTGAGAAGAAATAAATAGATATATAAAATGAAAGAAAAAATCAATGGTCATTTGAGAAATCTAATGGTTCTTACAACTGTATTTCTCAACATAGTTGTGTAGTTTCTTTGAACTAAACCATATTCAGTGGTGTCCATTTTGGCGGCAGTCATCTTTTGTTTGAAGGCATGTTACATTGAAAGAAGCTCATTCAATTGTGCTTTTCCCTTTTGGCTAGTGTCTCCTTTTGTCTGCTCATATTCAGCAGCCATACATCTCTTCATGTAACTTCATTCCAGAAACCAGCTGCAGTCTTCACACTTTCCTGAAAAGCTGTAAATACATAGATTTGCATGTTGAAGTTACATGGCTCTCTCTCAGTTCTTATGCTAACTTTAGTTTTCAACATATGAATTTTTTTCCCCTCCTCGGTAGATTTTTAATTTTCTTTGAATGACATGATTATATTCATCTTTACTATTTGCATTGTTACTACTACTATTACTACTACTATTACTACTACTACTACTACTACTACTACTACTACTACTACTACTACTACTTGGTGGTTGTGATAGTGGTAGCCACAATGATGGTGATGGTGATGCTGGTGTTAATTGTATGGTGAGCAAATTTGTGACTGGTTCTGTACTTGATTCTGTACACATTGCAGAAAGTATCAATACATATAATGCAACGTGAAATTAATGTCTCAGAGCACTCATATGTGCCAATACATCTGTGACAATGAAAGTAGATTTGTATTTCTTTCAACAGTTTTAAACTTGTGTTTTCTTGTTAGCATGTGTTTAAAAAGATAGTGAAATATATTGTTAATGATTGTATTTTCTAATGTTAACCATTTACAAGTAAAGCAATTAACAGTTGTTATTTAGTTGTTATTTACTTTCTGTTAACATCAGACATCTTTCAGTCTTGACTAGACCAACCTTGGCTAATCATATTCTACTCAGTTGATAAGACTTAGCATGATAGCAAGAAGGCAGGGATATATAGGGGTTGTGTCAGGTGGAGAATGACTGCCAATGGCAGAGGTGGTTAAAAGTAAGGGTGGGTGAAAAGAGCAAAGAATATGATGGAAAAAGCAGAGCTATTTGGATAAGGTTGAAGGAGAAGAGAGCAATTGGCAAAAACAGAGGCGGACAAGGGTTGAGGTGGACACTGACTGGCAATAGCAGAGGTAGACAAAGAGAGAGGTGGGCAATGAAACCCTATTGTATTTTTATTTTCTGATAAGTTAATTCAACCAAAACAAACAGGGGAAATTCATTAAATTGTAATGGTGTTTCAAAAACAAAAGCTCTGTTGAAAAATTTAAGTTCATGATTTAGGGTCAATTTCTAAATCATTTTGTCAATAATTTTAAATATGTCCAATGTAAATTTCAAAAGCCATTCTAGAAGTAAATGTTTCAACCACTAATTTTACCTGATGATTTGCACATAGAATAAACATTGAAAATAATTTTGAATATTAGAGCTATCTTTTCCCTTCATCACTACTCTCTTTATTCTCTGTACCCATATAAAATGTTTCCCCATCACCCCAGGAGGCAATACTGACCACTTTGAGGAGCACTGCTCAACACAATCTCAACCATTGTTATTCTCCTATATATCTATAATGGATTTTGTTTTTTCCTATTACTCTGAGGAAGCCAGGCAATATCCATAGTAGTTGTAAGAATTCCTGTACTGGGTGTGCAGATGCTGTTAGGCATAATTGGATAATGTAGGTCATATATTACTGGGTAAATGAGAGATGGGAATTGTTGGTTTTTCTGATCTATTTATTGTTGTTGTTGGAGTTTAAACAAACAGAGTGGGGAAGTTTTCAGGGAGATTTATCTTCTGCCTTGAACAGACTCAAAGGCTACATAGTAGACCCTACTCTGTTTCAGAGATAGCCACATAGTTCCAGCAGAAATGAGAAATGCAAGCATGTTTAAACCAAGTTAATGACTATTGAATGCGACTTTCATCTTTTTCTTTTATTAGTTAGTTAGCCTATTAAAGTGGGCTCTTGCCTACAAGTATTGAATGGTTTTCCTGTTTTATCACAACAATTTATTTTGACCTTTTGTTTCATATATAATTTTTTCATATGGTAGGTTGATTAAATGTCATGAAGGAATTGGGGGTAAATAATAGTTAGAACCTACTTTTTAGGGATTTTCCCTTTTACCTATTAGTTTCCTATTTTTTCTTCTTTTTCTTTTAATTCCAATCTACTATTGATTGCCAAAATAATCCCACTTTCCCTTTGGCATTATTCAATAAGGCAAGGTTCAGCCAAAGTTTCTTCTACAATGATAATCAATCACTTTTGTTGGTGTACAATGACAAAAATATAAGATTACTGTTATTCAACACTACCATACAAAAGTAGTTTCCTCTACCGTACTGTTTTTGATGATAATCTCTCCTTTTCTATAAAAAGTCTCTTCCCTGAAAGAAACCTGTAATATTTACCAATGTTTCCTTTTTTTGGTGTAACATTACACTTCCAAAAGGAAAAAAATAAATGCATATTTAAAGAAGCTGAAAGCTATAACAGTAACTGCATGACTGAAAGATCAATTCTAGTTTATTTCCACCTTAAAGTGCTGTAGTTACAGAAAGTGAGCAACATGTTGTAGGTGAGATGTAGGAAGTAAAATTGTGAAAGCCTGGGGGTGATTTATTAGTCCAATATCTTTGCTAGATGCATTAATTCATTAAAATATGCACCACAAGCAGCCACCTGAGATAATGCATCATTAATAAATCTAACTTTACCTTAAGCAGTTGCTTGCGTTTTCAATGGAGCGGTATATTTGATTTCCTTAAATGCTATATTTTATGTTAAGAGCTTATTAGAAATCTCACCTGGATGAGGAAATTATTCACAGTTGCAGAGTTCTTAATCTAATTGAGGTCAGTGCTTACAAATGCACGAAAAATATTGCAGGCAGCAAAATGCTTTGAAATTAAAAGAAGATTATCCTGTTATTTCACCAGATTTTACATTATTTATCAATCAGTTCAACGTTGTGATTAATAATCTTCTTTAGTTTAAATCATTTCACTTCATTTCAGTTAGTTTAACATCTTTTCCATGACTGTACAATATTTGCCTCAGTCTATGTAATTGTAAAATAGACTGAATGCACCTCACACTTCACAGTTCAATAATTAGTGTTAGAAACATTATCCAGCTGTAAAATACACACACCAACATCCATGAAAAATGTCTGATGCTTGTAGATTTTGAACCTATTCATTTTAATACAGTAAAAGTAGTTTAGATATAATAGCAGGCATGGATGTGTGGTTAACAAGTTTGTTTTGCAGCCAACTGAGTTTGGATTCACCAAAATTTCACTGCTTAGCATTTTAGGCAAGTGACTTCTATCATAACTTAGGTTTGATCAATGCCTTTGGAATGAGGTTTGGTAGATGTAAACTGTGCAGATCCTAACTGTATATATGTATTATTTATGTGTTTATGTTTGTATGTCTATGTATATCTTTCAACAATATAATCTGCTAACATCTGCAAGATGTCAATTTGTGAGAAAAATAATAAACTGGTACTTTCAAACAAAATCTAAGTGATATTTGTTGTGATGATGTAGCACCAACAATCCCTTGCTATCATTATCGTAAATGCTGTGAATCAGGGATTTTCCCACTGTAAACCGTTTACCAGCAATATTAGTGTTCACAAAATACAATAAAAATAACTTGCATGTGTGTTAGAAGAAAAAATAGTGAGTATTATTTTAGTCAAGTTTGTAGATTTCATAGCTTTTACCTTTCATTCTTCTGAATATATCCTGTAGAAATGTTTTACAAACTCTTCAGAGCAACATTTCTCTCTTGTGAAAAAAATTATACAATCAAATACAGCTGAGTCCATAAAGGAAATATACACATGTAGGCTAGAAGACATAGACAATACACCCTCACAAAGTCTTGTACAAGAAGTTGTACACAAGTCAGTATGAAGTTGTTATTGGTAAACAACAAGACATTTATTATTCTATCTGTTTATTCCAATGAGTCTTCCTACATTTTTTCAACCTCTTACCTTACATTTTTGTTTTGGCTAATTTTGTTACTTGTTACTTGCTTACAGCTTTCCTATTTCCAGTTTACTTTTGGTTTTTCTATTATTTCTGGGGTTTTGTTATTTTTTTTTCATCCTCCAAATATATTTCTGTTGCACTGTTTCTTTTCTTTATCTCATTCTCTCACTAATTTATTTTTCACTTAATGCTCAAAGACAATCAAAGCATTAGAATATAATAACAAAATATTGAAAAAAAAAAAAAGAAACATGTATATTTTGTTTTACCTTTTTCTTTTTCTTATTCCATTTTGGTTATGTTTTAGTGTACACTCAATCACTTGATATTTTCTTAAGGAAATGATAAAATAATATTAAGATTCTGATATCTTGTGAACCAAATATATATGATACCAAGTGTAATTATTATCAGTTTCAAATAAACAAACAATATTAGATGTGTCTGTATATACAATATAAGTGTGTCACTTTATCTGTGTGTGTGTGTGTGTGTGTGTGTGTGTGTGTGTGTGTGTGTGTGTGTGTGTGTGTGCACATGTGTGAGTGTATGTGCACACATGTGTTCATTAAAATTTTAGGCTTCACTCCATCACTAGTTGGAATGTTTAAAGTAGTGATAGAGTGACATCTCAGTTCCAGAGGATTCAATTAATTCTACCATGTGAATCAGGTAATTTTTATTTATCATTTCTACATTCATGTGTGTGAATGTCTAATTTATACATACATACATACATACATACATACATACATACATACATACATACATACATACATACATACATACATAC
>JAOPUL010000001.1:11053014-11063354 GCA_027564515.1 Octopus rubescens | reverse complement strand
TGGCATATAACTGGTCAGAAAGTTATTGATAGTTTCACATCTACTATTACACTTGACAATATAGACGACTTATCAAACATGCTAGCTGAAAGCATCTTGGTCAGTTTGGTAGTGAAAAAAAAAAAACAAAAAAAAAAGCCTTTCTGAGAGGGTAAGAAGGTTTGTCTCCTCATGTACAGTTCCAGTCATAACTGAAGTGTGTATGCTTTTTCTGTTCTTTAGTCTTAAAAGAGGAAAGACCAAGTTTCCAGAATTAATTTTCTCTCGTGTGGGTAGCAGCTAAAAATTTTACTATTTTAATTCAAGAAGGCACCTGAATCATATAAATTATTTAGGATCATTTCCTTCATAGCTAAGCAAAGTTTGCATTATCTGTTTCCATTGAGGTACGGCCCAGGTTGTTTCAGCAGCTTCTAAGGAATGAGTGCCATACAAAATTAACTAGAGTTTATTTTATATGGCATTCCCGCCTCTTTTAATCATTGGCTAATATTGTAACATTGCATCTCACTGGGATTCTAAAAGAGGACCTTTGGTTATATAGCCATGCCTTAAATAAGCCCTCTGTTGCTCCAACTGATTTCCATGTGTGTGTCTTTTCATTGCTGCTGCTACACTTGGATACCACCTCTGCTTCATAAATCAGCCTCAGTGTTGCAGTGACAATTCACTGGATACTCACTGCTAACCCTACATGAGCATTCAGTGGAGCACCTAGTATAAAAGATATTGGTGAATGCTCCAAAGTCCCATGCAAAGGCTGGCTGCTCATGTAGGGTTAGCAGTGAGTGCCAAGTGAATGGTCGATTCAACACTGAGGTTGTGGTCTACAAAGCAGAGGTGGTGTCCAAGAGTAGCAGCAGCAACGAAAAAACATACTCATGGAAATATGTTGGAGCAACATAAGGTCCATTTAAGACTAGGCTTAAATAACCACTCTTTTACGATCCCATAGATGTACAACACTACAACATTAGCCAGTTAAATATCACAATTAAAAAAAGGCAAGAACTGGAAAATGCTGGAACAACATGGGCCATACCTCAAGGGAAGCAGAAGTGCAAACTTTGCTTAACTGAGAAAACAATAACCCTAAAAAATTTGCACGATCTAAGTGCCTTCTTGAATTCAAAAAGTGAATTTTTTAGCTGCTGCTCTCATGACAAAAAATTTGATTTGGAAACTTGGTCTTTCCTGTTTGCAGACTAAAGAACAGGAAAAGCTGTGGCAGGAATTGTACAAGAAGATGCAATTCTTCTTTCCCTCTCAGAAAAGGGTTTTTTTCACCACTAAAGTGACTAAGACCTCCATCAGTAAAGAGGCTATGTCTGATGAGTCTTTTATATTGCAAAGTGCAATAGTAGATGTGATACCAATGGTAACTTTTTCACTATTTATATACCATAACCTAGACTACACTGGTCAACTACATAAAAGTATAACTGCTCAAAAATAACTTTTAGAGTGAGCTTTTTCTGAGTTATGGACAACTGAGTGATATATATATATATATATATAGAGAGAGAGAGAGAGTAGATGAGAGCTAGATATGCTCAGTATAGAAAACACGTAGTAGTGCTCAAATGAATTTGAACTTAAAGCTCCAAATTCTTCATTGAGAACTAGGTCCACTGCATCAAGAGTAGCTATAAGAAAAATCCAAGATGAGCTGATATGGAGGTAGTGATGCAGATAAACACAAATAGGTTTATCACACTGACACACACACACACACACACACACACACATATATATATATATATGTTTGCATGTTTATGTGAGAAGCCATGCATGCACACAACCAACATACACCATAATGTGTTGGCAGTGAAGGCCCATAAACTTGTTTTGATTCCTAGTAGACGCCATTTTATTTCATGTTATTATTGTTCCCCAGAAAAGTATAATCATCTCACCGGCTATTAAAAATGTCTAAGATGATGAAAAATCACAGCTACGTGTTTTCATGGTATATTCTGACACTATCATAACAAACCCAAACAGTGGGGTAGATACTGCTATATTATCTTTGGAAAGGGATAATAAATACACATATGTACGCATATATTGCATAATATATATTAACTTTCACATGAAAGGAAAAATATAATATTTTATCATATTATCACACACACACACACACACACACACACACACACATACATATATATATATATATATATATTCAGGAATGAATTTGAATTATAAACTAGAAGTAAATATTGTAAAATATCCACAAATGTGTTCTCACTAAAAATATTTGTTTAAAATGAAATTCAAAGAAACTTTCTAAACTTCAAGCCTTAATCAATAACATGATTTCATTATTTACTTTTTTCTTCAGTGTTCCACATAAAATTTAAATATTTCTAATCCCACTGTGAGCATATATATATTCTGCACAACTCCATAACTGAATGACAATATGTTCAACTGAGTTGTATTTTTTTATACAGTTAAAGTTGTATATATATATATATATATATATATATATACATATATATCTTTATATATATATTTTGTGCACATCTGCAACAGATTTTTCTTGTACAAAAGCAGTGTGTATATTGTTCCATGTATATTTATTACATTGGTTATAGATATTTGTGTATGTTAAGTTTTATTTTTTATTTTATTTTTTATTTTTTATTTTATTTTAGACCTGTATGAATTTAAGATTTTAACAAAACACATAAAACTATGTTTTATTTTTACTATGTATACTCTCTCTCTTGCTCTCTCTCTCTCTTTCTCTCTCCCTATATATATATATATATATATATATATATGTGTGTGTGTGTGTGTGTGTGTGTGTGTGTGTGTGTGTGTGTGTGTGTGTGTGTACATGTGTATGTGTGTATATATGTATGTATGTTATTTCATACTCATCTCTTCTATTTGTACCCCTTTTGAATACACAACAAAGGAATATTTATCAAAAGAGAAATGAGGGATTTCTCTAAAAGTTAATGTTATTTTCCTTTTATGAATTTAGTGATTGTTTTAATTTTTATCTATTCGAAATCTTCAATATGTGATTTATCTTTCTTTTTTCATTCTTGTTTTTCTGTTGCACAATATCTCAGATATTGAAAAGACCAAATAAGAATTTTTATTAAGAACAATGGCTTTATTTAATATTTTTCTTTTTCAATAAAAGTTAAGGACTGCTCATTTTATAATAATGGAATTTAATATGTTACTTCTGAAATACTTTAAAGTATAATAATCCTTTGAGTAGGAAATACTTGGTATTATTTTCTCAGACAGGATAATTCTATAGAATTTGATTTCTTTCTTAGATGTGGAAACAGATTAAGCCATTTTCCCAATACCCTTTTCCATACTTTTATGACAGTGAACTAATTCTATAGATTTATCTTTAAACATAGCCTCAAGTTAAAGTGTATATAAAATAAATGCATTGATTCAAAAGCATTTAGCTACGTGTAGCTTTATTTGGATAAGACTGACTAGGGTTTGAAGGATTTGAACTAAAATTCACCCCAAATATCTGAACAAAAGAAAGTCCTAATTGAAGAGTTATTAGACTGGTGGAAAGTACAGTTCAAATACTATAGAAAAGCCAAGTTGATTACTTCTTCTTCGGAAATGGGACATTTTGGTTATCTAACATCTTATACAACTGTCAACTACTAATTACGCTTTACTGCTTTATCATTGGCATCATTGTGATTATTTTCCCACTCATTCTTTTTCTCGTGATAACATAGTTGAAATGGTTCTCTTTAATTGCTTTGCACAACCCAGTCATGTCTTAAGCTAGTCTCCGTATCAATCCCATATCTCTAAAATTGGTCCTAATTGCCTGATTCCATGTTTTTATAAACCAACTGCAACTCTAATTGTGTCTGACCGGCAAACAATGAAGTTTGTTTACCCAGTTCACATTATCTGCGCTTGTCAGCTACTCACTGAATTGCCATCTATTTTTCTCTCTTCTACAAATATCACTTGATATTCCTTCTATTTTTAAAGACCTAATGGCTCTGAATTTACTGAATAACTCACAATTATATTCACCTTATACATTAAATACTATGAGTATTTTCAATGACCTAGAATATTCTATAATAATATAATCAAGAAAGTATATTTAATGAGTTGCTTGTTGACATATTTAGAAAGTTTGTTTACATATTTATTAATATGTTGATACTTTCATGTAACTATATGTATACAGAAACTAAATAAACATTTGCATAAATAATTAACTTTTTAAGTAAAGTATTTTGCATATTTTCTAAGTTCAATTTCAAGTTACACTCGTTATAACTTTATATACAAATTATATACATGAAATCCATATTCTAAATAATGACAAAAATATTTAGAAACCTTCATAAAAGTTTCAATTCCCAATCACTAGAGAAATATAAAAAGAGATATAATGTTTTAAGGTTAGAAACTAGCAATATATTTTATGTGAAATATTTGACTAATTGTACTGCATTAAATTTTTAGCAGAATTGTGAATGCAAGATGTATTTTCAGATTTGATAGCTGAAGCTGAAAGTATATCATCTATACTCAGCAAAGCTATAACAAAAACAAACTCCGATTTAGACTGAGAACCACTCTTAACATTAAATCTTATCAAGAATGTAAGTTTTAAAAGTTGATAGAAATATATTATATTTCTATTGACTTTTCTGCATGTTTTCCGCATTGCTTGTAAGGAGAGTACATTATCTTTTAGAAATATGATATTTGTCTAATAAAATACACTTGTAATTTACTTCCACAATCAGTACACCCTATTTCTATGCAAATTAAAGACTATTGAATTAAATCTTGCATGGATAGCTTTGTAAATGACAGTTATTTTAAAAACTAAATGAAATGGAATGGCTGTTTAAATGTTTACTTAAGTCTTAGCTAAGTAAATTGGTTTCAAAAGATTAAAACACTTTCAAAAATTACCTTTCATATTTTATTTCATTGACTACAGCTATTTTAGGTTTCAACGAATCAGCAATTAGAAATGAAGAGATGTTACATAGACAAATATTTAGTTGAGAAAATGAATAAAATAGGTAAAAAAAAATGGTTAAGAAGTCGCATTTTCTTTGTTGATTCTTTTTTGTTGTTGTCTTCTCAGTATTTACTGAAACTTCTTATAGTAACTTGTATACAAAGAATAATTGCTAATTCTTCAGAGATAACAGTACCATAAATATCAGTTTAAATATTAGGTATTCCAATTCTTTTCACACCTGCTTAACACTGCTTTGTGGTGCCATCATTGTTTAATCTTCCTTATTAATCCTTTACAGATTTCATTCCAGCAACATAAACTATCTTCTAATCTCAAATCAGCCACTGAAAGAATTATTAAGTTCTATGGCTGACATTTAAAAATCAATTTGCCATCATAATGCATAAAATTGCTACAAGTCATCTCAAAATAAAGCAGCAAACTGAAGTGACATCAAAGTAGTGTCAAATGATCACTTTGGTATATTTATTCAAGAAAAGAGCTTCTATACATTTTCAATAGATTTCTAGGAAAGTGATGGGAAAGTCAACAGCAATAAATGCTGGTTACTTTGTACTTGCAAACATATTTCTTCACTATTATGTTGCATGAGAGAAAGAAAAATATTATAGAACACATTCTAGAAAATAACTTGATAAAAGTCTAAATTGAAACAAAAAATAATTTCATTTAAATCCTTTTCTAGAACTAAGAATTTTCTTTTCAATGGATTCCTTTAGTATTTGTAAATGTTCAACAAGGGTAATAAATTTATCTTTCCTCTTCTGGATAGTTTTGAAGGAAAGATAAATTTATTACCCTTGTTGAACATTTATGTTAGAATGCAGCAACATAGAAACATAAATGAAAATTTGGAAATTTATTTTCCTGCTATTTGAAGAACTATTCAAGAAGTAACATTAATGTTCAAACATCAACATAGTATAAACAAGTTAAAAACAGAAAACCTGATTAAGAAATATAAAAAAAAGTTAGGGTTTCTAATTGTTATTTCAGTTTTAAATAAAAATTTCTTCAATTTTAATCAAATTTCCAGCAGAAGAAAATATTCTCTGTGCATTCAATATTATTATTTAGTTTTTGTTCTGGATAAATCTTTTATAAGAAAACAATATAGTTAAAAGAAAGCAGTAAATTTTTCAGTTGGTGGTTTTAAAATTCTGTGTTTATATAGGAACATATACATATAGCCAAGCCTAATACTAAGAAATATAAAAGATACTAACATGTCAACTTTGGTCTATAATATGATTTACCAGAACATTTCAGGTATAACTTTATTTTATTCTAAATAATTTTATTAAATTGATTACAACGGAAAATAAAGACATCATTCAATTTTCTACAGAAATGTTCAGAAAAGATTTCCCCACTTTCATTTTCGTGCAAATAAAAATTTAAAACAACTATTGTTTTTTTTGTTGTTTTTTTTTTTATTTTTCTTCTATTTTAAAAAATATTCTTCTCTTCAGATGATGTTAGTGTTTGCATTGTACATTCTGATTTCAGTTTCCAGAAAAGTGCTGCTATTGTAAGACTGAAATTTCTATAAATAAAATAAATTCCAAAAGTAGAGACAGAATGCCATAAAATTTAAATCTGTTTATAAAAATAAGACAGTAGCAGATCATTTTAAAGAATAGCATCAACTCCTTTAATAGCATAAAAGCCCAGTCTAACCTCTTTCATTCTTATCGCAGTAACCATTTGCATTGAAAATAGAATTTTAATTTATATTTTGACAATGTATTTAAATACCATCAACACTAAATTTTTAAATTTAGTAGAGAATTTTCACAACTTATAGGATTAACTTGTATTGAAAACAAACTAAACTACTTGTTTCTATAAGAAAGATGACTTAATGTTTACCTAAAAGCTTCATACAAGAATGACTTTTACATAATACAGATACATACACAAACACACATAGAAACAAACACACACACAATCTGATTGTGATCTTAAGATTTATTTATGTTGATTTTTATATGATTATTTGTAAAGACTTGAAAACAAAATTTGTTAAATTAAGAATTGTATATGAATAAAGTGTTTTTTTTATCTTTATTTAGGTAAGTATCCATTAGAAAAACGTCAAACTAAAGTCATTTACAGAAATCCAGGTAAGTTAGAAATCCTATTATTTGTGAAACCTTAAAATAGGAAATACACACAGTATTCATTTTTTTTTATTAGTATGTGACTTCCATAAAGATCTGAAAGTGAGTTTGTTATTTTTGTTCAGACTATTACAGAAATAATATATAAGAAATAATAACCAAAGCAATATTATGCATTGCCACTTTAATATTCAACATGTTTTATATATGAGGTATAAGCTCAATGCAGTGAACTGCTGACTATAGAGTCATAAGTTTAGCTCTTATGACAGTCACTAGGTTGTGCCTTGTGCAAGGCTTTTAACTCTGCTTGCTTCAATTTACCTTCCTGAACAGAAATGGGCTTCACTTCCAACTGTAAAAACAATTGCTTCAACAAATTAACATTTCACCTATGCTGCAAGTGTAGAAAAATTAATATAAAACAGTACAAATGTAAATATATTTTGAAATTTGGAATAATAATTTTTGACTCGGTGTACTGGGTCTCTGCAGAGAGAAGATAATTGTAAAAGTATTCAATAGCTAGCATGCAGTACCAACATGATTGAGATTGTCACTGGTTCTTAAATACAAACACATTCCATTTTAATGCACCTGATACTGCTCCTGGTTCTATGATGCAAAATATCCCCTTTTAAGTGTTATTATTTTTATGGAAATCTTCCATCAAAAGTTTCATGTAAGAACTTTTAAATTGTGTTCTAAACACCAGAATCATAAATAAAAATTATCTATTTTACTAAATCATTCTAAATTCTTAATTATTTTCAAAATTTTCTTAAACATATAAGTTGTGTATTACTTCAATATATTCATAACAGTCATATTTCATAATCTCTTATGAAATATGAACGTAAGAGATTTTCCTCATTCTATCAAATTCCTTATTTGATCAGTTACTTCTCAACTATGAACCTTCGTAACCAGAAATAAAATTTTGTTTTTCCTTTGGGCTACATTGGTATTAAACAGTTAGATTAGCTATTTCACATGTAATAACATCAATAACAACAAAGATCTCTAATTTTAACAAATTTTCTTTGTAAAGAATGAGTTAGTCAGTTGAGTCAACTACTAATGAAAAGCAAACATGGTAAAGTAGGAACAGTAAACTCCAGTAGGATTTGAACTCTGAAAATAAATAAATAAATAAATGCTACCCCAGCATAGCCACAGCCAAACAGCTAAAACTATTAAAAGATTAATAGACTTATAATTAAATACCATAAGGCATTTTGTCTGGTATTCAACTACTGTCAATCCACTAACATTGGGAACGGTAACAATAATTACAATATTAACAACTACAAGTTTTAGTCTCTTGGCAAAATTTTAAACTCAGTAACCCTTATTGATTTTGATAATTACTTCTTTGGAAACCATTTTCTCTAAAGGTGAATGGAACTACAACTGAAATTACTTGGTGAAATAGTTCTAAAATATTCATAGTTCTCTTAATAATGTAGTTACTTTTGTCATGCAGTAATACCATGTTCACACATGCAAATGTGGCAGACTTAATTTCAAAGCTGATCATGGACACGTCTCTGTTATTTCTAATGGTGTGAAGCATTTAGAGTAGAATACCAAGAACATTTACAAATTCATGCATTCAGCCAGGTTTTCTATGCAGTCCAATTATGTTAAAACATGCTTCTGCAAGACAGTGCACATAATGGAAGTGTTGCCAAGGCAAATTGTTCTTCAATATCATGCATGACCCAAAATAATTTGATTCAGCCTTTTTTATCATCATCATCATCATCATCGTTGTCATCAATTTTATGCTTTCGAAGCTGGCATGGGTTGGACAGGTCATCTTCCTGTATGGTGTCTCAGTATCTGTTGCAATTCCATGTCTTTTATTTTATGAGATCAGATTTAACAGCTTCTTCCCATGTCTTATTTGGTCTTCCTCATCCACAGGCTCATTTGGCACTTCATTATCCAACTGACATCCTCAATATGCATCACATGTCCATACAAGCATTGTCTTCTCTCTTGCATGCTACAACTGATACCTCTTAAATCTAATTTTTGTCTCAGGTCAGTTTTACTCCATCATTCATGCACATTACACATCCAGTGAAGACTGCTTGCTTCATTTATTTTCAGCTATCGCACATCCTCTGCATTGAATACTCAAGTTTTATTACCACACTCAAGCATGATGCTATCTACCCTTCACTCAGAGTGAGAATTCCATTGTTGCCAATAAACATAAAAGTACCCTAAACTTTTACCCCCTCTGTTCTTAGTCTGGCTCCTATGGTTTTAGAGCACTGACCTTCACTGCTAATTAGGTCACCTAGGTTACAGAAGCTATCAGATAATTCTAAGGAACTTTCTGAGCATTTAAAATAATTTATTTCATGTGTGTTCTTAGTGCTAACTATTGTATATTTTCAACATATGAAATCTTTCTTTTCTGTGCACCTGCCTGTATTACCACTCTACCTCTTGTGTACCAATACATGAGGTACACTATATTGAATTTCTGACAACTACTTTTCTGCAGTTCAAGCATGACTAATTCCCAGTTGACTGGAGAGTTCTATGTTCTTTTCTGATAGGTTTAATTTGAGGCCTGTAATTCTAGTCTTTGATTCCTTGTTTGGAATTTCTTCTCTAAATCTTAATCAGATTAAGCTAGGAGAACTATGTGACCAGCATGGGAGTTCCTATGGACAGTTGGTCTTAAACTCCTCTATTATGGCAAAGAAAACTATAATAAGCAAGAGGAGGCTGAACATCTACCTGCACACTAATTTCCTTATGGAACTCATTGCTAACGGCAGTTCTATACATGTTTTGCACAGCTCTAATGAGCCACTCATCTTCACCTAGATTTTTGTAGCAGCCATCAGATGATCAAAGAGTGTGGTACTCTGTGAAAGGTCTTCCCCAGATTAATGAGTATTTAGTATATAATAAAATAGAATACAAAATATTATTTACAAATTACATCAAATCATGAATTTTAATTTAACATAGTTGTGTGGCTAAGATGTTTGTTTCCCAACCATGTTTGTTAGAATCAGCCCCACTGAGTGGTACCATGAGCAAGTGTCTTCTATAGTCCCAGGCCACCCAGACGCTTGTGAGTGAATTTGGGAGACAATACCTGAAAAAAAAAACTGTTGTATATATATATATATATATATATATATATATAATGATGATGATGTCTAACC
>JAOPUL010000001.1:10823238-10836105 GCA_027564515.1 Octopus rubescens | reverse complement strand
GTGTGTGTGTGTGTGTGTGTGTGTGTGTGTGTGTGTGTGTGTGTGTGTGTGTGTGTGTGTGTGTGTGTATAAGATTTCTTGCATTAGTATTTGTGTGGTTTTATAAAATTTTACTTCAATGCAATTGAATTCTAATAAATAAATAAAGATTAAATCAAATAAAAAAAGGACTAAAAAGTGTCAAGCATCAAGTTTAGTATGTTTAATCTCTGAAACAGTAGGAAAACTATTTTAACTCTCGTGATCTTGCACAAAATAAAAATTATAACAATACTGAATTTTTTTTATTCAAAGGCACTTACAATTTTAATACATATGACATTAAAAACAGGATTCTTTATAATCTTTATAATCTTTATCAATATTACATATAGACTAGATAGAATTTTATGATGGTCATTCCTATTGTTTATAACATTTCACAAACATTAAATTAGTACTATTTTATTTCCTCCATAGTATATAGTATAACATTGATTTAATTCTTTTGTCGCCAAATTGTCTCAGGTCACCTCAGGGTATTTTATATAAAACCACCCATTTTAAAATGTTCATATTTAATCTAAGTCTCCCTATTATAATTTAAAATAAGAACTATTTGCTAACTTAAGTTCCAGATACCAGTAAATGAAAAAAATTAGTTATTTTCTTAAATTCTTCAATGTTTTTTAAATTTTCAAAATAATTTAATATTTAGGCAGTGAAATATTTCCTTAGACAAAAGAATGACAAAAGAATTATAATTTGTTGTTTCCAAATGTTCAATCTTTTTACAAGGCAACAGAAAGGGAAACATACACAAAGTCACTTTAGACTGCAGATAAAAGCTTCCACAAAATATTCCCTATTAATGTTGGATAGAAATAAAATGGCTGGATATGATTTTGTTAGAGTAAACTCACAGAACTTCAGTTCAAATCCATTGCAAAAGCAGTTTGTTTTGTATTTGGGTTATATACTTAATTAGAAATGCATATTTTACTCAGTTTACTGTTGGAAACATAATAGATCACCTTGGAGTAGTATTACTAGTGATAAATTAGACTAGTTTCTTATCCAGAGGAAAATTTATTGTTTGCTCATAGCTACTATAGCTATTTAGATTTACATATCTACAACAGTTGTTCAGATATATTCATGACCAGACTGAGTAAGTTACATAGAAATAATCAATACATTAATTAATTTAAAAGATAATTTCAGCATATGACAAAAACAATAGTTTTTCATTTATGGCACACACATTGATTAGTTGTTCAATATTCACAACAGAGAAACTTCATTAAAATTATATAAATCCAACATTAGTATTGATGAAAGTTATAGAAAGAGCTGAGAAATCTAATTTAGAAATAGAAAAGTAAATTGAATAATAGTTTCTATCATTCCAGAAATGAATACATACAATCAGAATATGAAATAATAGTAATAGTTGTCATCTACTTCAATTCCATCATTCTCCCTTTCTTTAGCTTTCCACAGTTTCTGTCAGAGCAGAAATCAAGCACATTAAAGTTGCAATAGATTGGAATAGAAAAGTAGTTGAACTAAGATATAACTGTTACCTAGAAAAGTTGAACTCACTGAAGCAGCTAAATATAACACAGAGAAGATCAAGAGTTGACAAAATTATCAAGTCTTAGATCAGCACTGATCATCAGAGTGTCACTTCTATATTAAGATATCACTCTGGGAGAAAATGAATTCTCTTAATGCATATTTAAAGAGAGGAAGATGAAGTAATTTGGACTGTATTGCTTTTTGAAATGAGATACTACAGTTTGATATAGTCAGAATAAAGCAAGTGCGGCAGCAGCAGCCATCAAATATTTCAAAGGCAGCAGAGATACTCATTGGTGCAGCAAGGCAGAGAAAATAAGCTCAGTGTCAGTGAAGCCATCTATGATAAGTGTGAATGAGATGCATCTGGCATTTAGAGAAGCATCACCTCACAAAATTTCAAGATGAACAATAGCATCCAACCATCTTCACTTAACGTCTTCAAACTTGTCATTATCCTTTATATACTTGTCAGCAGTGTTGTCAATACTGGAGATGTCTATATCCACTTCTATTTCCTTTTCCTCCACTTCCTCATATCAACATCATCTTCATAATTGTCCTCAAGAAAAAATTCATGCTTTTTAAGTGGACATAACTTCATTCTGTATTATGAAGAAATATCACAATTTAATGCAATTTGTACTATTCACAAATACATAGTGAATTTGCATGTGCATGTAGAGGGAGAGAAAGATAGATGCGTCTATCAATATGTAGAAGTGTATTCAGGTTAGTATAAACAAGTTAATCTACATAAATGTATATTTCCACTTCGATACAATACATTTTATTTCTACACATAAACCAAGATTTACAGAGCTATTTCCTTGCTATACCTTGACTCAATTAAAAAGAACAAAAACCATCATGTCTCTCTTTCTATCTTTTGACACCTAAACTGTGTTTTACCTTACGCCAAATATCAAAATTTAGTCCTTTATTCTTTCACTTGGTCACTCCAAATACTTTACTTGGTATACCCCTTCCTTCCTAGATTGTAACTTACTTGATCTTGCTTGTCTTCTTAAATTATTGTTTAATCGGTTTCTACATAGATATATTAATTGAACAATAACCACATTGGCATCACAAGTCAGGGAATGGCTGCAAATGTTTTGAATGCTACTTTCTCTCGGCTAACATAAGGAATTTTTTAAAAAACTGTAAGTTTGCTTGCAACTTCAGTGGTTATCTATAAGACATGTGGAGTCTTTTTCTTCAAAGAAAAGAAGTAGTAAAAAAAAAAAATTATTTATTTCTAAAGCAGCAACAAATAAACTTAGAGAAGAAATGTAAAATAGATTTAGTGTGTCAGACAAACTGCTTTAGCTCAGTATTTCTTCTGTCTTTTTTTTTATGTTCTGAGTTAAAATTCCACCAAAGTTAACTTTGCCTTTCATCCTTACAAGATCGATAAAATAAAGTACCAGTTGAACACTAGAGTCAATGTAATCAACTAACCCTTCCCCCTAAAATTGCTGGCCTTGTGCAATTTGAAGCAATTATGTCATAACTCATTGCAAACCAAAACGAGTAAAAATTAATTACTTGCTATCAAGTATTTGGAAGATAAAACCTTTACAAAAAGTATGTGAACAGTAACCTTCCCAGATAATCTGGTTCCTGTTCCCAACAGTTAAATGATGTCAAGTGTTGATAAAGACAAAGACTTACACAAATTCAAAGACTCAGTTTTTAAACAAAATAAATCTGCTGCCTCCACAATGACAATGATGACGATAACAACTACACCAACACCAATGTTAATGACACTACAGACACCAGCAATGCCAATCACGACAACAACAACAACAACAACAACAACAACAAAAACTTAGGTACAAGGCCAAACATTTCAGAACTTAGGACTTTTAGTTGTACTGTATTTTATTCATCTCAGGAAGAATGAAAGACAATGTTAGTGACTAAATTTTATGAAGCCTTTTATCTAATGTGCCACTAATTCTACTATTAACTACTCTAGCACAAGTCCAAATCTTTATAGGAACAGCTGTATAGTGAGTCAAGTCAAACCAGTACATTACTATGCTTAAAGCAAAGTGATTTCAATTCAAATCACAGAAGAATATATCAAAATATTGTAAGGCATCTTCTATATGTCCAGCTGCTATAGTATTTCTGTGAACTACACCACTATCATGACAATAATAATCATAATTCATTCTTTTTTATTGGCCACAAGGGCTAACAAATGAAAAACATTAAATGACAATACAATGGGGAACAATACAAAATGGTTTTCAGGGTCGTGACACAGACAGGACTATGTTGACACACACATACACTTTTGTGGATGCTCAAATGTAGATGCTCTCATCAATTTTTGATGAATGAATGTTCCTGTTCTTTAATCAACAGAACTAGCGACTCACTGACTTATAGCTTAAGTGGTTGAGTACTCCACATACACATTTACTTAGGTAGTGGACCTTTCAATAACAGGTTAAATCTATGCAAAAGGCTTCAGCTTTGTTTCCATCTCCTCAGTTTCACTGGCAAGATTTGAACCTACCAAAGTCTACAACAAGAGACAGTTGCACAAGTTTCCACACAGTGGGATTGAATCCAGAACAACAGGACCCCCAACATGAACTTCTTAAAATTGCAGACAAGCTTCCAATATACATATATATCCAATGCACACATACACACGTACATCCTACACACAAGGATATATATGCATATTAGAATTTTTCTCATTGTTCTTAGATTTACTAAAAAAATATAAATAAAAAATTCTAAATGAAATTAATTTTGCTTGCGTTTTTTTACATTCATTTATATATTTATTTAATTTTTAATTATTTATTTTGTGATAAAGAACAAAATCATGGCATCAATATGAAGGAGTTCTTTTAGACATAACTGGAATTAAATAATTTAGCCACTCGATAATTTATTACTTACTTCTGTAACCAATACGATGAGCAGTGTTCTCTGAATGAATATGTGGTATGTGACGTAGCTCTTTGAGAAGTTAATGGCAAATGATGGATCTGGTGACAGAAGAGAGAGAGAGAGAGTGAGTGAGAGCAAGAAAGAAAGAGAGATTTAAGTAATCTCAGATAACAATATTGTTCATCTTGTAAACAAGAGTAGATTCGTTGTTGTTGTCACTGTTGTTGTTATTGCTGTTGTTGTTTTAAATACTGTATTTTGTTAGTTTTCTTGCCTTTTTTTTTTTTTTGCTGTGTTGTGTTTTGTTTTAAATCTAACAATGTTCACTGTTCGTGTCAATTATAAAGTTATTACCGAAGATGCTGTTCCTTCTAATATCAATTGTAAATGGATGGAATTGTCTTTTAAACTTGATATTTTAACAAAAAGAATTTATGTATGTCTGTGTCTCAGCATAATGTATGTGTGTGTGTGAAAGAGGGAGAAATAGAGAGAGAGAGAGAGAGAGAGAGAGAGCATGTATATGTGTGCATATATGTGATTACATGTGAACGTGAGTGTAAATGTGTATGTGAAATGTGAATATGAACAGGTTCATATTTGTAGTGTTAGTGTGTATGTGAGAAATGTGTGTGTGTAGTACCCATGTGTGCGGTGGTTGAATGTATGCTTGTTTGTGTATAAAAGACTTTAATAGGAGAAATGAATGAGAAAGAATTTAATGGATGGTGGTGTGGGCTAGGTGGGAGCAAAGTACAATAGGAGGAGGAAAAAAATTAGAAATGTGTAACAGAATGAGACTACAATAGAAAGACAGACAAGCAGAAAGAAAGAAAGAAAGAGATTGAATGAAACAGAATGTAATAGAGAGAAAGCAGAGAGAGAGAGAAATTGAAGAAAGTGTAATAAGGTTTTGTGTTTAAAGGAAAAGGTGAGACAAAGATTGGAGAGAGGAATAGAGATAACGAATGTAGAAGAGACGAAAAGAGATGGCAATATAAAGAAAGAGAGGGGGAGGAATGAGAAAAATATATGAGAGTGGAAGGTGTAATAGTATTATGCAATATTACAAATACATGATAAAGATGCAGATATAGGAATAAAGATGAAAAAGAGAGAGAGAGAGAGAAATGTGAATTAGTAGAAAAGAGAAAAGTTGAGAAAGATACACAGGATAGAAAGAAAAGTGAAAAAAAGAAAAAACTGAAATGAAAGAGAGTGAGAGTGAGTGAGTGTGTGTGTGTGTGTGTGGAGAGAGAGAGAGAAAGAGAGAGAGAGTAGACAGAGAGTGAGGGAGAGTGTAAAGAGACAGACAGAGAGAGATGTTGAGAGAATGTGTTTGAAGGAATTGCTGCATATACTAAGAGAGCTTGTCAGTTTTCAGACACACTCATGTATCCCATTTCATTACTTGATAGCTTTTAACTTTTCAAGACTTAAATTTCTACTGAATAATTATCCGATATTTTCATTTCTTGATTTAAAATCTTGACATCTCAAGAGACAGTCAGAATTTGCCACATTTCCTCATTCATAGCCAAACCATATACTTGTCCATAGACATACATACATATATATATATGACTTCATAAATATGCACACTTACATGTAAATATGTTCAGACATTGTTAAATACATACAAAGACAAATACATAGTTACACAACCATGTAGAAAGCACACACACACACACACACACTACACACACACACACACACACACACACACACACTACACACACACACACTACACACACACACACACACACACACACACACACACACACACATATATATATATATATATATATATATAGGTGTATATGTATGTATATGTATAATTGTGTTGTGATTTATGTGTACATATAAATCAAAGTGATTAATACATCTTTGTAAGACATTGTGTTGAATCTGTTCATCATCATTATCAGTTTACATTTACCTTTCCATACCAGCATTGGTTGGTTGGATTATCAGAACTCAAGTCAATTCTTATTTGGAGTTACTGCTCTCCTAGATAAGTCAGGGCAATATTTCACAAACATGTTCCATTTTTTGGCATGTTTTCAACAGTCAATGTCCTTCCTATTACCAACCACTTTGCATTGCATTGTCTTTCTAAGAGAAGCTTTTATCACTGCTAGCTCAAATAAATTGTATTAACTTATTTTTACCAACATAGAACATCAATGTTTTCCCTGGATTTTAGTTATTTGCTTTGCCTTAATAATGTTTGATGCATTGTAATCATCTGGAAAACATCAAAAGTCGAAACTAAAGAAATTTTAGTATTTGAAAAATGTGATATCAAAGCAATTTATATGTGCTTATGGTATCAGAAGAGGGGGACATTTTTAGTACTAGGGACAAATTTCAAGTATATAAGAACCTGTAGTAACACATTTGTACTGAGAAAAATAATGAATCCTTTAATATACAAGTTTATAGGTATTTAAATTATATTAAACTACTTAAACCATTTTTTCATATGTCTTTCAGAGACTTCATCAACAGGTATTTTTAAATTGAAAGGTAGGCAAAATTTTGCTTGTAGCAAGAGGTTCCTTGTCCTTGCTATATACAGATGGAATTTCCTTATTCTGTTTTATACACAAAGTCCTTCTGTTAACTACATAATTCTTAACTTCACTACTACATTAATATAAACCTACATGCTACTACTATTTTGTCTATTTTAATAGATCTAATTATCAACTTAATGTTGAGTATGCAAAGGGCAGGTAAGTTACCAGTGAGCAGATGACTCAATCTTAATGTCATATCCCAGGCATAATTACTTCACATCCCTTTGGTAACCCATGAATGTTACACAATATCATCTACCTTTCCAGACTGTCAAAGACTGAAGTGGAAAAGGTTTCTGAACCAATGTCAGTCGAGCATGGATCAGTTGTTCTAAGAAACAAGCAAAAGCTTGTACAAAAGACAGTGGATCCATTGTCAATTGAAATTGCACAATAAAAATCTGATACTCTTTGCCAAAGCCAGAAATCAATTTAGTTTCTGATTTATTTCCCTATTAACCATTCTGTCAAAGTAACCATCATATTTTCCATGCTTGACATGCATACACAAGTGTATGTATGCATATGCATATAGAAACATACATACAGAAAGATAGTATCTGCATGTCTGTGTGTAATGCTGATTAACAGTACAAATGTTTTATAACATCTGTGTGTATGTGTCATATGAAATATTAATGATAGTTTCAAAGGATCATATTTCAGCACGTGTTATGTTAGCAACAACTACATTACTTTAACAGCAGTAACACATCTGAACTGTGGTGTTGTATAAATATTGTGGTGTGAATCTCTCTCATATAGCCTAGGAACATACATATACACATACATACACACACACACATATACATATATACATACACTTGGTGGTGGATGCCTATGCATGAGCAGTTTAATGTGGAATATGCTGTTGCTCTTTAACCCTCAATCTCATGCAGTTTGTAATATAAACCAGAGTCTCTGATTCAAGTCAAAGCAAGATGATTGAGGTACTTTTGTTTGATGTTGAGTATTAGAGTTGATTCTCCAAACCCCCAGGAACAGATGATCTATGGCACAACAAGTTAATTAACCACTTGCAGATTTATAATGCTGCCACTTTTTACAGTGCTGAGTTATTACTCATCATCATCATCATCATCATCATCATCACCATTGTTATCATCATCATCACCATTGTTATCATCACCATCATAAATATCTATTGAGAACTTTGTATCCTTAGATTGTCCCTACTGAATCAAAATACAAAATTCTTTCGTGTCTGGTGCCTTTTGAGCTTTTTTTTTTTATTCATCTACCTGGAAGAGGTTCACTATAATAAGAATGTATACAGGATCTGAAGCTCAAAATGCATGGAGACAAAATAGATACCACAAGGCATCCATTCAACAATTCTATCAATCCACCACCCAGGGGTTGGTACTGAAAGGTTGAAAGGTAAAATTGACCTCAGTGAGATTTGAAGTCAGAATGTAGAAAGTTGGAACAAATATCCCCATGGCATTTAATCTGATGTTTTAACAATTGCCATTTCAAATCCTATCTTCAGCTTAGTAGTCTGTACCATTTGAGAATTAAATGTCCTGATTTGGACACAATAGATTTCTTGTAGCATTGCATGAATCACCATTTCTTTTGCTGGTTGTCCAATATATTACTCACTCAGCCATCTACACTCTTGTGATTTCTCTGGGTACTACATTTTCTAAAACAAGCAAACTTTCTTCCCAAATCATATACTACAATGAGCATTTACTTAGTTATTCTCTCATCAATACTACAGTAAGTACAGTGAAGAATATGCTTTGTTGAAAAGGGCTAATAAGACTTGGACAATTGTCTCCTGTACTTGCTAGAATAATTAAAATGATAATCATTGGCTAACAATGTCTTTTGCTCACTGAACAATTATTCCTAATTAACTTTTAAGTGTTTGCTACCTTAAATATGCTAACACAAACTTAACTATTGATTTTCATGTTGATGGCATCTCTGAGTAATTTAACCTCTTGTAAATATAGTGCTCAGGTTTAAAATAATAGATAGGTATTTTTATTTAAGCAGCTGCAACATCGCCTAAACCAATAACCTCACACTCACCATTACTTCAATGCAATTATAATTACTATTAGTTCTGCACAACTTAATCTCCATCTACAGTTATCACTACAGTGACTATTGGCCTTCTATTATTATTAATATCATAACCAATGACATTACAACTAACTCTTACTACAGCAACTGCTATGGCTATTATTATCATTACCTTCATCAAGACTACAACTACCTCCAGCACAACAACCTATCTTGTAAACAAGCCAGCTAAGAGTATAAATGAGAAATAGTATACTGGTTTTGGTGTATTTCAGTATATAAGAGGAAGTGTGCCAGTTAAAATAAATATAATTACCATGAGGAAATGTCAAACCTTTTCCTTTACTCATAGTAACTACATATATTTTAACTACCACTCTTACTCTTCCTCACGGACTATTTGTTGACAACACAGACCCTCACTAATTTCCTTTGATTCTGGGTGTTACCTTTTTCAGTATTTTGTTTGTTTCCTCAAGTTTTTGCATTCAGATTCAACAATGTTTAGCTTTATCTGTTATCCTTCTGAAATCAATTACGCACCTATACACTATGGCTTTATAGAAGAAAGCCTTGTGTCAAGAGAAAGATATTAGTTTTTAGATGTATTGCATGGTTCTGAGCATGGATATAATGTATATGCAAGTTGAAGGATCTTGGTGAGCAAGTGTTTTAGGTTCAGGATCAGTAATGTTAATTATATAGTTAAAAATATATAAGATCTGGGAGATTAAAGTATTGAACTACAAATACAAAACCTGCCAATGTTTGTGATTATGTGTCTAAGACTGTGTTTATTTGCCACTATAAAACTGGTATTTTGTCAGTAGGCTAACGAATGACACACACATTCAACCATCACTGCAACCGATTTCCCATCATTGCACCATACATTCTTTGCCATGCAAAGACACTATCGCTTTGTATTGCCTTGAACTCTTATCTCTTGGTGGAATCATAAGGGTGCTATTATTACATACAGCATTTCATGATCAACTAAATCTGGCAAAGTCCATCTCTTTCTAGGTCTGATCACTGTCAATTTCTTTCAGAGAGAAAAAGGGAAGAAGGTAATAAAACTAGATTGGTACTTTATTTACTGATCCCAAAGGGATGAAAGGCAAAGATGACCTCAACAGGATTTGAACTCAGACCACAGAGTGAGCCAGAATGATTGCTATAAGGCATTCTATCTAATACTCTAAACATTTTGCCAATTTTCCACTTTGTAGACACTAGCATGCCACTATATCCACTATAACTATTATTCTACAACATAGTCAATAATTGCTGTTACTCTAACCTAAATGATTATAATAGCTACCAACATAATAACTACCACCAAGAGAGTTATCATACCTATTACATTCCAATAGACCAATTATAATCAATATAAGGGCAATCACAGTAACCACAATTACCAATTAAATGAACACAGCTACCATAGCACTGACACTATGTGCTACTACTTCCAGCCAATAAGAGAGTCGCTATGTGGTCACTTAAACAACTAGAAACAGCAGCCAAATCTCCCTCTGATCACACTCTACAGTCTTTAAAAAGATGTAGAACACATTGGACAATTTCTGGATATTCATGTGTTAAATGACAATAATTTGATAAGAACATTTATTTTTAAAAAAAGCAATCCATTCATCTAAGAATAAATACAAACAACCTCAACCTCATACACCTTATGTATTTAAAGTAATTTCAGTTAATTTTGTTGTGCTTGCCTTTTTTATGGGGGTCAGTAACTGTGGAAGATTTTGTAATTTTAACCGACTTAGAGTAAAACTTTGTAACCATAACAATTTGAAGAAACCAAAACTCATTACAATGCCAGTAATCTTTAGAGATTTTCAGAATATCAAATTGACCTGTTGTTGGTCTCAGTAATCAGCCCTTCAAATAAATACTAAATGCTTTCCACCTAACATTAATGAACTATATTTCAAGTATAAGCACTGTCATCATTCTCTATTCCATGCTACTCTTACTTCTTTCAGCCTGACTTTAGTACTATTCCTCTGCTTTCACTACCACAACACTTTCTTTGACCTTTAATCACTTTCCTGATTTACTCCAAAATTACCCATAAACCAACCTAAATAGGAAGATACGCCTAATTATGTTTCAATGAAATTGTTTCAAATGCTATGTATATGTGTGTGTGTGTGTGTGTGTGTGTGTGTGTGTGTGTGTGTGTGTGTGTGTGTGAAAGAGAGATGAGGAGAGAGAGCATTATGAGTGTACATCATATACATACACACACATATATAAATTCACATACCAACATATATATATATATACATACATACATGCTAGCATGGAAAAATGGACATTAAAGGAAGATGATGATGAAATATGTATGTGTATGCATGCAAATATTTATTATGAGTGACCACAGACACAAACACATATATTAAAATAGAAAGGAAGTCTGGAAGAGGAAAGTGAAAGAAGAGAAGAATAGCTTGTTATGTCTTGACTTAAATGAAAGAAAGAATAATAATAATCATTTTTGGTAAAAATGCTTAAGAGAATGAGCAATTGGCTACTCTGATAAGTTATATCAGGTTGTCAGGCAAAAGGAAAATACCACATACTTCAATCAGTGCAAGATATATTGCTCAATACAAATTGTTGGGAGGTAACAACCCACTATTTTGTTAAGAATATCAAAACCTCATAAGAATAAAATTTATTTATTCTTCATAGCATTAAATGAATGTGAAGTGAAACAGATGTTACCATGTATAAGAAGCCAATCTATCATCATCATCATCATCATCATTTAATGTCCTTCTTCTATACTTGCATGAGTTGAATAGTTTGACAAGATTCAGGGGGTCTAAGGGCTACATCGTGCTCCAATGTCTGCTTTGGTGTGGTTTCTATGGCTGAGCGTATGAAGTACTCTATTTCGTGGCACCAGGTACTTTATTTCGTGCCACCAGCACTAGTGAGGGTGATATGCAACTTGCAAGACTAACATTCGCTTCAACTGAGTGGGGTTATAGTGGAGAGAAAGATAGTTTTATGCTATGAGATGAGAGGTTAAAGCATGAAAGAAGAGGCTGGAGAAAAATAAAATCAAGTTAGCTCTGATTGAGCAGACTTATGATCAAACAGTATTCCTCTCATGTCTATTTAATTATTTCAAACAGTGTACTCTGGACTGTATTATCTAATGTGTCCTTCCTTTATTAAAAAAGATAGAATCAGGTGTGGTTTGGCTGCTGTTTCTATAGGTGCTAACATGGCTGTGTGGTTAAGATGTTCACTTCACAACTACATGGTTTCAGGTTCAATTCCACTGTGTGGTAGCTTGGTCAAATGTCTTTTACTATAACCTCAGGCCGACAATGCAAGTAATTTCAATGAATTGGTTGAGGGCTTCAATCCGCTATTTTCTGACTTCAAACCCTGCCCAGAGCAATAGTTAGTTTCTTCAAAAGTTTGTAGGGTTGGGGAGCCTAGTTGACTGAGACAATCTCAGTACATTCTTTGGTATTTATTTTAATAACCATGAACTGTAGTGTGCCAATACAAACTGTGCCGGGAGAAATGCTTAGCGGCAATTTTTCCGGCTTTATGTTCTGAGTTCAAATGCCGCCGGGGTCGACTTTGTCTTTCATCCTTCCAGGGTCGATAAAGTGAGTACTAGTTACGAACTGGGTCGATAAAATCGACTACTCCCCTCCCCCAAAATTTCAGGCCTTCGTGCCTAGTATAGAAAGGA
>JAOPUL010000001.1:10769499-10782888 GCA_027564515.1 Octopus rubescens | reverse complement strand
TTGCCAGTTTCCAGTCAAAACCGTCTAACCCATGCCTGCATGGAAAAAGAGACGTTAAAGGATGATGATGATGATGAAGAGGTCACTTACATACTTATCATGCCTACTCTTGTGTTCTTTGGTGTGCTCTAACTATTCCTGTTACCATATTTCTGTTGAAACACACTGCTTTACTTAAAATTAATTTTTAAAATAATGAAGAATTTAGGAAAATAACTTTGATATTATTAAATTCATATTTGGAATAAATTAACGTGAAATTTTGATGGAAGATTTTACGATCACTTTTAACACATGAAATTAGTGTCATAGAACCAGGGATGGTCTCAGGCGAGCTGGTATCAAAAGGATTAGTGAAACCAGTTCTTGTGAAATAATTGCAGGATTGTTATAAAATTAGCCATTTTAGGAACCAGGGTTCAAAATATTGATACCAACTCTAGTCTTACCAGTTTCTGCCATTTTCTGGATTAGAAACTCCAAGACTGATAATGCTTGTGACTGTAGAAGTGCTTTAATATGATGTTGCCTGACCTAAAGCCATGCCCACTGTCTTCCTTCATTCTATAATCCCTCCAATCACTTCTCACTATCATGGAAACAGTAGACACCTTGTATAAGTAAGTTTTAGATATGCACAAGATGGAGCATGTCCAGGGATCGAATCTTGTGGATCACTTCTGACCTGATAGAAACAATAACTTTTGCAACATAGAAAAAAAGATTATTTATTTTGCCTGTCTGAATGTCTTTATCTATCTATCTTTATCTTTAGCTGTCTATGCCTGCCTATCTATTTGTCTATCTCTGTCTCTCTTTATATATATAAATGCCTGACGAGATTGCTGCAGTTTGATGCATGATTGCATATGATGCAATTTTGCTACTGTTGTAACCGAAACATTTGTCGGTCTTAGATTATAACAAACTTTTTTAATAAAAGTATTGATGTGTAATTAATCTCTACTCTGCTATTGTTTTAAATATAATCTCTACGCAATATTTGTGGTATTGAGATAACAGGGTATTGACCTGGATTCAACTTGTAAAAGATTTTTTCCCTTCTACTCTATATAAATAAATATATAATATGTATGTATATATGTATGCATCTGTTTATGTTGACTGGCAGAAAAAAAATACTTGATACCATAGTAGAAATAATAAATTTTGGGTGGATGAGTTGAGTCAGTCTCTTGCTACTGAGTTTCCCCTGTGGGTTCACGGGGTCTTTAGGCATCTTATAACTTATGACCCTTTTAATCAGGAGGGAGGGATGTACTCAATGAACCTTTACAGGACTTTTGATACTGGTGGGAAGCCTGACCTAAATGCTTGCAATAGAATGAACTCCTAAAAGCACCTGATATTTTATATATTGGGTAAGTTTACTTCTTAGCCACATGGTTCCAAATTCAGTCCCACTGTGCGGCATTTTGGGCTAATGTCTTCTATTAGAACCCAGCATTAACCAAAGCCTTGTGAGGGGATTTGGTAGACAGAAACTAAAAGGTGTGTGTGTGTGAGAGAGAGTTTGTATCTCCTTGTCTTGATATTGAGTGATAGTTGTAAATGAGTATCACTGTCATACAGTATTATTCATTTCCAGTATTCTGCTAGAACATATCTGGCCATTGGGAAATATTACCATGCTTGGAAACAGGTGAAAGTTGGCGAGAGGAAAGGCATCCAGCCATAAAAAAAAAACCTGCCTCAAACTCCATCTGACCCATACAAGCATTGAAAAGTGGATGTCAAAACTATATCTATCTATATATATATATATATATATAAATATATGCAGTCATCTATCATTATGATCAGTCTTATTTTCTCTTGTTACATCTTTCATGATTTTCTTTTCATGTCTATTCCAATGTTGTTAGTGAAAACATTTGTGTCATTGCTGCTGTTTGAGAATCAATAAAAGAAATGACATCTTATAGAAAACATACAAAAAGTTTTTAATTTCTTTTTTCCTTTCAAAAAATGTGCGTACGCGTACGTGTGCACACACATTCACACACACACAAATACCTTGCTTAAGAAGAAACTTCACATTTTTTTTTAATTTATATTTTTCATTATTTACAAAAAGTATTATTTATATTGTACTCTCCTTCTTAATCAATGCAACTCATTTTAAATTTTTTTTAAATCTTTCTGATCAGTTGTGGTTTAAAAAGAAATTTTTTTTTCTTTTCATTCATCTTTATCAAACTTTGTTTCACTGTTTTTCCTTATCTTTTTCTTTTTTTTTTAATATATTCTTATATCTTTGCTAATGCCCTTGAGATCATATGAATGTCACACAATCTCATTTGTATCCTTTGTAATATAATTCCGAGACTTTTGGCCTATCTAAAAAAGCTTGTGGTTTATTTTGACAACATTGAAATTCTTTAATGCATTTAGTTCAGTAAATTCAATTTTTCTCCCTTTATTCCGAGTTCAGATCCTGCTAGGATCAATTTTACTGAGTGGGGAAGAAAAACAAAAAATTACATAGCAAAACACTGACATGACTGTGTGGTTTAGATGTTTGCTTCCCAACCATGTGGTTTCAGGTTCAATTCCACAGCACGACACATTGAGCGAGTTTTTTTTTTTTTTACTGCTTTATCCCCTTGCCAATCATAGCCTTGTGAATGGATTTGGTAGATGGAAACTGTAAGAGGCACATCATTGCCTTGACACCATGTAACAGTTTTAAATGAGTGCCACCTTTGTACAGGTGGTGTCATTCATTTCCAATTTTCAAACCATGGAGAAGTATCACCTTGCTTGGAAACAGGTGAGCATTGATGACAAGAGCATCTGGCCATAGAAAATCTGCCTAAACACATCATTCCATCTGACCTATGTAAGCACAGGTGAATGGTCAATGATGATGATGATGTCTTGACTTTAACCCTCTCCTACATAAAGTATCTTAGTGAATTATCCCTGAAATCAAGATACTGAGCAACTTGAAATGGTGATTTATTGAATCATTTAAAAATACAGGATGTGACAAAAAATAATCCAGATTCACCCTTCTTGATAAACATTTCATCTGCAAGTGCACACAATATGCACTGGCCTAAACATTGATGGTAACTGTAAAACAAAAAGCGGTAAAATATTCAACTACAAGAAGACACCATTATCAGCTGCCTAACTTCAAAAGCAATGCAGCAATGGCAATTTAAAATATGAGAGGTTTTTCTGCTGCACCCAATATTTAGTTTCTGTTCAAATCACACTGGTTCGAACTTTGTTGCCTTTCATTGTTATAGGTAACTGGCATTACAACATCGGACAAAATGCTTAGTAGCACTTCTTCTGGCCCTTTATATTCCGAGTTCAATTTCCATTGAGGTCAACTTTACCTTTCATCCTTTAAGGGTTGATAAAATAAGTACCAGTTGATAACTTGGGTCAGTGTAATCAACTAGCCCCCTTCCCTCAAAATTTCAGGCCTGGTGCTGATAGTAGAAATTATTAAAGGGGATTGATATACTGGGATGCATTCAAGTGGCTATATATATATATATATATATATATATATATAGATATAGATATGTTAAAAGCACCCAGTAGACACTGTAAATATGGTTGGCAGTAGGAAGGGCATCTAGTTGTAGAAACCAAGCCAAAACTGACTGGAGCATAGTTAGCCCCCGGCTTGCCAGCTCCAGTCAAACCGTCCAACCCATACTTGCATGGAAAAACGGACGTTAAATGATGATGATGATAATAAGTGTTATTATAAATGCAAGTAACTCAAAAGTTATGAATAATAGTCTCCAGCTTACATTAATATATTTCTTTATAAATTCTAGATCATTTTACTAATAGCTTTCCTAGCACTCTGAATACCTGTTCAGAAAAATAGCTGAAATTTCACTATTTATTTCATCAATTTTGACTGGAATTCGATGTCATTGTAGTTGAATTATGCATTGGTCTATTAGTATGTGCCTCCGGTGATAAAAGGCTGAACATTCCAGAGTCTATAACTCAAAGTGTATTAGTATATTCAGTTCATTGTTTTCTTAGATAGCAGTCTTCTGTGAGATACAGTATCAGTGGTGAATGGTATAGTGTTGTGGGAGGAAATGATATAAAGTGGTATGAGGGTTTCATCGGAAATTACACAGGAATTATGGAGCTGGGATCTTTTGTAAATTAGAAAAGAAAAGTACATGGCCAGAAGGGAGTCTTGCGTTTCCTAAGTGTCCATATTTGTCCAATTGAGTCTACTGCCAGGAAATGCATTGCAGCATCGTGGTCTGATGTATTTCCATGAAATAACAGTGTTACATACACACTAAGAACACACAGTTTACATGCTGCCAAATTTCAATGTTTACATTTGTTCACTACAATAGGAAGTATTAACATAGGCATTTGCATGCAAGAAACTTGCATGCGTGCATGCATACACAAATCACACTTGCATGCATGTGTGTGCACACACACACACACACAGATACATATGCACACATAGAAATTGTTCTATTATTCTAAGCCTCATTCCTTACTGCTGTAATCGTAGGTCACCTAAGGGCACAAATGGTGTATTTGCTGTTGAAGTACTACTCTCCTATATGAGCTCAGATCAGACACACATATTATTCTTGCTATAAGGAAACTTAAAAGAGATCAGTTATCATGTGTCCTTAAGTAAAATAAACTCCAGCTGCTTTATCCTTTGATATAATGTTGTAATGAAGTAATTTCCTAGTCTCTGTATTTAAGATAGCAATCCCCCACTATGCAGTCTATTTTACCAGACATCTCAAGTCTGTACCTTGAAGGACATGTCACAATTATTTTTGGCTTCTACATATCAAAATTATAGAAAATTAAAGCAGTATTCTTACCCAAATAATTCTCTTCTTCACTTTATTATATATATTTTTTAATTTTATTTTTGCTTAGTCTCTTTTTTAATAATGTTTCTCACTCATTTTCTATTTTTGTTAGATGAATGTTTTCTTTTTGAAGCTTTAGTGCTATTGTACACTGATATTATACGTTTTTAAGCTGCAGAAGAGGTGTTAAATTTATATAATGATGTTTGGTGATCAAAATAATGGAGAGCATGCAAGAGCAAGAATATAAAAAAGTTTCATGAGATATTGTTACCATTTACATGTTCTTGCTGAACAACAACCCTAACTTTGCATAATTTCATACTTCAAATTGGTTAAATTATAGTTCTATGTCGACTACTTTTGATAGCAAATGTGATTTACTTTACTATTTCAGATGGGTTAGTAACTAACTGATACCATTCTTCTGTTTATGCTTATCTATTTATCTATATCCCTTACACAACCACACTTCCAATTCCAAACTATCAAATGTTTCAGTTATATGGCACTAATGCACACATGAGAACCACCATGCTAACTTACCTTCCTATTAGCTCCATCCATTTCTCAAATCTTGAATTAAGGCTCTTCAATCAACATTCTATCGACTCTGATTTACCCCAAGGTTCAGTTATCACTCCAATTCTCTTCATTCTGTACCCTATGAATGATGTACTTAGTGTCACTTCTAACCACACAAACACACACTCCCTCTTGTGCAGATAACAACACCCTTCATACACGTATACAGGTACTATCTACATACAAACCTAGACATCTCCTGCCAGACTAGCACTGTTTTCTGAATGGAAATCTCAGAAATATCCTCTGCTGGGGACATAGCAAACTAATCTTTGTCAACTACACAAAGAAACAACCACTTCTTTTGCTCATCATGATGATGATGATGATGGGGGGATCAGGAGGAGGAGGGCGGCAGTGGTGGTGGTGGTGGTGGTGGTGGTTAACCCCCAAGTAAGCTCTGACTGAACAAACCTACAATCAAGAGCATTCCAGCTATGACCATCCTATCTTTTATTCAGAGGGATTATTTCTAGGACTACATTATTTAATGCAACCATATTTTTCTAAGATGTAAAGGTGTTACTGCAGGGGAATTTGACTGTTATTTCTAGCAAATCGAATAACTACATAATGGCACATTATTGACATTTTAAAAATGAATCTGCATTTATAAAGTCAGTGAAGTTGAATGGCTTCAACTAGAAATAAAATATAAGTCTTTCAATTAACTATTGCACTTGGCTCAATAATTTTCCCTTACACTATAACACATACCTTGATATACATATGATACTGTGTTATTGGTCATTCTCAAGCGTGCATCTCTGATTTCATTAATGATACCTATGCAAACAATTTTATGAGCTTGAACTGGTGCATAACTATTTTCATGTTTGTTATGTTGAGCCAAAAAGATTGGAGGGTTTTCTCCCCCCACCCCACCAAGAAAAGAAAAAAGAGACAGGCACAATGCAATGCCTGTAGGAGCAGTTTGTTTTATAACTTAACTATGCAACCACTCTACCTCACTATAACAAGGCAAATGTATTAGAGTGAGTGAGTAAAAGAGATTGGGTGAAAAGTGAATGTTAGACTAGAGTGAGAAATAGAAGAAGAATCAAAGAAAAAGAGAGTGAGAGAAAGATACCTAAAATTTAATTCTAGTAGAAAATTTTGCCAAAATTTTTGAACAAAGAAGAAAAATTTAAATGATGTTAGATCGTACTTCAGGATTTTTTTCTATAAAAGAAGAAAATTTTCCAGTTAATTTCATTAAGAAAACAGCTTTTTATTAAACTCGGTTAAATGTGAGTATATGCTTGTAGTTGTGTGTGTGTGTGTGTGTGTGTGTGTGCGCGCGCACACACACATGTGTTTGGAAATCACATAAAGCAAGAGCACAAAGGTCACTGGTTGGTGATGGGTTAAAAATAAAAATGTGAAATGTTTTGCTAGAAGAAATAAGAGATTGAAAAATTTTTTTATTTTTTTCTCACTCTTGTTCTTTCTACCTCCCACTTTCTATTTTTCTTTCTTGTATGTGTTTTGTTATTTGGATTTTTATTTCTAATTTAAGGAAATTCAAATATAACTCTCCAGGGGGCTCTCCCACATAGTCACCTCTTCTCTGTTCATACCTGTTCTGCATCTTTATAATACCTCACTCACTAACAGTGGAAGTTTTCATACTGTATTGTTCATAAGTAGACGGAATACAATGTTGAGAATGTTTCCTTGTGATTTTCAGGGTCTATATTTTGGAACGATTGAATAAATAGGTCTTAGGTGAGTAGTCAGTCTCTTAAGTAATTGTCTTATTCATTACAAGTGATCGACAATAAACTTGAAACTCATTAACTAAGCAAACACAAGATCTAAATAGACATGAATATATCAAGGCATATTATACATAAGACTTGCAAAAAGAAATGTTATTAACCAGTGAATATATTTAGAGGAATAGAGGGAAATCTAATATCCAAGGAAACTGAGAATACTCTGAGTTGGCAGTAGAGTTTATAGAAATGTTTGATAAGTTCAGTTGCTAGTGAGTGTTGAAAAAAAACAATATTTCAGTCTGTTACCCATTGTATGAGAATGAAGAAGAGAGAGGAAGTGGTGTTGTTGCTTGCTTGTTTGCACGTAGTTTAAATGACAGAAAATGGAGAAAATCCAGTCAGACATTTAGTAACTAGAATTATTGTTTAGTTTTAATAAACAGAACATTAGCCTAAAAATATGGAATTTTAAATCCTACTAGAGGCTTTGTGATATTGTGCTCTTATTAAGCTCACATAGTCGTACTTCTTTTAGTTTAACCCCATCTAAAGAATATCATTTTTCCTCATTTTAAGATTATAAAGTCGAAATTAAGCTGGCCTGCTGGCTGTTAAAAAAATTTTAAATAATTAAAATTGGAACTCTGGTTCAATAATCCATGAAAACATCCAACTTTTGAAAAATTATCTTAACTGTTTAAAATAATAATAAAAAAAAACTGATATCATTGGTTACAAAATTGATTTCTGTTGGATTGACAGCATACAAATTTTTGTATGAAATAGCTTAATAGCATTACATTTGATTTAATTAAAGCCATTATATTATTGATATTTGCTATATCAATCTTAAATGAACACAAAAACAAAAGTGAATACTACAAAATTAAATAAACAGCTAAAAATATATCCATGTGTTCAGATATTTCTCAGGAGATTTTTTTATGATGGCTAATTAAAAATATCTTTCTTCACTCTGAATAACCAATCATTTCTTATATTGAATATAAATACTTTAGACAAGTGTATTTTCAAATGTAGCATTCACCCTCATACATTTCCATGTTGTCTAGCCATTATCTAGAACCAATTACTCATATCTACACATACTCCCTGAAGACTATATGACTGGCTGAAGTTTTGAGTGAAAGGTCAACAGACTAATTCTTTCTCCATTAAACTCCACCACCATCCTTCCTCCCTTCCAATGGAACAGTCCAAGTTTTAGGTCTTCTTTCCTAAATGATAATGCAATGTGGAAGATAGAAAAGAAACGATAAACATATTTGTGTCTTTCATGGGTTTATTCCAGTGAAACATGTTCTTCCTCCACAAATTCATCCCTTCAGGCTAGATGCTAGTTCAGTATGTGACGCAGATGCTGTGTTTATTAAGAACTGTAGTAGATCAACTGTTTCAAGTGATATAGATTTTGACATTGTAAATCATATCCAAAGTTGTCCTACTTTACATAGAACTCTACCAAGAAGCATATATTGAAATAGTGCTGCTAATACTCTGTTGCACTATATGTATATATTCTGTTTCACACATTTCCAGCAGTTTTTTCTTTATATGCATAATGTGTATGTGTGTGTGTATATATATATATTATCATCATCATCATCATCATCATCATCATCATCATCATCATTTAACTCCGTTTTCCATGCTGGCATGGGTTGGACGGTTTGATCGGAGCCGGCAAGCTGATGGGGCTGCACCAGGTTCCAGTCTGATTTGGCTTGGCTTCTACGACTGAATGTCAACCTTCCTAATGCCAACCACTTTACAATGTGTGCTGGGTTCTTTAACGTGCCACTGGCACCGAACTCTCGACGCTAGTGCTTTTTACGTGGCACCGCCAGAATTGCTTTTTGTGTGGCTTCGGCACCAAACTCTTTACCCCACCTTTTAGTGTAAAATATTCTATCAAGTACTGTAACGATTTTATCAATTCATTACTGTAAATACATTCCTGCTGTAACTAAATAATCTCTTTGCATATTAAGTCGGATGTAATAACCAATTTATACTTCTTTATTTCCAGCAGGTGAAGTGGCAAGAGGTAGAAATGCAAGAAATTAACAATTGATGGGAGCCCTTCTGTTAAGCGGAAAAATCTTTAATTCTACAAATTCATAGATATTTAACTTTTATGAAGTAACGTTTTTTCTTCTTAAGGCTTTAACCATTTTTTATATGTTTATGTGTTTCTAGAGACCTTATCAGTGGATGCTTTCAAAATGTTAGTACAGGAAAAATTTCACCCATAAGGGAAATATTCCCATCCTGGTATAGTTGTTGTCTCATTTGTTTGGCCCTCCCCCCCCCCCGGTATTTATAAAGAGGTTGATAAACAAACAGACATACAGAGAAAACATAAGGTTGACGAGACTTTTTAGCCCTGCTGAGTGCATGGCAATTTCTTTTGTGCTGGTACCACAATCAATACACCCGACATACTTTGTAAAGTGTTTGGTAAACAAAGAGAGAGAAGGTGAGGTTGAAAACGTTTCTTGGTCATGCCAAGAACATGACATCCTCTCTTACTAATATCACAATAATAGGCACCCTGCATACTGTAAAGTACTAAGCAAACAGCATGTATTACTTAATATCCACCAGAAACAGTTGTAATCAATTGAAGAAATATCTGGAGGGTTAACTATGCCCTCTTTGCCACATCCACAAAATAAATTTGAATGTTTTCCCAATGACATTCTTCAGTATAGTGCTTTGTCTGTGAAGTGTTGCATTGGACTTGTCCTGAATAATAACCAACACATCCAAAAGTCCCATGGATTCAGATCTGTTGAACTAAAAGACCAGACTTCCTTTGGTCAGAACTTTAATAAGTATTTTCCAATAATATGTTATGAAAGGAGATGGCATCAAACATTACCAAGGCTAGGTTTTTGCTCAGTGAGACTGCAAGATCTTTCAAAGGCTCAAAAGCAAAAACCATGTTGCTAAGGCCATTGATAACTTGGTCGGTTACTAATTTCTTTTCGTTGACAAAGATTCTCACTTCCCTTCCATGTGTTTTAGGCATCCTGAAGGTTTGGAGTTTCATAGGTTTCGACATTTTTAAATGTATCACTTCATACCTAAGTCCCTTTTAAGGACCCTAGTTACTGCTCTACTGACCATACTATAGCAATATATTTCAACTGAGATGTTTCAAATATTTGTTGTGCAAGTCTGACTTGCATTACTACCACAGGAACCACTATGGTCAGCTTTACTGAATTCAATACCTGTCTGTGTGGTATAAAAAGTGATTCAAAGACTTACTGAAGACAACTTAGAAAGGAAACATCAACACTTTAAGACTTTTGTTGTTTATCATGTGCTTTACCTACCTCCTTTATTTTCATTTGTTGCAATGCAGTCTGTTTTATGAATGGAGAGCGATTTCTGACAGTGTTTTGAAAGTTAATGTTATTTGTTCTGCTAATATACATTCTATTATTCACTTTCTCACTTTCTCATCTGGTTACTTAGGTTCTTTTTCAATATTGTTGAGTTTCCTAGCATTCAAGTGTGAATGATGTCTTGTGAATGGTGTAAAATAACTGCAAACAATATGATTGAACGATACTATAATTTACTTACTTTAGTTTTATTCATTTCTTTTATTTGATTTTGTAGTTAGTTGATTTTATCTTTGAATATGATCCAATCAAATGCTTTTATATATTTGAGTTTATCTTCACACATGCAACCAATCAACTGCTTCTTTTTTTATTTTCGATATCTGAATATACTTATTAACAGTTTCCTGTTTCATTACACAAATTTTGTTCATACATTGCAGAAGCGAAGCTTAGGTCACAACATTGGAAGATCTAGTTTCAATAAACATACATTCATCTATACATACATATATACATACGCACACACACATATATATATATATATATATGTATATCTGAAATTGTTTCAAATCTATGTTAATTTCGCTTTTTACCAATTCCACAAGACAATTCTACTAATCAAGAACAAAAATCTTAATACAATATATATATATTGTACTGAATTGAAGGAAATATTTTTGCTTTCAATTTTAACTCACTTGCTTCTTCATAAATTGTTTTTGTTTTAAGCTTTTAAACTTCGTTTTGATTTTAATTTTCAATTCTTTAACATAATTATTGAAAGAATACGGAATATAATGACTTAACGTAGTGTAGTACATATTGATTGATATTGTTGTTGTTCTTATAATTGTTGTTGTTATCATTTTTTTTATCCCTAGTTAACTCTGGTGGAGCGTAACTGTAATCAAAGACATTCCAGCTCTTAACATCTCATTTGCATTTTTGTGGCATAGTAAATCTAAGACTATATATTATTCAATGGTTCCTTCATTGTTTAAGATAGTATGTACGTTTTGTGAGAGATTTGGTTGCTATATCATCAAGTCAAGTCACCACATAGATGCGTCACTCGTAGACTCTACTCTCAGAAAATCCACCCGACTCAATAATACCAACCTTAATGCTACTCCCCATAATACTACTGATATGATCACATATACCTGCGGTCATACCCCCTCCAAATCCAACATTGATACTGATAGTACCTTCCGTTCTTCTTTGCTGGTAACAGACCATACGAACCTGACCTTCCCAGCGATCAATTTCAACCCCAGTACAGGCAGGAAAACCTGCAACTGCCGGGTGTTTCGACTCTTCTCTCCTGGAGTTTTCTATCTACGCAAAAATGTAGTCTACAAATGCCGAGTAATAATACCACGCTCCCACCAAGCAATGGTCTACATTGGTGGCACCGTTGATTTCAAGCGCCGCTACCAAGCACACGTGAACTCTTTCTCCAATCCAACCTCTAAATTATCTACCTCTTTAGCAACTTATATACACAACCTCAAATCTCAAAACATTTTCTATACCCTATCCTGGTCCATCGTCAGTGAGGCTCCCCCGTACAACACCAACCTTGACGTCTCTGAACTGTGTTTAAGGGAATCGCTCACCATCTTTCGCAACCATAACCCCTCATTACTTAATATATTCTCAGATGTAATTCTCTCACGTGAACACAGATTCTACACATCGTTTGCCCATTTTGTTATATCTTTGTAATTCCATAATTACGATTAACCTTAATTATAATTAAGCTTAAATTACAACTTGGTCCCACTAGCAACTTATCCCTTCCACTTAATACCACCCTTTCTACTAAACTTTCCTTCTTAAGATTACCTTTGAACATTCCTCTCAGTCACCTCATCCTGATACTTTGAATTCTTTCCCCATCTTCTTCTAGCTCTTCAATCTAAACCACTTAGCACTGCCTACTCCTGCTTTCGCTACTAATCTATCCATCCCTCTCCTCTTCTCTATCCACCTCCCTCTATTTACTCTCATAAATTCTACATACCAGGTTACTCCCTCCGCCTCCGCCTCCAATCCATCTTCATTCTTCGAACTCCCTCTCCGCCATTCTACTAACATCTATAATTAGACCCTTCTCTCCCATTAATATTCACTCTTCTCACTATCTCAATTTCCCTTAGTTCTCTAGCCCTACCATCCCTAAATTTGAATATCTATTCACAAACCCAACAACAACGAACACCCTTCAAATACTACCCATCCCACTTATCTCCGAACTCTCCACTTCTACTACTACTTCTTTCACCTCCTCCATCTTCCTCAACTGACTCTATTATCACTTCTTGTCCTTTCTTGCTTGAACGCACTCCCCACATTCCCGCCGAGCTACCTACTTCCACACTCCACTACTGATTGCCTTCCACTGCATCCATTTTACTTTTAAATTTCCCTGAATTGTGATCTGAAATGTTAGACTATTATCTCTCCACCCTGAAGACGGAGGCCGGATCTATCCAATATTTATTTACTTCCATTACTGGTTACATATTTTAGTGAACTGCATCTGCTAACATTATGCAGTAACTCCGAGCCCCTAGAAACAGCTGTCGGACTTGTCACATCATACCTTCTCCCCAATAATTTTCTGTATCATTTTCTGTGTAAGTTTGCTCTGTTAATATATAAATATCTATATATTTATACTTGAATATTCGTCGTCTGAAAATCTTCAGTCTTTCCTTTCTCTCTATTTATATGTATACGTGTATATTTATTTTGTATATCAAACCCAAGGAATTTTATCTACTTATTTGCATCATTGTCTCTCTCTCTCTCTCTCTCTCTCTCTCTTCTCTCTCTCTC
>JAOPUL010000001.1:10611431-10621505 GCA_027564515.1 Octopus rubescens | reverse complement strand
CACACACACACACACACACACACACACACACACACACACACACACACACACACACACACACACACATACACATATATATATATACACACGACAGGCTTCTTTCAGTTTCCTTCTACCAAATCCACTCACAATACTTTGGTCGGCCCGAGGCTATAGTAGAAAACATTTGCCCAAGGTGCCATGCAGTGGGACTGAACCTGGAACCATACAGCCACGCCTGCGTCTATCGCAGATGGAAACCATAGCTCCGACTCCCAAAATCTTACCAAATGAAGAACTAGGACTTTTTTTCTTATGTGGTCATTCACTCTGCTAGACATAAATCAAATCACCATCTAATGTATTAAATAAGGAAGACCCGTGTTGCAAGTTTCTCTGGGGCCATCAGGAGAATTCGAACCCACGTTTCCCAGTTACTGAAATATATCGATTAAAACGGAGGCCTTTACCTGGTCATTCAATATTCTAAAAATAGGAACTAAATCTCCCTCTTCTCACTAAAAGGAGACAGTATAACGAAGGTAATGTAGTCTTAGATGGATAACACTGCAAGGACGTGTTGTCTAGGGCTTTAACACCTTTGATCCTGTACCCGGTCAATAAAGGTTGACCTGGGGGGTCAAACCACAGCTACAACAGCGATGTTCGTGACAAGGGGGTTTGTACCTGGTCATTCGACCTGCTAGAAATATAAACACTATACCTTAACGTCTTCAAAATAGGAAGGACACATTGGACAGTGTCGTGAGAGGTTAAAGGGAAGATAGCGGCAATATTTTTGGCCACAGGACTGCTGGATCAGGTCTGACCTGGAGCTAAACAACAACAACAACAACAACAACAACAGCATGACGAGTGGACAAGAGAGTCTATACATGGTCACAGGGTCTGCTTGAAATACTAACCAAATACCTTTCAAATCAAACTCTACCGGCTTTTCTAAATATATAAAAAATACAATGTATAATATAGGTTGGAATAACAAGACAGGATGGTCATGGCTGGAATGCCCTTTATCTTAGATTTATTCGTTCAACGTCGTCCATTTTCGTTTACACACATACACACACACTCTATATATGTATGTGTGTGTGTATGTGTGGTCAGATGAACATACAAAAAGACAGTAAGGTTTAGTCATTCACCATGCTAGCAGAAGCCATCAATTAATATAGATGCCATTATTTTCCACTAACCATGTATAATAGCCAACAATTTTGACCATTCATGTTGAAAGATATCATTTTCAATAAGCCACTCCATGCCAATTGATTTCTAGCAGAACAATTCTTCTCAAATTTTGCAATTATTCAGCTTAGTTAAGACAAGCAGAAGATCTGAATACAAGATCCATATTTTCTGTCTCATCAAGTAATCTTGAATAAATGAGTATATAAATATATACATGTATATAGATATATAGATACACACATACATACATGCATACATACATATATATATATATATATATATATATGTATGTATATGTATGACACAGTCAGATGATGAAATTAAGGAAGCAGAAAAGATAATCTTTAAAGGTTAAAATAAGAAATAAACAAAGAAATAGAAATGCTAATTGGACCTGAGTCTCCATGGTGTAATTATTTTGTGTGACATGACAGATCCATGTTAAGGCAAGGCCATTAACATCTTTTATTTTTTTAATTTGGGCTTCCATGATTATGATAGTAAAGTGCTTGCTAAAGTACATTCTTGTTAGAGAAGGTGCCAATTTGGTACAGATAATGGCTACTTGATGAATGATGAAGGTGATAACATCTTTGACAGTGAAAATAATTGTAGCTGGCCACTACATTATTAACTAGAACTATCGTATAATTGACAAGGTTAGAGACTTGTAGATAATGTACTTGAAGCTCTGGACAGTGAGTAAGGTGGTCACCATAAACTACTCTCTAATGTGGCTTGCTTTCAAAACGTCTTTGCACTAATAATAAACACAAATGAAAGCTTAACAAAGTTCTTGTCTTGCTGTCCTTTATATTATCTGTTCTTGACAGAGGTTGTCTCAGATTTTTGCTGGGTTTGTTTTGTTTGGGGTTTTTTTTTTGCATAGGATCAGTAAAAGAAAAATACAAAAATAATGAGAGAAGAAGTAAGTGAAAAATATAGTTATTTTAAGTTGCAGTGATTACTTTACATTTTATTGGGTAACACATTAAACTGTCTGAGTCAATTGAAGCACTGAAATTCCAAGAAATCGGTGTAAGAAAAATGTCTAGAAAAATCAATGTCAAATTATAATAACAAATTTTCTTATCGTGTATAATTCAACTTTCTTATAGATCTTTGGTTTTCATTTTTACATTTCAGTGGTCGTAAACAGTCTAGGTAGAACCTATATATTTGTCTGTCAAAGCCAGTCTCTGATTACTGTTCTACTATTCTTCATTTTCTCTAAGAATTAGAAGTAGCTCATTGATAAGTGAAATGAGTTTAAGATGCTTATTTGTAATCCCTGATCTAATTCTGATAGCGAAGCAAATTCCTTGAAACAATTATTACATTATTGTGACATCTCTGAAACTTTTCTACACCTCATACATATTGATATTGCTGACAAGTAGTAGAAACGTCATTGTTATCATCACTTTATCCATGTTTCTATGCTATCATCAATTGCACAGGCCACTAACATTGTATATCTTCAATCCCTAGATTGTTACCAACCTCAGCCATGAAGCATTAACTTGTCTTACTTAATACTGAGATAAACAATTCAAATATTAATGATTGTTGGTAGAGCAAACACTATATGCTACATATTTGACCATTTATTTCTAATACTACAATCTTCTTATCATTTTAAAAATAGGTCTAAAATCACAATTCTACATAGTTATATTTGGGAACCACATGCACTATATACTTGGCCTTCACTTCAGCTTTATTATTATTATTATTTTAGTGTCATCATCATCATCATCATCATCATCATCATCATCATCATCCTTTAACGTCCGTTTTTCCATGCAAGCATGGGTTGTCTGAATTATTTCATCACACATCCTGTGACCTCTTCAGCAACTCTCCATCCCATGTGTCTCCTCCTGTTCTGTTTAGTCCATTCTGTCTTTCTGTGGTATATATCCTTATCTGCGTATGCGTTTGTGTCTGTATTTGTGTGTGTGTGTGTGTGTGTGTGTGTGTGCGTGTGCGCGTGCGCATGTATCTATGTGTTAATATGTGTGTTTTGTGTTCGTGTATTTGGGTTTGCTTACTACACTCTTTGTACCCATGTCTTTTATTAAGTTTTTTTTTTTATTCATTTATTTACTTTTTTTTCTCATTCCATCTTTAGTATGTGTATGTGGGTCTTGTGTATGTGTATATGGGTTTATATATTATACTGTTTGTATCTGTCCTCTCATTCTTCTCTCATTGTCTTTAGTCATCAGATTGCATAGTGTGATGGAGGGGAGGGATGTTATTATTTCATTCATGTTTTCTGTTGAGGCTCAGTCTGTCTATTACTATGTGTGTGGCCGCTGTAATCTGTCTAAGTCTCGTGTCTGTTCTATGTGTTGATAATATCTTAACATCTATGCTATTAACCGAGCCTCCATGTTCTAATTGAGCATGTTGGTAGAGCACTGATGAGCTTTTCTTCTCCTTGAGCTCCCACCAGTGTTCACCTATGCTACGTGCTGTCTCCACAATGTATGTCGTTGTCTTGTTTCTGCACCATCCCTCAGTACACTGTATACTATAGACTACATTTCTAATCTTACAGTTACTTGTGGGTTCATCCTATATTATATACAGTTGTTGTCCGTACATGCGGACCTTTCAAATGGATATGTTCTACAGATCAAGGATTGTATACTACTCATGGTATGACAACTAAAAACCACCAGAATGTTATGTTTGTTGATGCTACCCCAGGTGGTGAACTAGCATATCTTTTTAAGAAAACCTTAGATAGGATGAATCTGTGAATTAAAGTAGTAGAAAGACTAGGGACCCCCATAAAATCCTTGATCTGTAGAACATATCTATTTCAAAGGCTCCTATGTAAGGATAACAACTGTATAGTATGTAGGATGAACCCATAGGTAAACTGTAAGATTAGGAATGTAGTCTATAGTATACGGTATACTGAGGGACGGTGCAGAAACAGGACAACAACATACATTGGGGAGACAGCACATAGCATAGATGAGCAGATAGGTGAACACTGACAGGAGCTCAAGGAGGAGAAAAGTTCATCAGTGCTCTACTAACATGCTCAATTAGAACATGGAGGCTCAGTTAATAGCATAGATGTTAAGATATTATCAACACATAGAACAGACATGACATTTACACAGATTACAGAGGCCACACACATAGTAATAGATAGACCAAGCCTCAACAGAAAACATGAATGGAATAATAACACTCCTCCACTCCACCACACTATGCAACCTGATGACTAAAGACAATGAGAGAAGAAAGAAAAAAAGACAGATACACAGTATAATATGTAAACCCATATACACACACACAAGACACACACACAAGACACACATACACGTACTAAAGATGGAATAAGAAAAAATAAATAAATAAATAACTAAATAATAAACACTTGTACAAACAGTGTAGTAAGCAAACCCATATACACACACACAAAATACATACTAAACACATAGACATGCATGTGCACACATACATGCACACACACACACAGATACAGACACAGACACAAACGCAGCTGTGCAGATAAGGATACATACCACAGAAAGACAGAATGGACTAAATGGAACACATGGGATGGAGAGGTGACACATGGGATGGAGAGGTGACACATGGGATGGAGAGTCGCTGAAGAGGTCACAGGATGTGTGACGAAAACTTTCAGACGAAGGACACTAAACTAAGAATAATAATAAAGCTGAAATGAAAACCAAGTATAGTGCATGTGGTTAAGTGGCAAAAATATGACCATCCCCAAATATAACAATATTTGTTTCAACACATCAGGAATCTTGGAAAACAAATACATAAACATTACAATTCTAAATTCTTAAATAAATGTTCCAAAGCTCTTTATTTAATATCTCCATACTATGTTTTTTTTTAACAATGCATACAATTATGAATGGAAAAGCTTGAAAATATTCCACCAATGCTAGATGTGAAAATGAAACCAGTAGAAAATTTGTCTCATGGCTTGGTGTCCACATGAATTGAATAGTTGTGTCTTAATTAACACTAAACTAGATTTGAACTAACCAGAGACACCAAAGTAAAATGGAACACAATGTGGAATTCCCTTTCTGTGATTGTGAAACAGTCCAATCCATGATCCCTTACTGCTTGCTTATTACTGATCCAACTTGTTGTTTTGATTAGAACTCAGAATGGAAGGAGCTGGAAATACCGCAAAGCATTTTGGTTGGCACTCTAACAATTCTGCCAATCCTCTACCCTAATAATAATAATAACAATACTGACTCTGATTGCAAGCCACAGTTATTACTGGTTTGTTTTTCATTCATTCTGGAATGAGGAGATCTTGAATTTAGTTTGGAATATGCTGACACTCAGAATGTTAGATAACTGATCAGATCATCTATAATGCAATTTGATTTAGTGCTGAATTTTACAGTAATCATTCAGTCATCCAATTTAATGGAAAAAGCATTATTCCAGCTAGTTTGGTTTGTAGCTAATAAATCCAATACAGAAAAGTAAGAGAAGAAAAAAGCTTAAAACCATTTACAAAATATGGAGAGGAAATAAATCTGCTTAAATTTGTTTTATTTTTATTTAATATGTTTATCAGGGCAAGAATGGCTGGAACAAATCCACTGATCTAGACAGCAACAAATTGGCAGAGTCATTAAAACATTGGATAGAATACTTCATGGTATTTGTTTCAGCTGTCTGAACCCTGAGTTCAAATCCCATCAAGGTCAATATTAGGCTCAGTAAAAAGCACCATTCTAAGGTGGTGGATTGACAGAACTGTTAAAAGATTGAGAGAGAGGCTTTGTGGTATCTGTTTCAGCTCTTTGCACTCTGACAGCAATTCCTGCCACAACACTGGTACCAAACTGTATCACCCCAAATTAGCAGCCTTACACTTGAATAAATATTTGTGGTGTGCAGGAGCAACTGTGGAGACACATAGTCAACTCTGACCAATGGAGGGCCTATATATATGGAAATTACATATTTTCTTATTGCTAGATGTCTTTCTGGAGTCAAGTACCTTAATACATAAGAACTCTTATTTACTAGCCTGTAAGATATATTGTCTTTTCAATTACTTTGTCTTTTGTCTTTTTTGACTCGTTTTCTTAATTTTTGATTTTGTATTTTCTAATAAAATTGTCATTGTATTTCTATTTCAGGTGTTCCTGACCCACCTGTGGATGTAAAAATTGTGAGCTGTCCCAGTGGCAGAGCTGAAATTTCTTGGAGTCCTGGCAACGATAATGGCTATCGCGTTTCAGCATATTTTATTCAATATAATTCTTCCCATAATCCTTCACTTTGGCGCACCTATGAAGACCCAATCAGAGCAACTTGGAATGACTATTATATGAGTCTGCGTCCATGGGGAAAATATTCCATACGCATGCTAGCTGAGAATAAACTTGGTCTTTCAAAACCTAGTATACCTACAAAGAAAACATGCTCAGCACCATCAAGTCATCCAGATAGAAATCCTAAAGAAGTTTGGACAAGAACAGACCAAACAGGAAAACTTATTATCCAGTGGACAGTAAGTAAAATAATTAATACCATTATTTATATTTTTTTTTAACATTAAGCTAACATAGATATGATGCAAAAATTATGGTCTACAAAAAGAGCATTAAGTTGTTTTTTTCAGTTTTCTTAATCCTTCAGCCTAGATATGAAAATTGTTGAAAAAGCATTACAGTGGAGATTCTTTCTCTTATTCTTTTACTTGTTTCAATCACTGGACTGTGGTCATACTGGGGCACTACCTTGAAAGGAATATTTTAGACTCATTCTAATCAATTCTTGTACTTCTTTTAAGTCAAGTACTTATTCTTTCACTCTCTTTTTTGCTGAACCACTAAGTTGGACAGACATAAGCAAATCTACACCAGTTAGCAACCGATGAGAGAGGGTCATAAACACACACATATACATACATACATATATATATATATATATATACACACACAATGGATAGTTTTCATTTAACAAATTCTTTCACAGAGCAATGGTTAGCCTGAGGCTTCATTCAGTTGGGCACACTTACCCAATATACCATGTTGTGGGACTGAATTTGAAACCAGATATGAATAAGACCCTACAAAAAAAAATTCCTCTCGATTTTCAATTTTGCAACTACATTTTGCCAAACTGGTATTGATGTAGTCTTTACTAGTGGCTCCCAATCAATGAGTCATGGCATAATGTTGAAAGGGTCACAAATATAAAATTTCATACTTTTGATGATATTTGATAACATTTTAAATGTTTATGAAGATGTTATACATTAAAATATAGGCATAAGGTACCCAACACGACAATTAATGCCAACAAAAACTGAAGATTTTTTCTCCAAGTTTGAAACTTTAACTTTATTAAATTTCTGGAAAATTGATATTAATTTGAATATTTTAAAAAAAATAAAGCAGGGTCATGAAGAATTATTGATTTGCCAAAATGGATAATGATAATAAAAGATTGAGAACTGGTGATGTAAATCATCATCATCATCATCATCATCATCATCATCTTATTTATCATCATTTAATGTCTGTTCTCTATGCTGGCATGGGTTGGACAGTTCGACAGAAGCTGGCCAGTTAGAGGGCTGCCTGGGCTCAATTTGTCTGTTTTGGTGCGATTTCTATGGCTGGATACCCTTCCTAATGCTAACCACTTTACAGAGTGTACTGTGTGCTTTTAACATAGCACTAAATTTCACATACACAGGAACTGAAACTGACACTATTCTTCCGTTACTATTGACTGAACTTATAAACATTTAACAGAGAAAAAGAAACGACATTTATAGTACTAAACCCACTTAGTTGTCACAATCTTCTAACCCCAGAGGATATGAAAACCCCTTTCATTGTCCTTCACCTTCTTCTGACTTGGCTTTGAACTCATGACTTTTCAGATATTAGTGTAGCAGCTTAATAAGACTGATGGTGAAATATTGGTTGTTAAGCCATTTCCCTACACTTTCAGAATGTTTTCTAAAAAAGATCATTATGTTCCATATGTCAAGAAAACTGTAATATGAAGCATTACAAAATAATTTCAATATATATATATATATAATAGAACTTATAAAAGTTTAAATTATGGAAGACCTGCCAGTTACTTTGAGTTTAATAGCATTTAGATAACATACATACAAGAATGCTCAGGAACACTTTTTGAAACATCTTTTTAATGAGCAAACCAAGTATAAGAAAAGAAATGATTAAATGTTATAGATATCAACTTTTCTTATTCTATTTAGATTATATTAGTAGTAGTAGTAGTAGTAGTAGTAGGCATCTGTCGGTCTCAAGAGACCATGGATCAGCGCCTAGAGAATTTGTGTCAGCTGCTGATGGTGGTGTAGCATTTGCTGTGGCTGTGCAGGCCCACATGAGAGTGGCAGTCATGCATACAGTGACTGCATCTGAAGAGGCTCTCTACCGGTGTGATTGGCTTTTCCTTTCTTTTTAGTGCGTTTTTCCTTGGTGGCAAGTTCCAGTTTCTCCTCCCCTTGCTTGATCCCCTCTCACAGTATTTGTCTCCAGCTTGTGTGATCATTTGCAGCCTCCTCCCATCTCAGGAGGTCCAGATCTATCGACTTTATATCTCTCTTGCAGATGTCCTTGAAACAAAGATGAAGTTGTCATCATGCTCTTGTGCTGGTGGCCAATTTCCCATACAGGAGGCCTTTTGGGAGCCTCCCATCTCACATGCGATGTACATGACTGAGCCAGTGCAGACGGTGTTGCTGAAGCATGGTGAATATACTGGGTATCTTGGTGTGGTTGAGGACTTCAGTGATGGTGATTCAGTCAGTCCACTTGATATCCAAGATGCATCTTAGATTACAAAGGTGGAAGACGTTGAGACGCTGCTCCTGTCTGAAGTAGAAGCTCCATGTCTCACTGCCGTAAAGTAGAGTACCAAGGATACACGCCTTATAGACAGCAATCCTGGTGTTTGTAACTAGTTTTCTGTTTTTCCAGACTCTCTTTGTGAGCCTGATAAATGTAGAAGATGCTCGTCCAATTCGCCTGCTGACCTAAGGGTCCAGGGAGAGGTCATCAGAGATGGTAGAACTGAGATAGGGGAATTCATGGACTACCTCCAGCTTGTAGTTGTTGATGGTGATGGTGGGGGGGGCTGCTTGACACCTTGGCCCATCACGTTGATCTTCTTCAGACTGATAGTCAGGTTGAATTCCTGACAGGCCTTTAAGAGCTTGTCCACGAAGTACTGCATTTGCTCCTCAGAGTGTGCTGTCTGCGAACTGCATTTCTCTGATGAGTACTCAACAGACCCTGGATTTTGCTTTCAGCCTTGACAGGCTAAACAGTTTACTGCCTGATCTTGTGAGTAGGTAAACACCATCAGCTGATGTTCCAAATGCATGTTTCAGCATGACTGCGAAGAAGATGCCAAACAGGGTGGGGGAAAGCACACAGCTCTGCTTCATGCCGTTGCATATGTTGAATGCCCCCGAGGAAGAGCCATCAAATTGGATGATACCTTTCATATGTGCGGGAAATGATTGGACAATCCTAAGGAGTCTTGGAGAACAGCCAATCTTGGCAAGGATCTTGACCAGGCTGTCCCTTCTAACCATGTCAAAAGCCTTTGTGAGGTTGATGAAAGTGGCTGCCTTTGCTCTCAGCACTTCTCATGTAGCTGTCGAATAGAGAAGATCATGTTGATGATGGAGCACACTGATCTGAAACTGCATTGAGATTCAGGGTATACCCACTCTACCTGAGAGGGTATATAGATTATATATATATATTTTATCAAACAGTTTGATCTACATCCATAGCTACTCGGAGTTTCGCAGAGCACAAAGAAATTTGTGTCTGTATCGTCAGGCTG
>JAOPUL010000001.1:10578935-10590640 GCA_027564515.1 Octopus rubescens | reverse complement strand
AAGGCAAAGTCGACCCCAGCGGCATTTGAACTCAGAACGTAAAGTCGGAAAAATTGCCGCTAAGCATTTTTCCCGGCGTGATAACGACTCTGTCAGCTCACCACCTTATTATACATATCAGATATTGATCAAGGTTAACAAAGACTTGTTGGCTTTGAATGTGCCATATTATTTTGAACTATATTCCCTCACAAACTAGTCATATGGAATCACCTTTATACTCTTGTAGACACTAATCATAAATCTTACAGTGTTATTCATTCCACTGCAAAGATTGCTAGTCTGAAAGGGGATACATTTTTAAAACAGTTTGAAAAAGACTTTCAAGATTGGAGGTGGAATTTATTTTCAAGGCTTCACCAACTACAAATAAGTTTTTTCAATCGATGGCAGTTACAAAATTATTAAATAACAGAAACATTTAACTGTTTTTGATCTGCAATCCTTTCTTCTATTTCTTCTTTTATATTTTTGCTTTTGTTTCTTCTTCATATAAGGGTTATTTTATACCTTTCTCACTCTGTCATGTCTTACTTGCTTTATACAGAAACTCAAACTGATTAAATAAATAAATATAAAACCATATGTTGTCTGTAATGATGTACATTATATACTGTACATTAAAGGTAGTCACTTTAATTATAATCTCACGAAGTTGAATATTTTTTTCACAAAAGTAAAATATATCAATTATTTTGGTTCCAATTTGTCTAAAAAAAGCTCTCAGTTCTGTGTTATTATCCCCTAAGGCTGTTTCTGGTCCCATGTAGACAACAGACTTAAAACTTAAGTATCCATATCTAAATTAAATTTCTAAACTGAATTCTCATTATTATATGAATAATAATTTGAGATTTCAGATGGTAAAAATCCCATCATAGCTTTTGCTTTTTTCTTTTGGTGGTGGGGAGGAAGGTTCATATATCTAATTTTTATGTATTCTAAACATCTGCTTGATTAATAATAAATATATTAGCTAACTAACTAAACCTTGCATCATTTTTTATTGTTTTGCAAAATTATGGAAAATTAATACACATTAATAAATGATGATGATGATGATGATGATTTTATTCTCACTAGAATCATTGTCATAAACAGAGCAAAATATCATTATAAGTAAGATTTATAATGAAGATGAAAGTGATTATATTGAATGATGACAACTTTTGTTTTTGTATAGTTAGAAAACAGAGAAATTAATTGTGCATATATTTATTTATTTTATCAATTCAGTAGCATTTAATCTCTCTTTAGTAAAGTCACTGAATTAGCTATTGTAAATAATTTAGTCTGGTCCACTACCAGTTGTTATCATCATCATCCTCATCATCATCATCATCATCATCATCATCATCATCATCATCATCACCACCACCATTATTGTCTTAATGTCCACTTTCTCATGCTTGCATGAGTCAGCTGGAATATATTGAAGCAGATTTTTGATGGCCAGATGCCCTTCCTGTCACCAACCCTCACCTGTTTCTAAGCAAGGTAACATTCTCCAGTGGATGGACATGTTTTTTAATGAAAGACTGGAAGTGAGGAGCACCAAGTGTATGATGCTGACACTTGTTTATGACTATCACATGATGTCAAGACAAGGAGATGCAAATACACACATGCATACACACATATACAATAGGCTTCTTTTAGTTTCTCTCTACCAAATCCACTTAAAAGGTTTTAGTTAGCTGGAGTTATAGTAGAAAATACTTACCCAAGGTGCCACACAATGGGACTGAACTAAAACCACATGGTTGGGAAGCAAATGTCTTAACCACAAAGCCATTCCTGTACCTTAGCCATCCCTGCATCTTTGTATTCGATCTACTTGGGTGTTAGTAATGAATTTGCCATATTGTCACAAGGTGAAGTGGCAGAAGCACTCAAGCATTGAATGATCATTCTTTCTGTTGCAAGTATTTACACAGGTCTTCAGTTTAAGAATACCTTCCCCATTCCTTCCAATATGACTAAGCAATAAAAACAAAATGGCCACAAATTTGAAAATGTAATTAAAGACGATTGAGACATTCCCCAATATACCTGATGCATATTCTACCAAAAACTCAACCTATAAGACTAACACCAAGTTCTGCACAATTTAACTGTTATAACTAAAAATGGGCTTAAATATAACTTAAATTGAATTGTTGTTGTTGTTTTTGTTTAACTGCAGGTCTGCCTTGATATACATACCTATGATCAAAATCGTTCTAACCAAGACATGTAGTCTTTTCAGACAGTTTATTTCAGACAATATTCTCCAAAACATCCTTCTTTTTTTAAAAAAGAGATGCTGGAATATGATTCAAAAGAGAGATTTAGTTGCTAATTCTAGGTCTTGAGTGGGCATGTAGATATACTCTTATTGGCTCAATTGATATAATTGTCATATGGGAAAGTAACCTGGTGGATAAATACGTTAGAGTACTATATTAAATAAACATTTTTGAGTTCATTTGACTAATGACACCAGACTAACAAATCAAATTAACTCAAAAGATAAGGTGAACAGTGCAAAGAGTCATTTCCTAAGGATTCTAGTTTGGAAATTTAAACAGGATAGTTAATTCTTCATTTTACAACCAAAAATTTTCTCTAATTTTAAATAGATGAAAGAAAAATCTACTCCAAGATAGAATGCTATTCTAATGAACTCTACTGAAAAGTAATACTAAGTTGTTCTAAATTAGCAAAGTCAATTATGGATCACAAAGGTACAAAAAAAAACCAAAAGGCATTTTAATGTGCAGAAGACCTGCCAAATATAACAGCAAAAGTTATCTCAGCAGAGTCCTTAACTTTGTTACAATAAATATCATATGTTTAAAGTAATAAACCTTGGGGCAACATGCTCTAAATAAGGATGAGATAGCATATCTATAATGTCAATGAAATATTTCTATTGGATACCTTTGTGCTGTAGATTTCTCAAATACTTGGCTGATTTGAGTGGCATATCTACAAAAACAGTTTAAGAAACCAGCTGAATATGACATTGGTCAATGTGTGCCTGAGAGACACAATTGTAATAGTAGATTAAATAAACAATGAATACTGAATTATAAAAGGTTATGTAATTTAGTTGAGAGTACCTGTGGCAAAAGAAAACAGAGGAAGGTGTTAAGGTATGATATCAATATTCTGAGTATTACAGAGGAGATGATGAAAGATCAAGACAAGTGGCAGTATACTTTACAGCAGACCTGTCCAGCCAATGCCAGCATGAGAAAATGGACATTAAAATGTTAACAACAATGATGACAACAGTGACAGCAGCAGTGGCGACGAATATTACTTACTTGAACATACTTTTGCTTAAGTACCAAAATATTTGTATAAGTCTCTTTGTATGTACATTGGTGCAAAGCAAACTCTCTATTTATCAATTCTTAATATACTAGTAAGTACATGGTGATGTTCATATCAGCGAAATATTCTCAATACTAAATTCTTTCATATATGATAATATATGAAAGATTCTATACAGAGAGAAAAAAATTAATATGAATGAGATATTAGCATTTCTCAAAAGCATCCATAAATACACATATTCACACACACTTGTTGAAATGAAAACTGTGCCCTCTCATACACACACACACACACACATAATCATATATATACACGCATTTATACATTGGTCTTTTAAAACAAGTCTTTAATGCTACCCAACCCCAACAGACAGTTGTCACAGCTACAAAAAGACTGAATATTAATCTACTATTTCATTCAGTTGCACAGCTAGCATGCATTTATATTTGTGCATGCTCACATAATGCTAAGCAGGTGTAGATAGTTCCATATGAAAACACATGCTTTCAGTGGTTGTTCACCATTCAAGTGGTTCTGGAAGAAAAAGACAGAAATATGAGCTGTGTAAAGAAGATTATAATACTGAACACTTGTGCACTTATAATTGGTTTATATGTACTTTAGAACTACACATAGATGGCAAGGTTGAACACATGAGTAGCTGCCTTTTGCAGGCACAGAGTGGGAGGTCAAATTATTAATTCTGTTTGTAATCTTCTTATAAAAGATAGACAAAAGGATGCATGGCTGCATCTTACTGACTCAATCAGTTATGATACAGTCAAAATATCTTAAGCACACACATATACACATACATTTATGCATACATATGCACATACATGTACGCATACATACATTCATAACACACTCACCTACTCAGGTTTATGAACATTTTCGTAGACCTTTTGTTAAAGAATTGAATTTAAATTTAAAAGACTTAGATTCGTAGATTTCACATTGACCTCTTGACTTGTCTTATGATTTCACTTCTCATGAATTAAAAACTTATTAAAGGATTAATAAGAACATTATCAACTTTTTCAATAAATATATTTGCAAAATGTAGAAATACTGCAGGTAAAGCATTGAATTATTTTACTAATTTAATGATGGTCACCTTTTCAAATTACACCACAGACATTATATTGTGTTACCAACCACAACAGATAATTCTTTTTGCATCACTGAGAAATAATTACTGCTCTTAACATCTTAATAGAATAGTTAACACACAAAACACTTTTTCCAAAAACTTTCAGTTCTTGGAATTTATATACCCATTCATTCAAACCAGCAATGATAAAGCAAATGTTAAATAATATAATAAGAATAAGAGGTAAGCTTAAATGTATCTAGGTGTTGCAAGTTGTTATTTATCTCCAAGTTGGTTCTGGTTTAGTAGACCTATGATCAAAGGTATTCCAAACGTAATCATCTTGTTTATATGTTCTAAGTATAATGTACCCCCAAGCTACATTATTCAATGTAGCCTTCCAATGTTTTCAAGATGGTAGGGTGTGATTTGAGGGAGATTTGCCTGCTATTTCTAGCAGATTGAGCAACCACATGGAGGCTCCCAGGATATTTAAAATTCTTCAAAGAGCAGACTAAATATTATGCTATGATGAATAAAAAGGGAAGAAATTTGATGTTTTGGGCTGAACCCTTTATATTACTTTTTGCTGCAGCAAATCATCTCTAATTTCCTCCAATTCCACAGTTCAACCACTTAAAATCTTCCTGCCAAATATCTGACAGACCTACACTACCTAACCCAACCACTATTTCTATCCTATTCGCTCTCATCTCTAGTTATAGATTCTTTAATAAACTGAGGGGCAGATATGGCTGTATGGATATGGAATTTGCTTCAAGACATTGTGATTATGTTATCTCATTGCATGGTATCTTGAACAAGTGTCTTCTATCATAGATTCAGAATAACCAATAACTTGTGAGTGGAATTCATCCTCATCATCATCATTTAACGTCTGTTTTCCATGCTAGCATGGGTGGGACGGTACCACAGGAGCTGGCCAAGCCGGAGCCTGCACCAGACTCCTGGTTTTGTTTTGGCCAGCTGTAAAATCCTGCCCAAACAAAACCACAGGAGTCTGGTGCAGCTCCTGTGGTACCGTCCCACCCATGCTAGCATGGAAAATGGACGTTAAAGGATGATGATGATATAAAACAGAGTGTTTGTGTCCGCACCCACATAACTTCTACAATTTTCAACCAATTTTCTTCAAATTTGGAACACACATGCGTTATGTTCCTAAAATTAATATGGATTAATAAATTTGTGGACCCTGGATGAGAAAAACCTGCTCAAAAACAGCAAATTAATCAATAACTTCTACATTTTGCATCCGATTTTCTTCAAATTTGGAACAAGCATGCATTATGCTTCAACATTATTGTGCACTCATCCCAATTTGATTAGTGTGCCCTCTGGGCGAGAAAAAAAACCAGGTCGAAATCATCCGTGTTGTCATAACTTCTATAATTTTCAACCGATTTTCTTCAAATTTGGAACATTCGTACATCAGCATTTCCATCACCAAAGAAGAGATCCTCCATTGGTTGAAAAACGTCGAGACAGTGAAAAGCGTAAGAACAAATTATTCCCCAATACGAAACTACGAAATGCTTACTGTACAGTTGCTATGGAATTGTTTGTATCTTTACATAACAAATAGAATTTTTGATCTGACGGCTTGAGGCTTTATTTATCCTTCCTCTTCTGCTCTTTTGGATTTTCCATTCCAATCACGACCAACACCGAGATTCACTACTAGTATACAATATACCATTATGTCAGTAAATGTTTTCATTATATAGTGTTAAATTACAGTTCTTGACAAAATGCCTTGTGGTGTTTAGTTATATTCAATTATGTTCTGAGTTGAAATCTTATATGGATTGATAAAATAGACACTAATCAAGTTGATTGAATTAATTAAAAGATGTGGTCTTGTGACAATGTCAGAAAACCGTTATTATTATAGGGTGGTGGATTGGCAAAATCATTAGAGTGGCAGAAAAACTGCTTTGCAGTATTTGTTCTGGTTTTTTGTATTCAGAGTTCAAATCCCACCAAAGTCAGTCTTGCCTTTCATCCTCTCAGAGTCAATAAAATAAAGTACTAGTCCAAGTACCGGGAGTGAAGGTATCAACTAATCCACTCACCTCAAAGTTGTTGGCCTTGTGTCTAAGTTAAGAAGCATTTTGTAGGGCAGGGGTCTGGCTGAATCATTAGAGCAGCAGAAAAAAGTGTTTTACAGTATTTGTTCTGGCCCTGCATTCCGAGTTCAAATCCTACCAAGGTCAGCTTTGTCTTTTATTTCTCCAGATTATTTACAGCAAGATGCCTTTCCTGTTGCCAACCCTTACCTGTTTCCAAGCAAGGTAATATTTCCCCATGGCTAGATATGTTTTCTCAGTATTTTGGGAATGAATACCTTTAATTTACAACTATCATGCAATGTCAAGACAAGGAGATACACACACACACACACACACATACATACAAGATAGGCTTCTTTCAGTTTCAGTTTACCGATCCTCAAAGCTTTGGTTGGTCAAGGCGTATAGTAGAAGTGCTATGCAGTGGGACTGAACCCAAAACCACATGGTTAGAAAGCAAACTTCTTAACCCCACAGCTACACTGGTTAATGTTTCTGATTTAGGCACAAGGCCAGCAATTTTGACTGGAAGAAATTAATCGATTACATCAATGACAATACATACACCCATACACACACACACACATATATATATTTACACACACACCAAACTTCCACACGGTTTCTGTCCACCAAATTCACAAGGCATTGGTCAGCCTGGAACTATAAATGATATCTATCCAAGGTGCTACACAGTGGAACTGAACCTGAAACCACATGGTTGCAAAGCAATCTTCTTAACCACACAGCCATGCCTGCCCACCTTAATATAAAAAAAAAGGTTATATTTATGAGTATATGTTGTATATATAAAAAGTAAAAAAAAAATTAAATTTGAAATTATCCTTACATTTCAAATCCTCAATATTGGGGCTACAGGGAAAACCATGTTTGGTGCTGCTGTGTGGTGCCACACAACAGCATCATACCTGGAACCACATAATTGAAAAACAAACTTCTAAACCACATGGCTTTGCCTGGTCAGGTATTTTAGCATATTGCGTGGTAAGGGGTGCCAGACCATCAAATCTGCTTGGTCAGGAATTTTGGCATATTGCGTGGTAAGGGGTGCCAGACCATCAAATCTGCTTGGTCAGGAATTTTGGTGTACGGAAACAGTATCACAGAAAGTTATAGAAACTTCTGAAATGGCTCTGAGTAGTTTTCCACATCTCAAACAAGTGTAAACCAATCTTCAACCATAATGGTTCTGTCTGCAATATTTCCATGAATAGAGCCTCCATATTTACTACTCTCTTTGCATTCAACTAAACACATTAGAAAAAGAAAATCTCCCATACTTGTCCTATGTATGCGTACATGCCAAATGCATAAACACAAATTTGCTTCCTCACATCTTCACATCAGGAATCCAAATCCATACTAAAATTTTTTGACAACTAAAAGATCTCAATGTTAAAACTTTAAAACAAAAAAAAAATGCTAATAAACTTAACAAAGGTCTTGAAACTTTTAAAGGATGCCTTGATATAAATTCTTTGTATTGTTTCAATCAACCCTCTAAAGTAGAGACAAAAAAACAAATGAACCTAAAGTATATTTTGGGGTGACTGGATTAACAGTAAAAAATTGATTTTATAAGTGCAAGCATTCATTTGTCAGCTTTAATAAAAACAAAAATGCACTCTGGCTTTGTTGAAATTTATGTAGTTCTTGCATGAGACAAGTTCTCACAAATTCAAAATTACATAGTACAATCCTACGGGAATGATAGCTTCAAATCAAGAATTTAGTATGACTTTTCTTAGAAAAGGAAGAAATTCGATTCAAGTTAGTAACAGTTTGAACAAAAAAACATAGCACTGTATAACATGATTTTTGTCCTTCGAAAGCAACTGTCATTTCCTATTTGCTTACTCCTAGAAAACATGAAAAATGGCTAATAATTCCTTCAAACTTTGCTTTTGTTACATTTATTCAAACCCCAAAGAATCCTTCTCAACACATGGCTATGATGCTCTCCCTCTCCAACTTCTCCTGCTTGTGATCACATGCACATATTGTCAGCCACTAAGGGACATGCTCAAGTGTTTAAGGTCAAGCAAATCTGTGGTATTGAGCAGAATATTTGCTATAAGGATATTTCTGCTTCAGCAACTCAGCACTGAATCTGTCAGAAATGTAATGGAAAATAGATCGGTTTCAAAACATTGATGTTCAGTCACAAAAGCAAAGTTTGAAGGGAATAATAGTCATTTCCTTTGATTTCTAGATAGAAGCAAATAGGAAATAAGTTATTGACCAAAGACAAAAAAAAAAAAAGCTTTTGTTACACAGTGTAATTGTTAGAGTGTTGTATGCATAAGGTTAAATATCTCTTATGATGTAAATAACAGCCTTTTTGAATTTTCTCCTGGTTCTGGCAGAACCATTACTTTCATTAGGATATATGGTTAGAATGAAAGAAGAGAGATTTCTTTGTCAAATCCTTTCTGTGAATTATCCACCGAGAAAAAACCCACCAGGACGTCCTTTCTGTCATTACAAAAACTAGCTAAAATCAACCTCCAAAATGCTTGGAATTGAGATCTGGGAAGCAAGAGGTTAATTGCTCCAACTGGTGTCACAGCGAGAACATTGTCAGAACTGACCTTTTTGATGTCAAAAGAAAAAAGAAAAGTTGAAAACTTTTAAAAACGTAAGATGCAACAAGAACAATGATGACAGCCATGCTTTTCACCAATTCTTTCTTTCTTTCTTTCTATCTTTGCTGCCACTTATTTTACACAACCGGCACTCTGTTGGTTCCGATGGTTAGGGTTCCAGTCAATCTGATCAACAGAACAACCTGCTCATGAAATTAACATGCAAGTGGCTGAACACTCCACAGACACGAGTACCCTTCATGTAGTTCTCAGGGAGATTCAGCATGACACAGAATGTGACAAAGCTGGCCCCTTTGAAATACAGGTACTAATCATTTTTGCCAGCTGAGTGAACTGGAGCAACGTGAAATAAAGTGTCTTGCTCAAGGAAACAATGCACTGCTGGGAATCAAACACATGACCTTACAATCTTAACAACAATTATATTCACTTTTGTTTTATTTCCTGTGCTGCAGGGTGGCCATGTATCTTCTCTATAGCAAGACACCTACACTTGTCCGTCTATCATACTTTAGCCTCTCAACATCTGGCTTAAAGCCACCACCTCCCTCCCAAATACTCACACTCCCACCCTACTTAGTCGAGGAGGCTTCCCCCCCCTTTCCTGCTCTGAGGTGGTTTTATGCTGGGTGTTGATAGAACATGAACAAGTTTCTTGCTGTAGAGAACGTACATGGCTACCCCGTATTATATAAGGGTAAGAGTACCCAGAAAAAGAGATAAAGATGGTGGAGACACAATGTCAGTGTGTACCTCGAGGTATAAGAAGGTAAGTAAAAGAGAGTATGTAATATAAAGTCTTGTAACATGGTAACATATCTCTTACAATATTGAAATCTCTCGTAAAGTCTTGTAATATGTAATGTAAAGTTTTGTAACCGATAATAAAATGTCATGTAACAAATAATATAAGGTTCTGCTGCATGTAATAAAAAAAGTTCTGCAATATATAGACATATCTCTTACAGTATTGTATCTTATTAGTTCCAATGCAAGCTGATTGAACAATTACAAATAAGTGAAGCTTGCATGCTGCTCGTTCTGCTGAATGTTTGTCTTTGATAAAAGCAATTAGCAATTCTATTCTATCGTAGAGGGATCTGGACAATAACAGAACTACTAAGGGAAGAGAGGAATGCTGAATATTGCTCTCTTAACAATTTATTCTTGGAATTCATTTCTCACATAGGAGAAATAATAAATGACTAATTGAAGAGAGTGTGGACTTTCTTAGTTGATAGCATTTTATATTCAGAAAAATTAATCTTGATTGGATATGCTTTGAGAAGATTAAATATATCACTGGCTACTCTTTTGAATCACAAAATTCAAGTGACAGTGCATTGTTATTATGAAGGAATTTATGAAAGACATGTATTTCACAAGTTAATGGTGATTTAGAGCAGTGATTCTCAACATGGGTCCAGATGATCCATGGGGGGTCCATGCAAGCAAAATAGTAAATTGGGAACCCACAGTAGTATTTTAAGGGTCCAAGAAAAAAAGTTACTTTGGATGCATTTATTGCAATAAACAGCTAAGCTTCTTTCTCTAATGTTCAGCTTACACGAGGGAATGTGTGAAAAACAAAATAGGAATTTTGAAAGAAGTATCTATAAAACTACTTATTAAACATTGAATGGTTATGGGGGTTCACCAGAATAGAATAGTAATCAAAGGGGTCCATAGGCAAAAAACGGTTGAGAACCACTGATCTTGGCAAATTCAGTTTTAGATTTAGTTTGCATTTTTTTCTCATCTTTTAGTTAGTGGGCAAGGTAGTGCCCATGACATTCAGAAGATTACTGAGACTGGTGAGATGGAAGGAAGAAGGTATTCTCATATTAGCTGAAAAGCTTACAATGGAGTGGACTTTAAAATGCTGGCCTTGTGTCTAAATCAGAAACCATAACCAGTGTGGCTGTGGAGTTAAGAAGTTTGCTTCCTAACCATGTGATTTCAGGTTCAATCCCACTGCTTGGAACATTAGGCACCTTCTATTATATCCCTGGATCAACCAAAGCTTCGTGGATTGGTAAACAGAAACTGAAAGAAGCCTATCTTATGTGTGTGTGTGTGTATGTTTGTGTCTCCTTGTCTTGACATCACATGATAGTTGTAAATGAAATGGACTGCATTGTTAAATGCAGCCAAGATGTTAAACCAGGCATCGGATTAAGTCTACCTCACCACATAGGCCATGGTGGGATATGAACCCTGAACACAAAAATCAGGAACCAATTCTGCGAGACATCCAGCCCAATGTTCTTATAGTTCCACTTTAGCCACACTCTAGGTTAGTACTTTTTTTTTTATTATTGAACCCAAAAGAATGAAAGTTCAAGTTGACTTTGGTAGGATTTGAACTCAGAGCACCAGAAAGATGCTGATGTTGCCACAGACAAATGCAATGACAAAAGGGAATTGGCCAGTGTTGAATGCACAGTGTCTCTTTCATTGCAGAGTATTCATCATCATCATCATCATCATCATTATCATCATCATCATCATCATCATCATCATCATCATCATTTAACGTCTGTTTTCCATGCTGGCATGGGTTAGACG
>JAOPUL010000001.1:10522459-10532914 GCA_027564515.1 Octopus rubescens | reverse complement strand
TATATAAATGCATATATATGGATATATATATATGCATATATATATATATATATATATATATATATATATATATATTTCTTGTGTGTATGTACGTGTTGTATCGTTGTATCGTTTTGCATATCTGAACCACTTAAATATTGCTATTTAATATTCCAGACACTTAACGCAGTAAGGAAACACTGTCCGCAGGCCATGCCATAACATTACGATGTGTTATTCTTGGGAATGGCCAAAGAAGTTGTTATAAATTTACGTTGCATTTGTTTGTTGTTGTATATATTTCGGCCAAGAGAAAAGAATCAAATCTCAAACCGCAACTCTTCACTTCTCTCAACGGTCATCGCTGTTTAATAGCAAAACAACTGATTACTTGTTTATCTTTTTTTCTTCTTTTTCTGTTATTTTTCTCTTATATGTATCACTCGTTGTACTCTGGCCATGCTGGGGCACCATCTTGAACGGTCTTGTCGAAAAATCGACCCCAGTATTTTGTTTTTTCAACTTGTACATATCTTGTACATATTCAGCTTGCACAAAGAGCACGCACTCATAAATACGTATATACATGTGTTTGTGCGTGTGTTTGTGTGTGCGTGCGTTGTGTGCGTGTGTGCATGTGTGTGTGCGTGTGTGAGTGTGTGTGTGTGTATGTGTGTGTGTATGTGTGTATATGTGTGTGTATGTGTGTGTGCGTGTGTGTGTGCGCATACGTATGTGTGTGCGTGTGTGTGTGTGCGTGTGCGTGTGTGCGTTTGTATATGCGACGGGTTTCTGCACAGTTTCCCTTATTTACCCAGTTTCTTACTCTGTTCGTGTTGTCTTTCCAGCTTTAGCATTCTGTCTGTGTTACTTACCATTATTATTATTATTATTATTATTATTATTATTATTATTATTATTATTATTATTATTATTATTATTATTGAAAGGCGGGGTCGATAAAATGAATACTAGTTACGGAAAGGGGGCGATAAAATCGACTACTCCCCTCCCCCAAAATTTCAGGCCTTCGTGCCCAGTATAGAAAGGATTATTGTTGTTGTTGTTGTTGTTGTTGTTGTTGTTGTTGTTGTTGTTGTTGTTTTATGAAAACTCCATCTTTACATTTATACCAATCTTCTTCAGCCATGTTGGCTGTTCAGTTCTGATACTTCCAAGTGTGCCAATTACTACAGGTATCACGTTCACTCTCTTCGTTGCCCACGACCTGCGTATTTACCACTTAAAATCATCATAGTTGTTCAGCTTTTCTTCTTCTCTCTCTTTGATCGGGACATGCTATGTCGATTATCATGCAAGTCTTTTCTTTTTTCCACCACTACAGTGTCAGGTTTCCGATGTCTCATCTGATGGTCACACTGGATCATTACATCTGCATATAGTTGGTCCTCAACGCTCTTCTTGTGCCACGCATATAAATGCTTCTGTATCTATTTTCAGGTCACTCCTCCAGATTCATAACCACCGGCCTTCTGTATCTGTCTTGGCTTTTGTATTTCTTGCAAACTGGTCGTACATTTCCCCCCCCCCATGCTATTTCTTTTTTGTTTGCTCTTTTCTTTCTTTTTTTTTCTTTGTTTGGACAATTATCAATTTTGATGACGCCGGGCTTCTTCACATGTTTCAGTAATGGTACCACGACATTTTTCACATATCAAGCCCAGCTGTTTTCCTCTGCTTCAACACAATCTTGCCCCTAGATGTCATTCTAAAATTTGCGGGTTTTCTCAGCTTCAGGAGGTATGTTATCTTCTGTGTCTCCATCTAAGCTCTTAAAAAACTGCCTCTGGTTATTTGTGAATAACCTGTTTTGATGGAACTGCGATATGCGATCAGTGTAGCATTGCATCTTTACTGTCTTCGCCCGAATAGTTCTCTGGTCTTTCCATCTAAGTTTCTCAATTCACTGATCTTCCAGTGTATTATGTTGAAACTGTAATTTATGACTGGTATGGCTAGTCTGTTTATCACTAGTATCTAATTTTTAGCATTAGGTTCAGTTTCTAATATTAGTCTAACTCTTCCCTAGTATTCTCTCCTAATTTCTTCCTTTATTTCTGTGTGTTGTATTTTAGCTGTTTCGTTTATTCCTAGATATTTGTATGAGCGATTGTGGTCTAATTCTCTGTATTGTGTGTCTATGTCCAGTGCGGTGTTTTCAGTGTTGATTAATTTGCCGCTTCTCGGTGTCACTTTGGCACATTTATCCAGCCCCATGCTCATCCCAATGTCCTTGCTGAAATTATAGACAATCTTTAGAAGAATTTTCTATTTTCTAGTATTTCTAGAGATAGTTTTTAAGTCATCCATGTATAGGAGATGGTTGTTTATTGTTGGTCCATTGCATCTGTAACCTATGGTGGTTTAATGTAACAAGTTTGTTAGTAGGGTCAGAGCAAGGCAGAAAAGGAGGGGTGACCGCGAGTCTCCTTGGAAAATTCCTCTTCTTTTGGGTATAGAGCAGGTTTGATTTTTCAGTGTTATACTGGTTTTCCAGTTTGCCATTACATGGTTGATATATTTTAGTAGTGTTGGATCTACTTTATTTGTGTGGAGAGATTCCAGTATCCATGAGTGTGGGATACTGTCCAATGCTTTCTGGTAATCAATCCAAGTCATGCTTACAAGACTTATTATGGCTCTTCTTACAATCCTCTATAATGGCTCGGTTTACCAGCAGCTGCTCCTTACATCCATACATCCCTCTTTGGCACCCTTTTTGTTTTTATGGTAAAACATTATTGTTTTCCAGGTGTATTATAAGCCGTTTGTAGTGACTAATGTGAGCATTATGTAGGTAGTTGACAGTCATGTTATTGGCCTATAATTTTGTGGGTGTATGGTGTCTTTGTTTTTAGGAATTAAGTCAGTTTGTTTTTCCAGCATCCAGTTTGGTGTTGATTCTGGCTTGCTTATTATTAAATTAAATGCTGCCTGTATATGAGTATGGATACTGGTGTTTCGGCCAGACGTTCGGGACCTTGTCTATGCCTGTAATTTTCTAGGTACTGGTAGTCTCCAGTGTGTCCTTGATCTCTTGGTTCGTGATGGTGGGCCATACCTTTGGTGCTATTTTGCTCTTCCTTTCTTTTTACCTATTTATCCACAGAGCATTTTTGTTATGTTGTTTTTCTTATTGTATTGTTATTATTATTATTATTATTATTATTATTATTATTATTATTATTATTATTATTATCATTATTATTATTATTATTACCTTGTTGCATAAACACATACCTGTCTTCAACACGCTTTGGGATTTCAATTATAGAAAACAACTTTTCTTTAATGGTTTCGGTTTTTACTTTGTGACTTAATTAGATACTTAAAATCGTCTTATCATGCTTTTTATTTTTGTGTAAGAAATAGACACTGTAATCGTCGAATATATGTGCAGCTAGATATGACCGGAAATAACTGACTATGTTCAAACACGGTTTTCCATGTGAAGCCATCAATCAATTATACAAGTTCGACATAACCAATCCCGAGCGATAAAATGATAGACAAACGAAATAAAATTTCATTTCAGCATTAGGATTGACTTAATGGCAGGCAAGTTGATGGATATTGCTATTTATAAGAACTGCCTCTAATATGCTTTCTTCCTTAAGCCAAAAGCTGCGTTCTCTTTAAAGATAGGCATAATCTATCAAATAGATCTTGTAGTATATTTCTAGTAGTAAATGAATGTATTCAAATGACTGTGCTGATTGATATTTTGATTATGAGTGAGTAGACAAATATTTCAAATTTCAGGAAGCCCATCACTGGACACTTATGCTCCTTCAAGGTACAGTATGTACAGGATAGTATTTAAACCAATTACTGAAAGTTGATAGAAGAACTAGTTAGACATACATTGCTTCTGCGCGTGCTTAACTTAACGTGCTGTTTGATAATTCGATAACGTGTGAACTACGTAATATTTCATATTTCAGGAGACTCATCACTGGAGGACTTATTAGTCTTTAAGGTACAGTACGTCCAAAGTAACTGATTAAACCAATCCCAGAAAGCTGATAAAAGACCTCGTTAGATAGAAATTGCTCTCGTACGTGATTAAATCAAAGTGTTCACTGATATTTTGATAACGTGTGAGATATGTAATATTTCAAATTTCGAAGGAGAGTTTAAATTGACGTGCTGATTTGTATCTTTTAATTGTTACAGTCATTAAACTGCGGCCACGCTGGGGCACCGCCATGAATAATTTTTAGTCGGATGAATTGATTCCAGTACTTATCTTTTAAAGCCTGGTATTTATTCTATCGGTCTCTTTTGCTGAACCGCTAAGTTACGGGGGCGTAAACACAGCAACATCGGTTGTCAAGCAGTGTAGGGGGACAGACACGGAAGCAAACACACACACACACACAAACGCACGCACACACACACACACACACACATATATATATATACACCCCACCCCACACACATAATATATATATATATATATATATTACGCACAAAAACGACGGGCTTCTTTCAGTTTCTGTCTACCAAATCCACTCACAAGGCTTTGGTCGGCCGAGGCTATAGAAGAAGACATTTGCTGAAGTCACTTGCCCAAGGTTATAGAATTAGCCTCATGATCTGAAGTTCGTGGATTACATTCCTTGATTGGGCATCGTGTTGTCTCCTTGAGCAAGGTACTTCATCTCAGGTTGTTTTGGTTTACTAAAATTAAAATGGGTGTCTGCCGGGTACTGATGCAGCCCATTCTCTCCATTTCGATGTTCTGCTGGGTGAAGAGTGGCAGGGCTGAGAGGGGGAGGCGGTCTATACCTGCTTCCGACTATATTGGCACCTACCACCATTAGCATGGTACATAGTAACATGATCCGGTACATTCTGCCAGACTATGCTATGCGGTTATTATTAGTTTTCAATAATTGATAGTGTATTGGGGATAGACAAAGCAAGGCACCATTGAAAGGATTTGAAACCTTGATGCCTAGGTATGTTGTCCAATAAGACATTCTCAGACATTCTCCAACTTCAATAAAGTTGCGGCTCTCTGGAAGAAGTAAATTTATTTTATTGAAACTAAATATGCCGTGTCAAAAAAAGAATCGGAATTTGTCAGTTCTTGCTTCGAGTATTTTCTCTCGTGTTTTTTCTATCATCAACAAATATATGCCTAGGGAAAATACAGTTATTATTACTATGAATATTTTTCTATATTCACAATCAATGCTTAGTTCTTTAGGGGGTGTTGGCGTGTGTGTGTGTGTGTGTGTATGTGTGTATGTGCGTTTTTACTTGTATTTTTAAAAAATACATGAAGCCTGAAGCTGTTTCCTTCAGTAGATTTAGTTAAATCTATAATAACTTAAGAAGTTTATAAATTTGTCCTAATGGAGGAAAAAACTGAAACACATTTATCAAGTTGTTTAAAAAGAAATTAAACTATCAAATAACCTACTCTATCCGCTAGCAACACAAACATTTCATGTTGGAAAAACTTCAGGCTTTCCCAAAGGGGAAATAATGTAAAAAAAAAAAAACAGCATACTAATGGAAGTAGTATATAATGTAAACATTCAAACATCGTTACTATATTTCCAAATCCTGCTGCATTTCAAATGGAGTTTTTACTCCTCCAAAGTCGTCTTGGTGTATAAGTCGAACTACATTTTCGGCTGTAAATTTTGGTTTGGAATTTCGATTGGTATGCCAAGAAATACAATACATTTTCGGCGAACTTGGATTTAAATAAAATATTTCAATAAAAAATATATTAATTTTATTTGGTTAAATAAATCTTTTATATGATAAGATTGAATCAGCCTCAATATTTCACTCATAATTTATTTAACAGACAATGTAGAGATGAAAGTCAAAGTGGGCCATGCTAGAGTTTGAACTGAAAACTGAGAGACGCAAAAGTATACTCCCGTTCTTGCCATCCTGGTTTACCATTAAAATAATTCTTTCTAATTTTGACACAAGACCAGTAAATTTGAGATGAGGAGTAAGTCGATTACCCTAGTACTTGACTTGTACTTATTTTATCGACCTCGAAAGGACAAAAGGCAAAGTCAACCTTGGTGGCATTTGAAGTTAGAACATAAAGCCGGAAGAAATACCGTTAAGTATTTTCTCCGAAGCGCTAACGATTCTGGCAGCTCACTGCTTTCCTAATCCTTTCTAAAATAAGCACAAGGCCTGAAATTTTGTGAGAGGGGTTAGTCGATTACATAGACTCCAGTGCGTAACTGGTACTTATTTTATCGACTCTGAAAGGGATGAAAGGAAAAGTCGACCTCGGCGAAAGTTGAACAAAGAACATAAAGGCAAACGAAATACGCTAAGCATTTTGTCCAGCCTGCTAATGATTCTGCCAGCTCGATTGGATTCAAATTTTGGAAGAAGACTAGCGAAGTTTTGCTGTGGAAGTGGGGGTGGGGTAGTCCATTACAGCGATGCCAATAGTTATCTGGTATTTTATTTAATCAACCCCGAAAGGATGAAAGGCAAAGTCGACCTGGGCAGGATTTGAATCGAGACGGTAAACAACCGGCAAAAATGCGGCTAATCATATTATCCGAGGTGTTAACGATTCCGTTAGCTCACTACAATAATAATAACAATAATAATCCTTTCGATATTGGGCATGAAGGCCCGAAATTTTGGGGGAAGGGAGTAGTCGATTTAATCGACCCCAGTCCGTAACTGGTACTCATTTTATCGACCCCGGAAGGATGAAAGGCAGAGTCGACCCCGGTGTGATTAATAATAATGATAATGGTTTCTGATTTAGGCATAAGCCCAGTCATTTCGGGGGAGGGGTGTAATCGATTACATCGACACCAGTTCGTAACTGGTACTCACTTTATCGACCCCGGAAGGATGAAAGGCAAAGTTTACCCCGGCGGCATTTGAACTCAGAACGTAAAGTCGGAAAAATTGCCGCTAAGCATTTTGTCCCGCGCGATAACGACTCTGCCAGCTCGCCACCTTATAATAATAATAGTGCAGGCCGAGACCTGCTGTGTCGGAAAGTTCGAAGGCCGGGCCGCCACCTACGTTGGAAAGTTTGAAGGCAGCACCGAGCCCTGTGGCAGAGATCCTCTTTAACACATACACACATTATACATATATCCCATAATACTCATTTTTCTCTTTTCATTTCATTTTCCTTTTTTTCCTTTCACACAATTTTTACAACTATATTTCTTCCTTTTCCATAAATTTTTGTTGCAATGCATCTTACTACCACCTCTCTGCCATTACACAATTTTATATATTTACATATTTTAGACATAGCATAGTAAAGCTAGCATACACATTATGCATGTATACATACACCCACACATTTGCGCATCTATAAATGTATATAAGTGTATATGTGTGTGTGTGTGTCTAACTTCTACACCTATTTTTCTCTCTATCTATCAAGTTAATTTCTTCTGCTGACTTCTGGTGAAATATTACTTTGCATTGGCAAAGAAGTCACTTGGGTATCATAGCAATATAACACTTTTGCTTAACACTTGACTACCAGAATTGCAGCTGTCAGAGAAAATATATTATAAAAATGAAAGAAAAATGTGATTAATTTGTGTAGAGTCAGAGTTTTTTCCTTTCTTTTTTTTTTTTTTCCTTTCCTTCCTACTAAGTTTTCTGAACACTCCAAGACATCTTCCACATTTTTATTTTAAAAATTAAATGAAAAAAAAATGAATCCAAATAAATACTGTATAAATAAACTATAATAAACTTTTAAGTAATAGTAAAATATGTTGAAGTATTTGTCCAAAATAGAAGAGTGATTTGGAGGAAAAACTGTTGTGTTACAAAAAGAGAAATCAGAAGATAACTTTGCATGTCAAAAACCTTTAAAGTGGACAAAATTATAGTAAAACCTTGAATTGGAAAATGAATTTTTCTCCTACCATTTTTTTTTTTTTAACTTTCCTTCTTGCTTTTCCTGAAGCATTACTTGCTACTTCATTTCAGATGATAAGAGATGTTATAAAAAACTTTACTATGTTTTACTTTTGACTGATTTGTAAGCAGGATTATCTGCTATGGCAGCTACAGTGGCTCAAAGCTGTGGTTATATCAATATAAAGTAATAATCAACAAGTGAAACAAAATTTAATCATAGCAATCCTTATCATCAAGAAGCCTAACTTTTGTTGTTTCAGTATTAGCACAAAGCTTGTATCATCAAAATTCATTTTTTGGCATATAAAGCTGTGCTGAAGTAATCCTAGATGTGTAAATAAACGTATCTTTTGCCAGTAGAATATGCAGAAGACATTGCAAATGAGAAATACCAACCATTTTAACCAACTAGTCTAATGTATTAAAGTTGTTGCTGTTGTTTAGCCTTTATGATGCAGACCTATGACTACAGGTATTCCATCTATGACCATATCATCTTTTTGTATATCTCAGTTGGCTTTGTACAATGTGTCCTTCCTATTTTAAGATAGTAGGGTGTGATTTGAGTGAACTTGCTGCTATTTCTAGTAAATCAAGCAACCATATAGAGCAGTGGTTCTCAACCTTTTTAATATCCAGGCCAGATCCCAAACCTGGATTGTTTGGGGGCTGCACCAAAAGAAATAAAACACAAGTCAATTAAAGAAAAATTTATTATATTATTGAAGGAAGACTGTAACAAAAACTAGTAGAGCAATGGAATGAATTTAATGTGAAACTTGATTTTGCTTTCGACTTTCAACTAGTTTGTCAAAATGAGGGCTCATTGTGGAAGATGCAGTATACAAAAGCTGGTTGACATGATGGTCAGTCAATCGGTTGCGATATTTTGTTTTGATACCCATCAGTTTGCTGAGAAGGGTTTCACCCACATAAGTTGAACCAAATACAGAGGCATTTGGTGTCTTTTCCAATCACAAAATATTTTACTTCCCAATGGGCTTGAAAAGCAAGGTTCTCTTGCATAAGTGTACAAGCTTTTTTCGAAAGTAGTTCTGCCATGACAGTGGGTGATAATTAATGCGCCGATGAAAGAACGAATAATAGCTGCCTGAGTGGCTTCTTGCTTTTCCAATGCCAGTAATCAAAGATCATAGCACGTGCAGATCAATAATGCTCATTTACCATTCTGTGATTGGTCTGTCTGAATAACCATTTCTTGCCAGTGTGTGTGCATGTGTGTATTGCAATGTCTATGCTGAAGTCGTTGCAAGCTCAAGTCAATGAATGAACGAAAATAGAGTGATTTGAGTTAAAGACTGACCCATGTTTGATATTTTTCAAAACATTTTAAGTCTGGTACCAGTATTTCTGAATATGCATGAGGACTTTCTAAATTAGGAGTTTTTATTATGTTCTTAAAAAATGGTCATGGGCCATCAGAAGGATGATTGAAGAGCCACATGTAACAGTTGAGAACCACTGGTATAGTGGGTCATTATTTAGTCCTTTAGCATTTAAAGTGGCCATATTATCTGACTCAAATATTCTACCTGTTTTATGTTAAAACTGGCAAGATCAAGCCTCTCACATCTACCCTATAATGTTATTCTAAAAATAAACAATTGCATCATCGAAATCTTGAAGCTACAAGGTAATTCGTGATTAATTCTAAACAAAGTGAATTACATTTGACAGAGTAATCTGAAGGTTAATGGGTTAACAAAGTAAAAATGGGAAGATGTGACATTTTAACTTTTCCTTAATTATTTACATAAATGAAGTGAAATGGCCTTAATTGGGAATGAAAATGAGTTGAGTCTCAGCTCACTGGAAAATAAGCAGATAATATACAAGTTACAGAAGGAAATAATAGCCAATGCCATCCATATTCTACATTAAACTCAGAAGGCTGAAAAAGAAATCAATTGTGGTGGAATTTGAATGTAGAAGAACCAAATATTGCAGAGTACTCACTTAGCTAACTTACCACTTCTGCAAATTAACTTCTTTCAAAAATGGCAACTATAAGGATTTCCTACATAGATACAGACAGGATGGTCATGACTGGAATATCTTTGACCATAGGGTTCAACAACAGATTCTTCCCATCCTTCTTCTCACGTCTAGAATCCTCCAGATCTCTTTCATTGCCTATATTACTCGCCAAACATTAACCTGTTGAAGTGAAGAAGGCTTGTGTGAGTTCTGACCACTACTCTTATTTCCCCGCTAACTAATAATATATTAATCTATATTTTTATGTATAATCACACATAAAACCAATCCAAAATTAACTCAATATATTTAACTCAATACATTTAAGTAGAGTATAAAATTTATTTTAACATGAAAAAGATTGACTGACTTCAAAGTTTCGCCAGTCACTGGCAAAACCTTGAAGTCACTGTTAACTTTTTCCATGTGTGTGTTGTGTGTGTGTGTATATATATATCATCATCATCATCATTCACCATCATCCTTTAACGTCCGCTTTCCATGCAAGCCATGGGTTGGACAGAATATATGTATATATATGTATATATATGTGTATAT
>JAOPUL010000001.1:10466640-10478529 GCA_027564515.1 Octopus rubescens | reverse complement strand
TGTTTGTGTGTGTGTGTGTGTGTCTGTGTCTGTGTGTGTGTGTGTGTGTGTGTGTGTGTGTGTGTGTGTGTGTTGATAAATAGATAGACAGAATGACAGACAGATACATGCACATACATATGCAATAATTGATTTAACTGTAAAATAATTCAACTTTAAATTGATTTCCATAATGCTCTTTTCAGCAATACTAAAGATTCAGTTAATCAAGGAATAACTTTGTATAAATTCATTATTTTTCTAAAGAAATAGATGTTATATTTTTTTTGTTATATTTGTTATTCAATGTTGAAATTTAAAAAATATGAACAATATTAATTTCCTGAAAAGACGTTTGAAGCACAATATATTTCCAATTTTTCTAAATATTTTTAATCCAGTCCGTTTTTCAGCAATTATATCAAGTGCAGAGTTCTTTGAATTTCATTTTCCCTTCTATATTTGCTGTTATTATTTAGTGCTAGTTTTCGATCTCCAATTATGACAGCATGAAGTGGTTCAGAAACAAAAATTTACCTTGGTAGGACACTGGTATCTTCTTGCACCAGAAGAATTGTACTCAGTGTTACAACAGTAAATTGTGCCATTTTTTTGGTACCAACCTGAATCTAAGTAGTTTCACCAGTTGAGGGTGTTATTCTCAAGTTAGTCAGAGGAGCTCATAACTTTTGCAAATCACTCCTCTCCCAATTAGATTATTGCAGTTGTTGTTCGGTTTAGACCTCTGTAGGCTGAAGCTTGCATTAAAAAAAAAACTAACTTGTAGGGAAAGTATGACTGCAGGTAGCTATTCTGCAAGAAAGAATTAGTTAATGTGTTTTCTATATTTTCTAGGAGCTGAGGCACAACATTGAGTGACAAGAGAATAAGAAACAGATATGTCAGTGGGCCTAGTGAAGTTTGTATAGTTATTTAGTTCAGAGGAGCAGAAATTGTTGTTGTGGTGGTAGAAAAAAATAGAAAGCTGAAACTGTATCTGTGAACCAGTGGTTGTAGTGCTGATCCCTTGTCTTGTATTATACTTTAAAAATGTAGCCATCCATGATCGTTTTGCTACTGTTGGATTGCAATTATCGTTTAAAAAACAAACCTATGAACTACACATAGCTGATCAGTGACAATACACAGTGCTCTACCTTTACATCTCATTTTCCTAGAAATATGGGTCAGGCAAGTTGGATTATTCTATGTTCTGTTGGAATAGCTGTTTTCCCAATACCTAGATAATGCTCATTTCCAGCATTGTAGTTGACTTCCAACAAAACAATATGCATTACTCTAAAACACACTATTTTTCATTGAATTGCTCTGGGGAAGGAAATGTTTCCATAACTAATATAGGTCTTTCACAATTGGTGAGATCAATGTAAATAACAATCCTCTTGAACAGTTTCAAGAAAACATGTGTAGGAAGGAAATCTTGGAGAGCCAATATTCTACAGTAGGTAGAATGGGTTTAATGGTTATATTGGAGACTGAGGTGACATGCAATCTAGGTGATGAGAGGAGTGATTTGGAACTTCTGAGTGAGTATGGCATGGGGCTAATCAGCTCTTAAGAGCAGTAGGCACTGTAGTAATGGGAGAAAGGGCAAAGCAAGGAGATAGTATGTCAATGGGCCAGAGGTCAGATTATGTTTGTGAGTGACTTTCTGCTAATCAGTCAAGTGGCCATTTTTTGGATGCAATCTAGGATATAACTGTGTGCACCATCAAAAATATAATAAGAACAGTACTTCCTTGTGGGTCTCACCTGAGCTTTGTTGAGAATTAGTAATTGTTAGTGGAAGTTGTAGTTTCTGTCTCTGGAGACAAAGGTCAGTTTTTTATGATACAGTCTTTACTATGTTTGTATTTTCTGCTCATGAAGCGGAAGGTTAGTCTTTGCTACATTATATAGTTCTATATTCAGTAACTCAACTAGTCAGCCTACAGTATAATAATGGAAATAAACATTGCAACAACAACTAAAATATCATTTATACTGATTATGAAAGAAGATTTGAGATGGTTTAACAATTTATGGTTAAGGCCATGAAGATGTCTTTGAGGAGAAACATATATTGTTTTATCTACTCAAGAAAACTAAAACTAATTATTCTGTCTACAAGAGCTGTTTAAAGTGAACACTTGAGACATACCAAAAAAAAATTAAATAAAACTGTAGAAAAAAAAGAGTTGAAAAAGAAGGAACTCGATAAGAGAGGGAAGAAAGAGAAAAAGATCAGAAGGTAGAGGAGGGAGAGAGAGGTTAAGAAAGAAAAACAAGATTCAAAATATTTATTAGTCAATTACTAATCTCTGTTTAATTTAGAGAAACACATTTCAAGACTAATTGTTTAAACTAACAGAGAAACTTCTAGTCATTTCCACATCTAAGAAAACCAAGTAAGGAGATGGTGAAGACAGGAACAGTATAAGAGCAGATAACAAAATTAATATCAACAACAATCTCCAATTACTGATAATATCAGTACCATTAGTTCACAGAGATTTTGTAATTGAGTAAAGCAATCTAATATCTACTAATTACCTACAACAGACACTTGTGACCTACATAAAAAAAAATAATCTAAAGGGAGATAACCAGAAACCATTGTTCTGTCTATGAGCTTGTTAGATAATTATGAGCATAGTGGAATGGATATAGCAAACAAAAGTTGATGTCAAAATAATTGGGGATATTTAATTCCATAAATGTATTTCAAGAGTTCTAATCCTGCTACTGCCAATTTTGCTTTTAATAATTCCAAGTACAGGAATCCCCCCACATTATAAGAATAATGAATTCCTGAAAACCTAGTCATAATATGAAATCCTGTATTATGAAATTAATTTTCCCATTCATTTCATGTTATAATGTAATAAAGTATTCCAACAGATTATTTCAAAACAACAACTCCCTTCAGTTCCACTTAATGGCTTCTTTCCAGACATCTTTAATTGTAAGTAAATCCAACAGCAGCAATGATCAACAATTATCCACAACAAATATGTAGTAAAATAGTAGCACAAGGAAAGAACTATTTTGTGATAGAAAAATATTGTTGTCTTATTTCTATGGTTGTAAGAATGAAAATGAGAAGGTAAAAGGCTAAAGGAGTGAGGTGGGAGGAAATACTATATGATTACAGCTAGTTGAAGGGCTACCAGGTTCATGGGCACTTTGCTCCTTGAAACTCTCACTTGAGCCATAAAAACTTCACACTACTCACACACTCTCATGCACATTATTGCATTGACATGCATCATATGTAGCTACAGACATTGCTCTCATGATGATACTATTATTGTTGTTGCCGGTTGCTTATCAAAACTTGCTGGGTTGGTAGTGGTGATTGTGTTGATTTTGGTGTTTGTGATAATGGTGATGGTAGTGATATTGCTGGTGGTGGAAGTGGTCCAACTGTTCTTGTTAATTGTTACTGTAGAGTCTCAAGTCAATTCTCATTGACCTAAGATCAAAGACATTTTATTCAAACATTTGAAATACACTAGAGTATCACATTATCTCATGTGATTGCTTTTGTTTTTTTACTTGGAGTTGGTTATATTGTTCATACTATTGTTACTGTTGTTGTTGTTGTTGTTGTCATTGGTGGGTTGGTAATGGCAGTGGTTGTATTGGTTTTGGTGTTGATGCTAGTCATGTTGGTGTTGATGACAAGTAAGGTTGATGATGAAGGTTGATCTATATATATCGATATAGATGGATATATTGATACATAAATATGTAAATAGATATTCAATGTGACCCAAGAAAATATACAAAAACACACACACACAAATATTCACAGAGAAAAATTCCACTTTGCACTCCATGTTTCTAGTGACCATACATACACACACACACACACGCACACGCACACGCATATGCACATATTATGTATTTATGTTTTTCTTTGAGTTTTATTTGAGTTCTTAAGAGAGTTCAAACTAACCGCTAACAAAGAGACAAGACTTTTTGAGTTGAGAGAATTCCTAGCATTTGTCAATATGTGATTGAGTTGGTGTGTTGGTTGATCTGTCGATACACATACCCAAGTGTGTGCATCTATTCACCTAAAGAATCTCAAATGGAGAATCTTTGAAATGTCTTTCAAATATTTACTTGAATTTGGGGAATCCACACCAGTTACTTTTACTCTTTCTTCAAAAAACCTAGTATTTCTAGGTTTTTGTGTAAATTTGTTGGTACATAGCCTAATGCACCTATGATGATAGGTACAAATGGGAATTTATTGTTAGAGTACAAGAGCTGTAAGTTTCGCATTAATTCAACATAAATGCTCTCTTTTCCCTGGACTTTTGATTATACATTCACATCTGCTGGACAGCTGACTCCTACAACAGTGCCTGACATACATACGTACATGCATATGTACGGATGTATGTATCATGATTATAGTTTTTCAAATTATTCATTATATTTGGCTCTTTGCTAAAACACCAAGAAGAATACTTTTGGCTAAGAAGAAAGTGTAGTTTTAAATTCTTAAAATTTGTTCAAGTTTCCATAAGAGCGAAATTACAGACCTTATCCTGAAATAAGTGATCAAACTTTACAATTCCCTTAAGCATGAATCCCATTACCTGAGGTAGCCATAATGCAGGAGATCCCTGAAGTATATATGAACCAGGAATATACTAAGATTGGTGAGCACTAAAGAACGTAGGGTCAAAGTTTTCGACAAGCTGAGTACAGTTGGGATTTGGTGAAGGATGTTTTTTTTTGTTTTTACTTTTTTTTATTAGTATTCAAACTTAGATATGTTAGTTGCATGAGAAAAAGTATAACACAACTGGAGGTTACTGTGCAGTAATGAGACGGGTGGAGAATTCAGACTAAAGATGTAGACAAGTTAATGGATATTTAATATTTAATAATTGTATCTTATAAATTTTAACTTGAAAGAATAAAATATAAAAACAGCAATAAATATTTCTTTTTATATGAATAAACAAAACTTATTAAACTGATGATGAAGGTGTGGAATGGGGGTGGAAGAAGTAATGGTTTGATGAAACACATTTATTGATGGAAGACAAGTAGTCAACAGAGACTTAAACTTAATTGTGTACAATATGTAAAATTTGGTCCATTTCCATTCTGTGTTCAGAAATCCCCAAGGTCAATTTTGCCTTAAGAATTGGCTTTCTGCCTAGTCAAATAAATATTGATGCTTTGTTCAAAATATTGTATCTTGATAATTGAAAGAAATCTATCACAATAAGAAAATCTCAGAAGGAATAGGTTCAAGAAAATGGAATATTTTAGAGAAAATGATTGAATAGGTAAAGCTGGTGAAGCTAAAAGCTTTTTTTAAATAAAATGAGGGCAGAGTAGAAAGGTTTGGTGTAATATAAGTTTTTGTTGTTCAGTGGTCTAGATATTTCAACTTGTGTTTGATTTTACAGAAGTAACTGATCTGGTCTAGAAACTGCTCAAGCAGTATTAATAGCAACAATCATCTGATTTTCATCATGAAATATACTGTCCCAAAATGAAGTACTTGAAATATGTGATACCCATTATATAGACTCTAGAGATTTTATTGAGGGCTGCCACATTGAGGAGATCAAGTGACTAAAAAGAAGAACTCTCATTGATTTACCTTATAAAGAGAATGGCTTCAGTTTGTATTCAGATTGCATTTAAATTATTTCTGTTTGAAAAATCTATTAGATTCTTGAGAAATTTTCACAGATGCTGACTATATTTTACACTGTGCTTCCAGCTAAAAAATATGGAATTAGTCAAATAGAATTTGAGCAAATCATTCAGTCAATTAGAACTTAAATATGATCTTTGTTAAACAATTAATTATAAACTAGATTTTTAATTGCAATGCAAAATATATAATTCAGATTTAATTGTAAAATAATACCTGATTAAATTGTGAGTGAATTATCAATTTCTTCACTACCACCATCTTAATTGATTATTTAGTCATTTTATTGAGGTAGAAACTTTCTAGGTTATTTTCACCAAAATAAATTTTAATTCTGTAATCAAGATCCTTCCTAAATTCTGTCCATATAAATATATTTTTTAACTTGTTATTTCATTCTTTAAAATGTCAGGAAAAGCTAAACTCTTCACAAGACAAGAATTTTAATCAATCATAATATTCTTCTTCTAATATATTTTTTTTAAAGAAACTATACCACTTGATACAATATTCTCCTATTTTATAATGTATTTTTTATATATAAGAAAAATAAGGAAAGTTTATGCTGTGATAAAGATTTTTTTTTTCTTTGGGAACAGGTTCTGCAACTCCTCCCTCACATTCATTAATATTTCCTCACCTCAGTTTTTCAAATTTCCTTATATTGTCAATTGTTCTCAAATGTAAGAGTGAGATTCATAAATGCATATTGTCTAAGAGAACCACTAGTTTCCTCTCTAACACTTCATGAACAAGCATTAATCACCCATTTTCTATTGTATTTTTTAACATCATTTTGTCTAACATGTTCTCAATACTATTGCACAATAAGCCTTTATTACATGCAATTGTTGTCCACTTGATGGGAGGAAATGCTAAAATAGGAAGCTATTTTAAGAGATATAAACCTAATTTTTAATAAATTTGTTCATGATCGGAATAAAATCTCCCATTGTTTAGATTGATCCTTTAAAAAAATCCTTTATTGTTTGTTATCCTACAGAAAAAGGGGTCATATGATTCAAATGTTCACGGTTCTGATATTGCAATATATTCAAATGCAAGCTTTAACCCTTTCATAAACATATTTCTAAAGAAATATATTACCTATGAGTTTCAATTAATTTGAAAACAGTCTGTAATTTGATGGGGGTTAATAAAACACTATTTTTTTCATTATTAAACTATTCTATAGAACAAAGTAAAAAAATATAATCATAAAAATTATGATGGAACGTTTAATTTCAATATGAATGCAAGGTGTAGTAGGCATGGCTGTGTGGTTAAGATATTTGCTACCCAACCCTGTGATTTCAGGTTCAGTCCCACTGTGTGACACTTTGAGCAAGTGTCTTCTACTATAGATCTAGGTTGACCAAAGCCTTGCAAGTAGATTTCATTGGTAGAAACTGAAAGAAGCCTGCCATATATGTGTGTGTATGTATTTTGTCTTGACATTATATGATGGCTGTAAACAAGCATTATTTGTTTCCAATCTTCTGTGAAAAATATGTCCAACAATAGGGAAATATTACCTTGGTTGGAAACAGGTGGGGGTTAATAACAGGGAAGGCACCCAACCAGTGGGAATCTGCCTTAACAAATTCTGTTTGTCTTATGCAACCAGGAGAAAGTGGACACTAAAATGATGACGATGGTAGTGGAAATGGCATCAATGACAAAAAACACTTAAGATAGGAGGTTTTGTATCATTGATACCAGAAATATTTCAGGTGGGTTGATCTCAAAAGGACCAAATATATTTTCTTTTTGCCTGCCTAATTGATATTCAACCAATTTTTCGACATAGACAGTAAAGATACTTTTCTCCTTATAGAAAGTAATCTATATAAGTTATACAACTTAGCAAAGTTTCAAGCTAATGTTTAGTTTGTAAATCACTATGCAAGGTAGTTATTTGTACAGTATTTCATTTTTCTCATAGTGTTAGAAGCTATGTCTGTCACATTGAACTATTATTATCGAAACTAGAATTCTGAAAAACACTTAGGTTGTTGCATTTTATTGAATTATATTTACATTTATATCTTATATAATTTTAGTATTATTCTGTAGTAGCACTTGTAATTTTTATTGTATAACTTTTATAAACTATAATCCTGCTCACATTTTCCAGCAATCATTTGACTTAAAGATGCTCAGGCTGGACATCAGCAATTCTGTTTTATTGTTCTCCAGACATATTACAAAGGTCTTGGCATTACCCACTCCTTCTTTTCTGGTTATCTTATAAAACACACACACACACACACACACACACCTATGTAGGGCCTCTATCACTCAATATTGACCATACTACCTGCGTGTTTATGTTCAGGCCTGGATAAGATGTTTTTGAGGAAGACTAGCAGTTATCCATGCATACAAGTCTCTCTTTTTCACACCATCAATGTTTATCCAAGGAAAAGCCTACCAGCTGGAGCCGATACAGCTTGGCATCAGAGTTGCCACAGATGTTGCTGTCTGAACATAAAGAGCTGGAACAGATACCACAAAGCATATTGGCCACCCTTCTTACTACTCTACCAATCCATCACACTTGGATGGTACCTTTTTTTCTTATTGACCCCAAAAGAATGAAAGGCAAAATTGACCTCAGCAGGATTTGTACTCAGAGTACAGAGTATTATAACAAATACTGCAAGTTATTCTATCCAACACTCTAATGGTTCTTCTAATTGACTGCCCCATAAATAAAGCATTCCCAACATAAATCTTCAATCTAAATGTTTTTTGACAACAGAAAAATAATTCAGTATATATGTATAAATGTTAATGTATGAGAAAAGTTGAGTACAAGCATATTGAAAAAACATCTGGGATCAAATACATTTAGCTGATGTATTGGATGGAAAGATGCTTTTGCTATAATGTGAATGAAGGATGAGAATAAAAGTTAGCTAAAATAGAAATAATTAAAAAGTACTTAAGTAGATGTGGTAGAATTAGACAAGAAACAATATGAAATAAAAAAAGACAGAATCTGTTCCTTCCTTGACAAATGACTACCCTTCTTATAAAAATTAAAATTAAATTTAAAGTCAGAGAAGAAAGAGAATTGTTGAGACTGTACACACATGTACATATGCACACATAGCCAGAGCTCTCTGCCCATAAGGAAAAGTGCAACAACACATTTGCACAAATGACCAACCTGGAAAATATGAAAGCCAATATAAGCCTTCATATTCAACAGTCTGTCAGTAACCATCAACTCACAGCACTTGAAACGCAAACCCATTATTAATCAAAACATTACTCCTTGCAATCAACTCCATACACAAACTGTCTCCAGTATTGCCACTGAACAAGAAAACACATAAATCAAGGTCTTTAGAATAATACAAACATCAAACAACTTCTGTTTCAACATTCTTATTAACTATATAAGGTATCACTCATCATGCAAAATTGGAAGATTCCATACATAGAGAGTTGGACTACTGAAATGACACACCTGCATCTCTTTCTTCATCCTAAAGGAGACCCACCTAAACAACTCACACATGGATACTGAGCTGAAAATCAAGAATTTCATTATCATCTGTGAAGATTGCACAGGTCAAAATAAAGGAGGAGCAGTCATTTTTTTTCCCATTATTCCTCATCATATTTTCAAATGGCTACTGTGAATTTGTGTCAGTATACAATAAACTTAATAACTTAATCATAGTTGGTCTCTATATGCTTCCTCAAGCACCTCTATAGTGTTTTGAAGAGTGCCTAAAAAAAGTCATGTCCTTTCTCCAAAAACAATTCTGAGAACATATTAGTGATGGGTGACTTGAACTTTCCTTATGTGAACTGGCCTACAAATACACTGAACCACATAATTGCATCTTAATGCCAAACAAAGCAACATAATTGCTTTTTTGGATAAATTTTTTCCTATCCCAACTTGTGCTTGAATCAACAAGTCAAAACAAGAATGTCTTGCACTTAATATTCTACAATATTAATAAATCACTCTTGCTTCATCCATATCATTTCAGTTGAAAAAAACTCTTCTCTGTGAATATGACATGGTATTCTGCAATCTTAGTTTCTAATATGCCAAAACCAAGCCAGTCACACTCACCCCAGTGAACCCATTTGATAGCATCAATCTTCACAAAACAGACTGGGGAATAACTTTGTTATCATTAACATTAGTATATTAAAACAAGTAGAGTTATGGTAGTGGAAATGTTTTACCTCTTAACCTCTTGACCAGTACAATACACCTTGTTCACTAAGCTATCATACTCCTAAGTTCTTCCTCAAAATAGGTTGCTTTGTTTTTTGAATATACATATCAGAATCTTTCTTTTGATTTCATTGAAAAAAATTATTCATTTTATGCTAGTTTTGCATATTTACTCATTGAACAAAATTATAAAGAAATATTTCATTTCTTGCAGCTACAATATTGGAAAGCAAGTGAAGGACGAAGTGAAATGAAAGAAGTTGACATCTACGTGAGCCGAAATAGCAATGAACATGGTGACCATCGACATCATCGGCCGCATCACCGAGGACAAGATATACGAGCGACTGTCACTAACCTTCCAGCATACACAGCAATGAGAGCCCAAGTGTGTGTCATGAATACACACTTTGTGGGACATCCAAGTAACATTGCAAATTTTCACACACCAGAAGGAAGTAAGTAGCCTTTTGTACTCCAAACATAGTTTCAATCAGCCTCACTTGTCTGTTTACTTGTCAGATATTTGTTAGAGAGTCGGATAATATCAACTACGGAAGCAAAATAATGAAACAAATCTAACAAGTCTGATGTTTATTTTGACATTTTAAACAAGTTCATCTGAAAGTAACCTTAGGTTTCTTATTCAGTGAACATAATGACAGCTGCAGAAGAAAATTAACTAGTGTCTTTTACCTACATCTCATATTTCTCCATTTTCAAACAATATAAATAATATAATCCCCAAAGTATATGTTGGCTATAAACCAAAGTATCTCAGATAAGGGTCATACTTAAATAATTGAAGCTTTGGGTATGAAGCTATTCAACTGATGAAAAAGCAACAAAAAAAAGATGGAAAAGATATGAAAGTTCATAGATAAGAATATAGATTAATTAAAGTAGATCTTCAAATATTCATATGTGTGAATGTTTTCTATCTTCACTTGTCTCGCTAATGATTCACCTTCTGTAACGCAAAGAAAATATTAACTACCACACAAATCTAACTTGCTGAAGTACACCATTTTTTAAACTTATTTTGATAACATTATCATATATCTGGTTGTGATCAGTTATGTCTTTCACTCATCGTATTTCAACAAAGAAAAAACTGCATTTATTCTACAAAGACAAAACTCAGTTAAAAGAAGGTATAGTAGCATTAACTGGTTTTATAAGGAAGAATGTAACATTGACAAATCTAAAGACATTGTCAACATAAGTGTCATTATTGACAATATCAATAACAAATTTTAAAAGTGACAAAGACAACACATTTTCATGGAAGGTGTGTTGTCAACTGGATTTATTACAGTAATACTATATTATGTTATAATTTAGTGATATAGAAACACTTTAGGAAAGTATTATGGGATCAGTGTTGGACAGCACATTCAGTGATGGTACATCATACACACATCACCACCAAATTGTAGCACCACCACCCCATGGTACATCTTCATAGTTGCAAATTAATTACTTCATATTACAACATTTGATAAACAAACAAGGGAGCATATATGTGGTTGCTCAGCTTGCTAAAAACAGCAGCCATATCTCCCTCAAACTTCACCCTACTGTCTTAAAAAAGGAAGGACACAGTGGATAAAATAGCCTCTGATATACAAAAAACTCAGGATTGTCACAGCTGGAATGCCTTTTGATTATAAATCTGCACAATTAAGGTTAACCTGAAATTAAACAATGGAATTGACCCTTATATAGGTTAACCTGAAATTAAACAATGGAATTGACTCTTATATTAGATAGGCAGCACTGAAACATTATCATTTTACATCTGTTTTTCAACACTATGGAGGCTGCCATGGCCATAGCTGAAAGAATCCCTTTGACCAGATATTGTTATTGCTCAATTCATCAACCATGAAACATAGTGTATTGGGTGTATTTTAGTATTCCACACTGGAATCTAGTCCACACTGGAATGTGGTTGGTGTTAGGAAGGGCATCCAGCTGTAAAATCCTGCCAAAACAAAACCACAGGAGC
>JAOPUL010000001.1:10148878-10161378 GCA_027564515.1 Octopus rubescens | reverse complement strand
CCCCCAAAATTGCTGGCCTTGTGCCTACAGTAGAAAGGATTATTAGTATTATTATTATTATATATCAAGGCGGCAAGCTGGCAGAATCGTTAGCACGCCGGGCAAAATGCTTAACGGCATTTAGTCCGTCTCTATGTTATGAGTTCAAATTCCGCCGAGGTTGACTTTGCCTTTCATCCTTCCGGGGTCAATAAAGTGAGTACCAGTTACGAACTGGGGTCGATGAAATCGACTACTCCCCTCCCCAAAAAAATTTCAGGCCTTTGTGCCTATATAGAAAGGATTATTATTATTAGGCAATCTGGCAGAATAGTTAGCACGCTGAGAAATGCTTAGCAGCATTTCTTCCGACTTTATGTTCTGAGTTCAAATGCTGCCAGGGTCGACAAAGTGAGTACCAATTACGAACTGGGGTTGATAAAATCGACTACTCCCCTCCCCAAAAAATTTCAGGCCTTCGTGCCCAGTATAGATAGGATTATTATTATTATTATTTTTCTGTTAAAACAGCAAGCTGGCAGAATTGTTAGCATGCCGAATAAAATGCCTAACAGCATTTTGTCCATGTTTACGTTCTGAGTTCAAATTCCGTCAAGGTCAACTTTGCCTTTCATCTTTTCAGGGTCTATAAAATAAGTACCAGTTATGTAATCGACTAGCCCCCTACTCCAGAATTTCAGGCCTCATGATATAATCAACTATATTTTCTAACCAAATGTTGTAACTTTGTACCTATGTTACAAATCAATGTCACCATAGACCAAAAGGTTATCCCAGAGTTGTGTCTCATTGTGGGACTGGAGAGGAAATCAATCAAATGGGTGAGCAGGGCAAAGGCCCAGTTGCTATATATATATGAGGTTAGCAGCCACTTGAGAGCTTTCAGCCTTGAGATGGAAAAGCATAAGAAAAAAGGGCGGATGCTGTGTCAAACCAAAGCAGAAGCAGTAACAACAACAATAGGAAGGCCCAGAGTGAAGACTAAGATTACTACTGCAGCCATTGTTTCCATAGCACCACCTGTTGCTGCTTCAATGACAACCAGAGAAAAAGAAATTGCCCCCATCCTCATGCTACTGGTATCAGAGGTTGACAACAATGTAGAGCACCAAGAAACTAAGTTCTGTTTTTCTCCAGAACAAGGCCAATCAGAGTCTCTGAACAGCAGTTTCAACATATTATCTTACGGTGATCAAGAAAAAATAGAGTGAAAAAAAAAAGGGTAGATAACCATAGGGGACAGTAAAAATAGAAACCCTGAACAAGACAAAAGACAAGAAAGAGTGAAGACAGTTGATTAAATTGGTCCCTAGTAATTGACTGGTACTTATTTTTATGAGCACAGATTTGAACAGATAAGATGCAACTAAATAATTCTTTCTACTATAGGCGCAAGGCCTGAAATTTTTGGGGGTGCAGGCTGGTCGATTACATCACCCCCAGTGCGCAACTGGTACTTATTTCATCAACCCCGAAAAGATGAAAGGCAAAGTAGACCTCAGCAGAATTTGAATGCTGAACGTAAAGATGGACGAAATGTCGCTAAGTATTTTGCCTGGTGTGCTAACGATTCTGCCAGCTTATCACCTTGAGAGAATTAAATAATGCAAACCCTTCAGTCCAGATAATTATTGGGGTAATTAGTGGATTACCCCAATTATTGTTTCTAATTTAGACAGAAGGCTAACACTTTTCAGAGGAAAGAGATAGTGAATTTCATCAGTCTTAGTTCTTGATTGGTACTATATTTTACCAACCCACAAAAGGATGAAAGGCAAAGTTGACCATCAGAGGATTTGAACTCAGAAGATAAAGAACCAGAAAAAATACCACAAGGCATTTTTATAAGATGTTCCAACAGACATTCCAACCAGCATCCAACTTCTCATTTAAGTGTAAATGGAAAAAAAAAATTAATAAATAATCTTCCATCAAGTAGTCCTTGCTTAGATAAGCGATGCTGATCTCTCAAATATTAGGTGCAAACCATGGACTAAGCACTAGCAATATGACATATGGAACTAAAGATCTTCAAATTTTAAGTCACCAGAAATGCCATGCAATGTATAGAATATGATCAAATAATAAAGGATATCACAGATGGCTATGTAATTTTGACCAAAACCAATATCGCCACATCCAATAAGAGGTATTGCAAGATCTACAAACCAGCAAGAGAACCTTTGTATAAGGTCTAGCCTTCTAGAAATAGCACCAAATTTCCCTTAAACCACACCACATGTAAAATATACAGTGTTAGATAAACAATGCCTAAAACGGGATGATTAACGTTGGCCATAATTCTTTTGATCAAAGGTCTACTCAACCATGACTGACCCAGTGTTAAACAACAACAATTACAAGATCCCAGAAGTAGTGGTGAAATATGGTCAATATGCCATACTTTGGAATAGTTATTATCAACAGAGACAGAAATAATGCTGAAAATAGACCAGAGAGAATGTTCAAAGACAAGGCTAAAATCTGTCAAATAATAGATATATCTCTCCACCACAAGGTTCAGTCCTTGTTATGATGTGGTGGCTTGTATGCCTCAATGATCCTGAAAGCTATGTCAGCAGAGCACAAGCTCCTAGTAGGGCCTCCCATGCTGCACAGGTCAGACGATAGACACCAAAGGAAAAAAATGTGCTTGTGTAGGGTCAACACTTCTACCACGAGAAAAGCAAAGTTACAGACGCATCAATGATAATTCAAAATCAACAAGAGCTGAGAGAGGAAAGCCTTTCCTCGGGGAAATGTATGATGTGGTGCATCAAAATCTGAAAGGATGGATAGACGACACCTTTAGGAAACCAACATCCTGCATTACATGTCAGGCACTGACCTGGAACCCACAAGAGAGAATGCCCTAAGAATAGCTAGAAGTGGGATATTGAGGCAGAGCTGAAAAAGCAAGAGTCCAATTAGAGAGAAGTAGAAAAGACAACCCACAGAGTTGAGAACAGTGGAGAAAAGTCATCAGAGCGAAGAGTTTTAAGTAGATATCTCAGTCCACTCCTCACCCTCGACAAATTGTATCTAAAAAAATGACAGAACAAACATTTACAATTGTGAATGACAAGGACACGAGGAAATGAAAACTTTAATAATTCCAAGTATAATAAGATTTTCTTGTAACATTGTAACTAAACAAAATCAATTTGAAAGACTTATTTGTTCTTACAAAAATATACAGAAATTCACTCAATTGGAAAATGTACATATGAGACGCATACAATAGCTAACCAACTAAAACATGATGAATCTATTAACTAACAATTCATCTTATAATGCATATCTTAAAACAATTTTTTTTCTTTATGATTCACTTTTACAGTGCATAGCTTAAAAAAACATTTTTAGTGATTTCAACTTTTATTTCAAACATCCAAAAAAAACTTTCATATCTTTTTAAAAAACATATCCATGATAAAGCTTGCACCTTCCCTTTCCTCACACACCTTAATTCATTCTATCAAGGTTTAACAGTCAGGTACTCTATGTTGTTAACATGTTCCTATGTACAATAACTGACCAACTAAACCTATAAATGGTGAAGTGGCAGAATTATTAGAAAATGAGAAAATACATGTGGTATTTTGTTTTGGCCCTTGACCAGGGTCAACTTTCTGTTCCATCTTTCCAAGTCAGTAAAATAAAGTATTAGGGTCTATTTAATATTCTTATAGCTGCATCCTTAATGTGAATAAGAGTATAATAAAAAACAAAAACATTTGTTGAATGGACATGTTGAAAGGATGGAAAATGTAAATCCAGTCAGCAGATGTAGGTTTACTGATGTTGACGGAATTAGAGGGAGGGGTAGACCATGTAAAACATGGACCCAGTTAGTTAGGTATGACTTTAGGAAGTTGAGATTACGATCAGGCCTTGCACAAGATCGAGAGGCCTGGAGTAGAGCCATTAGGTATAACCCGTCCAACGCATGCTAGCATGGAAACGGACATTAAACGAGGAAGAAGAAGATGGCCCACTTAAATCCAGCTCAGACACATTCAGTTTATAAAACTGCTTATGTTGCCCCATCCCCAGTCTAGTTTTTCTTACATAGCTATTATTTCACTCTCTCTTTATTGATTCCGCTCCCCACACACTTACACTTCTGTCTTTCCACACACATACATACATATATATTACTGATGCATTAGCAACATTTGTTTTTGAAGCTATTCTATACACCAAGTGTAAATTAATTAAGGGAATTAGATACACTGGACAGTCGTAGACAACTGTCACATTTACAACAGTTCGGTGTATTTCATTATTTTTTATCAATTAACACTCGCAGTGCTGGCTTTAAATCTTTAGGTTTATCCTGAGGTATATCATAGCTTCAAAAAGAAACACTGCTAACATGCCAGTAATTCATATACTTGAACTAACCGCAATGAACAAGTGAATCAATTATGTAAATCAGTGTACCCTATTTAATATAGTTGCAAACAGTAGTGGTTATAAATACAGTATTACTATAGAAGTAGAGAAGGGTAGTTTATTGCCAATGAAATCACAGCAATGAATGAAACTAGTTCAACTGATCCCCCTTTTTCTATCCACAGTCATTTACAACTATCCTGTGTAACATGCAATACCAGCTTAAAATTTATTCATAAGCTTATTCTCAGGTATATCATAGCTTCACATATGTGTGTGTGTGTGTGTATCTATGTATGTATTGTGGTAGTGCTACTACCACAATAAAACATTAGTCTTTGGGAGAGAGTGAAGTCTCCCAGCCCAACCCCGATTTAGCAGCCCTTAATGTAATTTTTTTACTTTATCTTTCCTTGTGAGCCAACACGGAAATGTCTAGTCTAGTCTATATATGCAGTCACATGATCTGCTAGAAATAACAGTTTATTCTCTGTCAAATAATACTCTACTAAAGAAAGGACACAATGCATAATATAGACCTAGATATACAATGTCTGAAAAAGAAAATAGATTATCACAGTCGGAATGCTTTTGATCATAGATCTACTTGATCAGGGATAACCTGGAGTTAAACAACATCTTTCCTTACATAGTACCAGTGTTATATAATACAAATGGAAACGGTTTCCCCCAGTGGAGGAGCTTTGACAGATAGAATAATGACCCAAACCTGTGGATGATGAGTAGAGAAGATGCTCTTTCAACTTGAATAAAATCCCTTATCCTCTTCTTTTTTAATATATTATAGGTGTCTTGGTGAGCATAGGTTTTCAAGAGGTGCACCTGAACTCATTAACCTGCAGTTGTGCTTATTACAGGGATTGGCATAGTTGTGTGTGACAACACATTAGCCAAGGTGTCTTCTAGTTCTCCCAACCAAAATATACTCAGGAAAACTAATTAAAAGGTCAATTACAAAAGAAATGGTAAGTTTGTTGAACAATCCCTCTTTTTCCATCCAAATAGCCACAGACTTCTCTTCAACACTGATCCAATTTAAACCACACATTCATCTCATGGGTACAAATCTTTCATCCTCTATTTCTAACCCATCCTTGCTGTCTAAGCTATATTTCATTATTCACTATATTTCACCTCTCTGAAAAAGGTAGGGGAGGGGCTGCCTGTCTTAGAGTCCTATCCCCCTACCATTCACCTCTCACACCTGGATATCAGCAACAAAGACTTCTAGTTACTCTGGTTCAAAAACTCTTCCTCTGAATTAATCAGCTTTCACTACAACATTCCAAACACCACCCACCAACCACCACCAGCTGTTCAACACTCTTCCTATATTAAGGGCACCTATTTCAACTCACCTCTTTCTCTGATTTTGTTGTTATCGTACCATAATCAAGCAGACCTAATCAAAGGCAATCCCATCTTCTTTTCAAGTATAATGCCTCTATAAGCACATTATTCAATGTCCTTTAAGATGACAGTGTGAATTTTAAGATTTAACTCCTGTTCTAGTAAATCTCAGTTATGTCAATGCACACAAGTCTTCTCCTACCACACCTTGATAATTGAAACAGAGGTAAAAATGATTTGCTATTCTGAACTATCTACACAAGTTAGCATCCTTACCTATCTATATCTTGCCCTAACCAACAAATTGCACCCCCTCTTAGTTATTGGCCCTCCATACCCAACTAAAAGTCAAAACCTATAAACCCCCTGGGCTCTAGTAATGCAATTACAAAGAAAAATGTTTATAAAACCTTGGGAAAGACATCCATTACCAATTACTTCAAGACAACTATAAAGAAAGTCAAAGAAAGTATTCAATTATTGCATGGCCTGCATGCTCTCTCACCTCTCAAATTGGAGCATGCTTTCAAGTGCCGCACCAAGAGTGCCTACACAAAATTTACAGAACCCTCCAAATATCTATTCCTCCTAAATCAACGTGTATGTTGCATACCTGCTGATAAAACTGCTTTTTGCTGTTTATTTTGCTTCTAATGCAAACACACACAACAACAAAAACTCATTTCAATCTACCTCTTCTCCATCTGTCTCCCCCACTACTTGCAAAAAGTTCATTGACAAGGTTTAACACTTTGATCACAACATCACAATGAAACAACTAATCCTGGTAGTGTTCTACCTGTTAGCTTTAAACAGTGCACTCGTACCCTTACCAAACTTTTCAACCTTTCTTTATAGGGATCTATCCCATTTTATGGAAATATGTTACAACATTCCCATTCCAAAGACCCTGCCAAAAAACAGAACTATCATTCTCACTTTCGGCATCTCAAGACCATCTCTAGCTTTTATGGCCATTAGTATGGTTTCCATAGAGCTGGATCTACCAATGACTTGCTCTCTGATGTGAAACATTCACCAGTGGTCTCTTTCCTTTGAGAATATCCACAAAAGCAAGACTGTTAACATCAACAAAGCCTTAAAATTATGTCAAGAATGAAAACCTCCAAGCAAAGTTACCTATATATGGGTTCCATTGATATCTTATCATATATTTATTTATATCACAATTTAAGAATAATAGCAACATTGTTAACTACATTTTGAATGGCAAGAGTGACAAGGAGGTGTCTGTAACTTTCTTTTCACAAAGAACTTGATTTGAAGAGCACTGGTTTTCAATTTTTCAATGAAGTTTTACATCATTCACTGGTATGTATTAGCAAAGGATATGAAATCACACACACACACACACACACACATACACATACACACACACACACACATACACACACACACACGCACATTGTTGTGTGGTTAAAAGGTTTGCTTCCCAGTCACATGTTTCCAGGTTCAGTCCCACTGTATGACAAAAGGAACCGATAAAATAAGTACAAGGTTTAAGAAGAAAAAAAGTACTGGAGTCGATTTGTTTGCCTAAAAATTCTTCAAGGTGGTGCCCCAGCATGGCCTCAATCTAATGACGGAAACAAGTAAAAGATATATACACACACATGACTAGATGGACAAACGAAAAAAGGTAGTACTCAATACATTTACTTGGAGTTGTATTTAATAACAGATTGACTCCAGCATTACTTCAAATTTTGTAGACACAGATACACCATCACATACGAAGTGTATGTGCTGCAAATGTAAAAGAACAGCAAGTGCACTTCTTTACTCTTCTTCAACTCCAACTTTAAAGATGCTTTTGACGCGATCCTATTGGAGATGATGACAGCAATAAGCAAGTGTGTGGGCCCCAAATTAAGTGCCATCATCTGAATAAACAAATATTTCCACTCTACACTATGTTATTGAGTACTTTACTTTAAATGATGGATTTTACAATTTTATAAATAGGTGTGTGTGCATACATCTTTTATCTTGTACTTGTTTCAGCCATGCTGGGGCACTGCCTTGAAGAATTTTTAGTTGAATGAATTGACCCCAGTACTTATATTATTTTTTTAAAGCCTGGTACTTATTCTATCGATATCTTATGCCGAACCGTTAAGTTACGGGGAAGTAAACACACCAACACTGGTTGTCAAGCGATGGTGGGGGGACAAACAAAGACACACACATTATATATATATATACATACGGGCCTACATTTTACCTTCGCCTATATACGACGGGCTTCTTTCAGTTTCTGTCTACCAAATCCACTCACAAGGCTTTAGTCGGCCAGAGGCTATAGTAGAAGACACTTGTCCAAGGTGCCACGCAATGGGACTGAACCCGGAATCATGTGGTTGGGAAACCAAACGAAAGAGGCACTCAACAAATTTACATATATTATTATTTAAAACAGTTTGATTCGGTCGCATGCAACTTAGTTTCGAAGGCTCCTTACGGAAACTTAGTTCACCGGGCTCAGTTGCATGAGGCCGAATCTGTTTTAAATAATGTGCGCGTGTGTGTGTGTTACACGCGGAAAAAAATATATTCATGTATATACCACACAGTATGAAGTGTTGTATACTTATACATATTTGTTATATATATAGTAAATTCTTACACAACAGAATATAAACATATACATAAAAACCACTTTATGAAGTATTTGGCATATATAGTGTATATGCTATTTTTTGTGTGCGAGAGGAAAGAGAGGGAGGGTTGACGAGATGTATGTCACTGTACTCTTAAAAAGTATTCAAGTTTCGTATATATTTATCTCCACCCCATTCCAATATGCTAAAACGGTCATTGAAATTCGTTTGTGCGCAAACACAAAACAAAACAAAAATACTTCATAGAAGACTTTTTAATCCACACATATTTGAATCGGATCATTCTTGAGAGAAAGAGAAATCAGCAGCAAGAATCGTGAATTCGTTCGTTCGTAATGTTCCGATGACACACGCACCAAATATGCACCGGCCCGCCATCGCATCCCAGTCACCTCCACCCCTGTACAACTCGGAGGTGTGGAGGTACACGCATACGAGCACGGTCACGTACGCGCCCATGCACGCATATTAACGAAGCACACTCACACGCATCACTACACAAACAGATAGTCACGCGCAGCCATGTACACAAACACACACATAAGCAGATGTATGCTTGGACAGAGGGCAGACTCGTGTACAAGCGTATATACACACATAGAGATAAAAGAAGAGATGTATGTACATACACACAGTAGACAAGCGCATGTATATCTATATACAAGGTCATACATGAGTGCATACACATGAATACAATATTCACTCACACAAAAAAAAAAAACGAGACAAGCGTAACTACATATACCTGAAGTTAAATATTTATCGTTGGCAAACACACAATTGAACAGATACGCACACCACATTATAAACAATGCACATATAATGTATTAGGCAGGGAACATACGAGCACATTTATCGATACATATATAAAACACATAACCTGTATGGTGAAAAGTAAACATACATAAACAAACTCGGCACGACAGACGTACACTAACACTATAACAACATAGAAATAAGACGGCAAGTTACACAGGCATTCAAACATATATACAGACTCGTAAAGGCACTGGCAACATACTGCACATTTACATGCAGACACGCACATACAAAACATGTACGAGACACGGATTTACGCAACTTCGTATGAATGGAGGAGTGCATGTATATATGTATGTGTGGACGTATTTAAATATATGCGTTTGTGCACTTATAAACGGTTGTGTATGTATGTATGTGAATATGAATGAATGAATGAGTAAACGTGTATGTGTGTATATGCATATGTATTGTGCTTGTGTTATATACATGTGTTTGTGCATGTGTGCACTCAGATATATATGTCTGTATGAAAGTACGGCTGCTGCTTCAACCACCACCGAGTACAGTTCACGTAAGAAAAGTAGAAGACGAAAACTTGCACTTAAAATCATCTTAGTCCGGGTAAAGCTGATAGTATCAGTCTGCGTGCATCAGCCAAGCAAAACTGCGATCTATCTTAGACATAATGTACACGGAAGCACAAGTTCATGTTCTGACAAAACCATGACAATCAAAATTTCCACTAACCTCCACTATCAATTTGTATCTTCATATCTTTATTTTTTTTTTAATGAAAATGTAACATAAGCATCAACATTATTGTCAGAGTAGAGTTAGAGCGAATGCACGACTGTTTTCCGATTCCAGGATACAACCATTTTTCTTCTTCACAAATCAACATAAATGCACAAAGGGAAATGCCTGGCAATTACAACTTCTCTTTTCCACACTCTTTAAAATCCGAAGCGCTGTGATCCCTTTAAGAGAAATCTCATAATAAGTGCTACCACCTTAACTGGAAAACATCTAATTTCGCCAATGACGTAGAAAATAGGCATAAATATATCACCCATCTTGCAAACGAACTTGCTCTAAACATTTCAAGTGCTATGTCAACAAGAAGCTCAATCGACAACACTCCTCCTCTACTAAATCTGAGACCGTAACACAGGATCGATTTTGCTTTTCCTCCTTCCAGGATCAATAAAAAAAAAAGTACCAGTTAAATACTGGAGTTGATATAATCGACAGTTCCCCTCTCCCTCAAATTTCTGGGCTTCTATTGGCAGAATTGTTAGAAAGACAAAATATCTAGTATTTAGTTACAAATCTTTACTATTTAAGTTCAAATTCCTCAGAGGACGACTTTGCTTTTTATCCCTCCGAGGCCGGCCGATAAAATAAAAGTACCTACCGTGGATGGCTATAGTCGGTACAATTGACTGGAGCAGTGGTTCTCAACCGAAGTCCATATGCCCCTTGAAGATTCATATAAGAGTTTGTTGTTAAAATTTATGTGCGATATTTCTACAATATATATTTCTACAATACACAAAATATTTAAAAATATTTTTATACAATTCCTAATAATATTTAATCATAAAAATATAATAGGAGTTTTTAGACACTGAATGAGAGTCCAACCCCTTGAATAAAATGGGTCCATGGGCAAAAAAATGGTTGAGAACATCCTGAGTTTATGTCGCGCCGTAGTCGTCTTAATTCTTCTGGGATGATAAAAAAAAAGTAATCGAATACTGGGCTATATTTAATTGACTGCGTTTACCCACACTATGTGTAACTTTGTGTCAAAGTCGGAGAGACCCTATACAATGCTTGTATTTCGTATCTCTTTTTAACTTACTGAATTCAAACCCCACAAGGGTCCACTATACTTTTCCTTATCACAAGACCGATATAATAAATGTCAGTTAATCACATACTGTGGTCAATTCATTCGACTTTATCCATGGTCTTATTCACTCGGCTCTGTTCGACGGTCAAATCCACTCGAAACGAACTTTTGTCTTTCATATATATATTCGTCTGAGTGTTAGGTAAATAATAATCGGCAAGACTTTCACTGTCATGGGCGAGGAAAAAGACAAGGAACTATGAGTCAAAATATTTAAATATTGATTGGGGGAGGGGATATTTAAATATTGAATGGGGGGGGGTTAAGAATCGTATTTCCCGTTGAATGAAAGAGGAATACAAAAAATATATAAAAAATATAAACGAAGGAAAACAACTAATTCCTTGCCCATTTTCCCTACTCCCTACATCTTGTAAAATACCTGTGGCAATAAATTCATTTGCATTCTTTTTCGTACACACATGAATACCCGCTCGAAAAAGAAGTTTAGGACACATAAATACTATCATCACGCTGGACAACTTAGCGCCTTTTCGTCCGTCTTTACGTTCTGAATTCAAATTCCGTCGAGGTCGACTTTGCCTTTCATCCTTTCTAGGTCGATGAAATAAGTACCAGTCAAATCCTGAGTTCGATGTAATCGACTTCCCCCTTCCCTGCTGGCCCTGTGCCAAAATTTCAAGCTATATTTTCTACCTTAAAACACAGAGTTCAAATACCTATTGAGGTTGACTTTGCACTTAAACTCTGCAGAATCGAGAGAAAAATGTACGAGTCATGTACTAGAGATTCATTCATTAAACTAATTGGTGTTGTGCCAATATAAAAAATTGGCTGTTTTTATAACTACAAAAAAGTCTCTAATGACAGATTGATTACATAAAGATGAGGTGACAGAAGTAGCGGCATTTCCGCTTTCTCTAAAATAAAAAGTCAGATTTGTATTGACACTAAAGCAATAATAAATATTTAATATTAATTTACTGATAGCTTAGTGAAAGAAGGAAAGGCAGCGCTCGTGATTCTTTTTTTTAAGGACTCCGAAGCTAGTGCAAAGGAAGAGAGGAAATTATTCTCAAACCGCAGACTAAGTCCAAAGAATTGCAATAGAGAGAAGGTCAAATTTGACCTCAGCGGGATTTGAACTCAGTGCAATCGAAATATCACAAGGTAATTTGTCCAATGCGCCAATGGTTCTACCAATTCGCAACCACACGAGACAGAAATAACAAATGAATATAAAAAACCAACAGACTAAAGTGTACACACACGCCTACTCAATTACAAATATGTTTATAAATATAAAAATGGGATGCACAACCATTCAGAATCTTGGTGTAATAATAATAATCATTATTATTATTAGAAAGGATTATTATTATTATTATTATTAAGGCGGCGAGCTGGCAGAATCGTTAGCACGCCGGGCAAAATGCTTAGCGGCATTTAGT
>JAOPUL010000001.1:10005547-10019838 GCA_027564515.1 Octopus rubescens | reverse complement strand
GATAGATAGATAGATAGATAGATAGATAGATAGATAGATAGATAGATAGATAGATAGATAGATAGATAGATAGACGTCCAGTTTTTGTTGAATGACTAGCACAAATGATTCATTTATAGAGATCAAATGTTTGTGTTGAACATTAAACTCACTTTCTCCATCAAATTGACATTGCCTGTATAGATGCAGTGTGCCACAAGTCTTATGTTGGAATAATGTTAGTTCAGAATAATAATCTGTATATCATACTATAAGCAGATATATCGTTGAAAGCCTGCTAAACTGCAGTATCCATCTCGAAAAAGATTCTCTTATAGACATATAATGTTAATAAAAAACATACTGAAATTACGAGATAGCCATGGCTGGAAGACCTGCTTAATCAGGGCGCACTTAAGGCTAAACAACAACAACATAGATAAAAAAAAGGAAGGTATAACCATAATAATATTGCGATGATTATTTATTATAATATTTTGATGGCTTGGCAAAAAGCGTTACAATATCGGATAAAATGCCTTGCGGTTCTGTGTTCAAATTTTACCGAGCTCAGCTCCACTTTTCATCCTTTTAAAGTTCGATAAAATATAATACCAGTCAAGTCCTGGTCGATTTAATCGACTAAACTCCCTCTGGCTTTGTCTTTACAGAAACTCATACTTTTTTGAAGGGAAATAATTCATACATTACTTTGTAAATAGTATTACTTGAGTTGTTTCCCTTACACTTAAACATTTTTATATGATTTAATTTTTATATAATGTTTTGTTAGAACGTAATATCTCGGAAGAAATTTAGAATTTACATCATAAACAACATATATTTGACATTTGGTTTTAATATTGTTATTTTGAATAAATGATATTTTACAAATTTTCTTCTAAAAAAATTGTTGCATCCTTAATACATTATGATCTTTGCTGTAACTTTTATAAAATTGGCGTTTAAATAAGCACCAAGTAAATTTTTTTACAGGACAGACGTATAACTTTTATTGAATCAACTGCAATTAATCCCATATCTGATGGCATAAGTGACGCACGGGCATATTAGGATCAAAGCTCCGCACCGAGCTTTAAGCTTGTAGCAGAATGGATATAGACATAAGCAAACAAACGAGAAACTGTTTTCTTTCTTTCACTTTCATATATAATGATTGTCCGTTCGTAGTAGAGAACACCCCTATGAAAAGCATTGTTCTAAGCATCACTCTGATTGGTCAGTTTTGGGGCGCAATTTGTTTTCCTAAACAGTTGAACCAACTCACCGGTAAACCAATCAAATGCGCTCATTTAGATCACGTGTTCTCTTGGCAGGAAAAACTATTCACATCGTTGTTGAGCCTACAAGCCAAGATAAAAGAGTTTGTTTTTCCCTCCAAAATGAGTCTTACTGATTTTTGACTCCAGTATGCACGTCGTTCGCTTATTTCGTTTGACTTCACATCGCAATTTCTTGTATGCCGACAACAACATCATTAACTCAACAATGGAAGCGCCACTCCGAATGCAGAAGTACTATGTTCTTTTGGTAAAATACTTTTAATTTATGTATGACCAATTCTTACGCTGTATTATTCTTGTTATGTCTACTCACTGACATGTTTATTGCTAACAAGTTTGTTCTTATATTTCAACAACATGGATGTTCAATAAATGCTGCATTAAACTGGAAAAGGCTGTTGATTCTTCTTACAAAACTTATATTTATGATAACAGGTTCCCAGAACATGAGTAGGGAGTACCGTTATATTTTGTAATTTAACAAAAGAAAGATTGGACGAAAGCTGAAATAATTGGTTGAGAAAGGCTGCATATAATAAAGTAACTTCATTCGTATCTTGGTCTGTTAAATATTATTTATTGTGGAACCAATCACACATGTACGTGAACCAAGGTTTGCCATCATGCCGTTGTTGCCTTCAGTGAGATTTGTTTTCCATGAATGAACCACGAGGTCTTATATTCCATGGTGAGCTAGGGAGAACACGAGACGCGTCTTGATGGATGGAGATGCTGTCTGGAACTTAAATTCGCACACTTTCTTGCTCGCGTCGTTGTCTATCTGTGCATGTTCATCTCCCAGTACCTGCGCAGTATCATCTTCCATTCCCTTACGTAAGGAATGGCTAACAAGTAAAGGGAGACTACTGGTCAAGCTATTCTACACTTACTCCCCTTGTAGAGAGTTTCTGGAAGAGATGAACGATCTCGGAAAAAGAGAGTGCGTGTTTCCGACGACAGTGGTATAATGCATAATGGGTGAAGAACGACAAGGCATGCAGGTAAAAGCATGTAAAACAGAAGTTAAACAAAAAGGTGGGTTGAGACAAGCAACCCTTAAAAAATACAAGGCAAAACGTACAAGAAAAATTAACACAAGCAAAGACAACACAGTTTGTACTCCAAAAGGAATGCAACAATATCAAAAACTGGGCAGTTTGTGTTGAATGTAAACAGTTTTTTTTCTTTTAAATGCACAGTTTCCGAGAGTTTTTTTGGCCAATGCAGAGTCCGGCCACTTCTTGTTATGTAAGGTACAGAAGGTGGCGGTGTTTGGCGTGGTGCAGGAGGTGGGGGTGTTTGGCGTGATGTAGGAGGTATTTGTGAAGGGGGAGTGAGTGTAGGAGGGATGTGAGGTTCTGGTAAGAGGGTGTCAAAAATTGTCTTTTTCACTCTGTCCACAGACAGTTTCCCTTATACCATTTATGTCTATAGTAAAGGTTTTGTCTATATGTTTGAGGACACGATAAGTTCTGGGTTCAGTCCCACTGTGTGGCACTTTGGCCAAGTGTCTTCTACTTAGAGCAACCAAAGCCTTGTGAGTGGATTTGGTAGACGGAAACTGAAAGAAACCTGTTTCCATCTACCAAATCCACTTACAGGCTTTGGTTGCTCTAAGTAGAAGACACTTGGCCAAAGTGCCACACAGTGGGACTGAACCCAGAACCATGTGGTTGGGAAGGAAAATTCTTACCACACAGCCACACCTGCACCTATACATATATATACGACATGCTTCTTTCAGTTTCCGTCTACCAAATCCACTTACAAGGCTTTGGTCAGCCTGTGGCTATAATAGAAGGAGCTGTGCAATGGGACTGAAGCCTAGACCCCATGGATTAATCCAACACCCTGTTTAACACCACCACCAACAGGTTGCGGAGCACTTTTAATGAAGTCCACTCTGTGGCCATGTCTTCCAGTCTGAGAATAACTTCCTCCAGTCTGTCAATGAGTCTCTGAAAAGAACCATAAGTCCGTTGGGTCTCCACGGTTTCTGTCAACTAAATTTCCTTCACAAGGCTTTGGTTGAAAAGAGACTACATGGTAGAAGACATTTGCCTAAGTAGCTGTGCAGTGGGACTGAATTTAGAACCATGGGATTTGGAAGCAAACGTCTTAATCGCATACTCATAGCTGAAGCTGAAAGTAAGAGAACATTCATAAATATGTTCACCCATCTTAGTTTCTTCATTCCTCATTGATATGTGAACGAAGCTACTAAATCACCAAAACTTTAATGTAAAATGATACTGACCGATTGTAGCACTCCTTATATGGAAATTTAATATGCTAAAAGAAGCAGTTAAATAGTTCTCAAATACCTACAAGGCTTCTGCACAGTTTCAAGGCTTTAGTGGGGTGTGTTTTTATGTTCCAAGTCAAATCTTTGACTGATCGCTGACTCATGTTACCACAGATCAATTCATAATAAGTATAACATGGTTCACAATTGAACCTTGTTATGCTGGTACAATGAGTAATTGCCTGTACAATAAAGGATTCAAAGTTATTCATGTGGGGTAACTTTATAGTAAGGAGTGGAACGTACAATTTCCTGCAATTCAAACGACCTCATGGTCCCAGCAAACAAAATGGAAAAGGTGTTGCCCCGGAAAATGGCCAGGAAGATGTTATCCTGAATCAGTGATAAATGAATTAGTGATAAATGAATCAGTGATAAATAAATCAGTGATAAACAAGGTGACATATGTCTTCATTTATTATTGATATGTGAACAAAAATATCACAAGACCAAAACTTTAATGTTAAATGACACTGAACCAATAAGGAACTTCCTATATCAGTGGTTCTCAACCATTTTCCCCCTATGGATCCCTTTGATTCTTATTTTGCTCTACTGGACCCCCATGTTAAAAACAAATCCCATTATATTTAAATTACTAAGTATTATTAGGAATTGTATAAAAAAAAGTGTCAAAATATTTTGTGTATTGTAGAAGTATAAGCAATTTATTCCAGATAAATTTTAACAACAAAATCTTACATGGACTCCACCCCCAAGGGCTATACAGATCCCTGTTGAGAACCACTACCCTATATGAACGCTTAATGTGCTAGAAGTAGCAGTCAAATCTTCTTCAAATCACACTGTACTGTCTTTAAAAAGCAGGCCATATTAGATAATGTAGTCCTGGATAAACTATGTCTAAAAAGACAAAAGGAAAAAAAAGACAGAATGGTAACTGCAGGAATCTCTTGATCATACATGTCCGCTTGAGGAAAACTGACTTGGATAAAAAAAAAAAAATCAGCAAACAACATGAAAGAGCCAGCTGTGACCAGTGGACAAGTCTGGCTTGGTTACATGTACCATGCATTCACTAAATGTTTTAGGCCTTTATGTAGACACAAACAGACATAGACACTTTCTTGACTCCTTCACTCTTTGACCCAGTGCAGCATTGAGGATATGACAGCTGGAAGGAGAGAAAGAGCAGCTCCAACTCTCGGCTGATACTTATTGTCAGCTGAGTAGTCTGGGGCAATGTGAAATGAGGTGCTTGCTCAAGAACACAATGTGCAACCCAGTCCAGGAATTGAATCCATGAAATGATCATGAGACAAGCACTCCTAACCATTATGCCACCCACCTTTACAAAAACAACATAACAAAATATCACAGTTTTGACCAGACCATCAAATGCTGTTATACACCACTGGTCACAATGCGCTTCCAATTCTGTTTTCATAGCACCATTCTTTTCCATCTTGACCCAAATTGCTTAACCAAATCGTCTTCCCATCATTGTTGTGCATGTGTGTGTGTGGGGGGGGCTTCCGAGTAACCTTTTCTGATCTCTTGGATACCACTCGGCAACCACCACCATTACCACGACCACAGCCACCATGTCCACCCCGACCACCATCACCACGACAACCACCATATATATATATATATATATATATGCACCAGACAGATACTATCGTATGTGGTAGGTGAAAAATCAACACAATAAAATGTTCACCTGTTGTCTGTGAACCTTGCGATACATCTGGCTCCATGGAACTTTCAGTATTTTGTGATCACATTGTTCACTCTGCTCTATTCTTGAATTATCTTATTTCGAATATGCTCTCATAATATTCCTACCATAGATCTTTCCATAACCCTTTGCGTCATGATCAATGACAAAATAACAACATAATAATTATTGCACTAAACTAAATATTTGCATCCTTTTGTCATTATTAATCAAAATCTAATAATTAATAATCCTTTTTTCTATAGGAACAAGGCCAGCAATTTCAGAGGAGATGGGTAAGCCAATTACATCGACCCCAGTATTCAATTGGTACTTATTTTATTAACCCTGTAAGGATGAAAGGCAAAGTTGACCTTGGTAGAATTTGAACTCAGAATGTAAAGACAGCCGAAATGCCATTAAGCACTTTGTCCAGCATGATAACGATTCTGCCAGCTTGCCCCCTTACAGCTAATAATAAATAATGGTAAGTGGCTGCAAATATATAGCTAAAGACAGCAAGCTGGCAGAAACGTTAGCATGCTGGACAAAATGCTTAGTGGAATTTTATCTGTCTTTATGTTCTGAGTTCAAATTCCGCCGAAGTCAACTTTATCTTTCATCCTTTCAGGGTCAATGAAAATAAGTACCAGTAGAGTACTGGGGTTGATGTAATCAACTAACACCCTTCCCCCAACATTTCAGGCCTTGTGCTTATAGCAGAAAGTATTACTAATCCAAAACTAAAGTTGGCAGATTTGCAGAATCAGTAGAGCATCAGAAAAGATGTGTTGATGTATTTGTCCCAGATCTTTGCCAGAGTCAACTTCATCTTTCATCATTTTGGAATAAATAAAATAAAGTACCAGTAGAGTACTGGGTTCAATGGAATCAACTTAAGATTGGTTCTTATTCAATCGGTCCCTTTTGCCAAACCACTAAGTTACAGAGATGTAATCACACCAACACTTATATTAAATAATCTAAAATTCTTGTTACAAAACCATTACTAATCCAAAGCACTTGTTAAAAGCACTCCGGAATGGTTAAAATCAGAATTATTCATTACATTCTTTTTTAAAGACAACAAGGTTTGATTTGAGGGAAATTTGGCTTCTCTTTCTTACAGATGGAACATTTACATAAAAGCTTCTTCAGTACCTCTCAATGCAAAAGGTAATTTTCCAAGATAATCTGATATTGACAGCTAGGTGCATTAAGGTAATATAAAGATAAGCTGAAATGTCAGTCATGGAACTAAACTCATGGTTTATGAGGATAATAGGGTATTCCAGATATTTATCTTCTGAACTGTCTTGATTCCACAAAGTACTGATGCTTTCAGTGTTGTGGTATAATCCCAGATTAACTCTGATAGAGTAGATCTGTGATTAGAGGCATTCCAACTATGAGCCTATCTAAGAGTGAAGCTTCAACAGCATGTGGTTAACTATGTTCTTCATCTGACCTGACCTGACCTGACCATATGAAAATGTGATCAGCAAATATCAAAATTAGTAAATTTCTAAAGTTTAAGCCAAGAACATAAGTGTTAACATATTTTGCTTCTCTCAAAGTTGTTGATAAATTTCTACAGAAATGCCATCTTGGCAAAAGAAACTGCAGCTGGACTTTTGCATAAAAATAATTTGTTGGACACTGTGCAAGAAGCAGATCCGTCATTGATGTGGTAGTAGTATGGAAGTAAAAAACAAACAAACAATGGAACAGAGGTGGGAGGTCCTGCCTTCTACTGTTTTTGTCAGGGATGCAAAACTTCCTATTCTGTCAGACACAGAAAAACAACACAACCCAAACCAAATTGATGAAACAAGACATTGTAATCAACACAAATATAATTAAGGAGAAATGGTAAATGGTAACCTGGGTCATATCTCTAAAATTAATGTCATGGTTGCGCAAAACAATAAAAATCATGGGCCTTAAGATTTTAGTCTCAAGCAAGATTCTTATTATTAACTAGAAGAGGGAGACCTTCTCTCAGAGAAACATATGACATAGTGCAGTAAAGTTAAAAAGGGCTGGAAAAGCAGGGATCCAATGAGAGAAAAACAGAAAAGACAAACCAAAGTCGACAACAGTGGAGACAAGTTGTTGATGGTCTGTGCTCCATAGGGAGAGAAGGACTTAATATATAATTCATAAGGTTCTTATTGTTGATGTCTTTATGTGCCACAGTGTAACTGGCACTCTGTCAGTTATGACAACAACAAGGGTTCCAGTTGATCTGATCGATGGAACAGCCTGCTCATGAAATTAACGTGCATATGGCTGAGCACTCAACAGACATGTATACCCTTAACGTAGTTCTCAGGAAGATTCAGTGTGACACAGAATGCGACAAGGTTGGCCCTTTGACATACAGGTACAACTCATTTTTGCCAGCTGAGTGGACTGAAGCAACGAGAAATAAACTGTCTTGCTCAAGGACACGATGCACTGCCTGGAATTGAACTCAGGATCTTACGATCATGAGCCAAATACCCTAACTACTAAGTCAAGTGTGTAACAGAAACACTCTGACTCACATCATAGATGAAGTGTATATTGTTAAAAGATTTAAATGTAAGTAATAAAGGAAGTGTTCTGAATTGCATGCCATTAATGTTAATGTTCTCTTGTTCTGGATTCCTCCCATACAGTTGGATATGCATTGAGCAACAAGACATCTCCAATTATCCCAGCTTTGAATATAGTCACCTGCATCTTCCCAGGTGATGCTAAGTTGCTTCACATCTTTTTTGAACATGGCACTCCATGTCTTCTTGGGTCTCCCTCTCTTCTTTTGTCCTTCTGGTGGTACATATTGCATAACTATCTTGGGTATTTGTTCTCCTGGCAGTTGGAAAACATGACCTGCAAATCTCTAATTCTTTGTACCACTACAATCTCCTCCAGGTGGCACAGATTGGCTCTTCTTAGGAGTTCAGAGTAGCTGATAAAACAGCAGCAAAGATTCCAGTTACAAGAGCACCCATGAGTGAAGATGAAGTCATCCAGGCACTTAAGTTAATCATGTAGCATAATGTTTTTTTAAAAATTATATTGATGGCTTTGATCACTAAGGAATTCTGTGGCACAAGGTGCAGTTGTGGGTGTGTGGTATGAAGTTTGTTTCTCAACCACATAAATCCAGGTTCAGTCCCATTGTGTGGCACCTTGGACTACTATCTTCTACTATAACCCAGAGCCAACCAAAACTGTATATATATGTGTGTGTGTGTGTGTGTGTGTGTGTGTGTATCTATGTATGTATGTATCTATGTATGCATGTATGTGTTTTCTTCTGTTTGTCATTTAAATTCTTCCTCTGAGGAAGGAGCTGGTTTCTAACAAAGATACAAAGTTCCATTGTTGGAATGTAGATAATGAAAACAATGTCACATCTTAAACTTGAGAAACATTTTGCATGTATGTATGTGTGTGTGTGTGTGTTACCATTTTCCTTGCCTTGATGGTGCATAATAGTTGTAAATGAGTGTCACCATAACACAAGCGGTGTTCTTCATTTCCACTATTCTGTGGAGAGACATCTGGTCATGGGATAAAACAACCTTATTCAGAAGCAGGTGAGGGTTGGCGACAGGAAGGGCATCTGGCCATAGAAAATCCACCTCAACAAATTCCGCCCCACCCATGTAAACATGGAAAAGTGGACATGGAAGTGGACAGTAAAACAAGTATGATATAGTATAAATATGTAGCAACAATATGTCTAAGTAGGATGCACATTATAATAAAAACATCTCAATAGAGAGCACAGCATGTTATAAACATTATAGTATAAATGGCCCAATAGACTACTGACACTCTGTCAGCTATAACGGCGAGGATTCCAGTTTATCTGATCAATGGATCAGTCTGCTTGTGAAATTAACATGCAAGTGGCTGAGCACTCCACAGACACACGTACCCTTAATGTAGTTCCTAGGGAGATTCAACATGACACAAAATGTGACTAGGCTGGCCCTTTGAAATACAGGTACTACTCATTTTTGCCAGCTGAGTGAACTGGAGCAATGTGAAATAAAGTGTCTTGCTTGAGAACATAACGCACAGCCAGGAATCGAACTCACAACCTTATGATCGTAAGCCAAATGCCCTTACCACTAAGCCATGCGCCTTCACTTTTTAGGTATTACATAAAGTAATACCTAACTAGAATTTTTTAATATAAGTTTGCCAGTAGAGGAGATGCAGTGTACATGAACATTTGCATGAAAAAAACATGGTTGGGAAGAAATGGAATAATGGTGGTGACAGTCTGAATACTTGCAACAGAGAACTCTGATCAAAGTTAATTACTTGTAGGGACACTGTATTTCGTTATGCAAGCATAATATACTATAAAGTATATTAAACACTCTGTAAGTCAATACTGTATTCTACTGTGTTAGCAGTGCTATTAAATCACACTTTTAAGGTTATCTCTATAGATTTTCTATAGAAATTATAGCCAGTACTGATTTGTTACAATGTCTAAAGACCAGTTGATTGGTGTTAAATTGGATGGCATGTTAGGTTCAACATCAAGAAGTGAAATGGATATGGTATTGGACCATCAGCTCATTGATCTTAAGTGCATTTATACTACAGATATTTTGCTGTGGATTTTAGCACTACACCTAATTCAATGTCCTTCAGAGTACCTAACTGATGGAAATAGGTCCAGATCACAGGACAATTTCACCAACAAATACATTGAGATTTATTCAGGAATGGATAAAATGATTTCTGAACTAAGCTCATGCCTTTAAATTCTTTCAGAGCTCAAGTGGCATTTGGATCATGGAAAGGAAAGTGGTGGTGCTGCTGTTGGATTGTGAAAATAAATAATTAAACGGACAGCTAAAACTATTATAAAATATCAAATATATATTTCTAAAAGCTCTAAATGCATCATTTTGTGAATAGTGAAAATTTATATTTTTAATCTACTAACTTGACTGTAGTTATATTTGCTTAGTGTAACATTAAGCAATTAATTAGTTTATATACTGTTCCTGTTTTGATATAATTATGTGTCAAATTATTGATTGTCTTACGGAGAACAGGTTTTTTGCCAATATACCGGCTCTGTGCTGTCAATTTTTATTATCTCATTTGTAACCTGTCTTTTAAAAACGAACTCAGCTGGTTGCTTTTTCAATAAATATAAATCATGTTAATGTATTACGATAAATTAAAAGAAAATTACCAACGTTTCTTGGTATAATTTTGTGTGTATATATATATCTATGTATATTTATACATACACATACAGACTTGGGGTGAAGTGGTGGAGACTAATCTCAAGATGTTGCATCTCACAGAGGAGATGACATGGGACTATATTGACAGGCAATTTGCAGTATTGGAGAAGACCTGACTGCAGAAGAACCCAACCAACAATGCAAGCATGGCAAATCAAAAGTCACAGAGGTGGTAGTAGTGTTATAGACTGAGAAACTTTAATATATATACATGCATATGTATGTTTGGAAGTGTGAGTGTATATGCCAAGTCTACTATTGCTGCCTTCCCCACATGTTGACACCCTGCTGGTTCCTATCACTCACTTTCCTGTTACCTTTATCTCTTCTACTTACCCCTCTATCATTTGTGCCATTCATTGTTACAGAATCTACCTACTTTCAACCCCCTGCCACCATCCTCACTAAACCTCTCCAGTCCATTTTGAAGCCTGTATAAGAAACTATATTAGACCCATTGTCTCCAGTACATTCTACCTTCGCTATACCCTTCTGTACTGCCAGTCATCTGTCTGTTTCACTTTGCCATCATGCTTTTGCTCCTTTTCACTTACACATCCTCTGTCATTGCTCTATCCTCTTGATTATATTACTTTGAATGTATCTACATGTCTTGGAATACTGAGTGCATTTATCATTCATCTTTCTATCATATGACTCTCTTATCATCTGTTATTATCATTCATACATCTGTCACTCTCACTCTGTAAAATGGTTGGCAAGTGAGCAGAGATATGGGGTTGAGAGAATCCTTTTAGTCTTGTCAAGAACATAGCTACTCTCTTGTGCTGGTACCTGTGAAAACATGCTCAGTACAATATGCAAAGTATGGGGTTTGAGAGGAACCTTTAGTTTTAGCAAGAGTACAATTTAATGTTGTCATGGATGCCATGAAAAGATGCACACAGTACACTCTGTAAAGTGGTTGGTGTTCGGAAGAGTTTTCAGCCATAGAAACTAAACCAAAAATGAAACACAAGTAAGATGCAACACTCTGGTCCATTTAGGTGAGCAGCACCTCTGAATACATGCTGACTACCACCATGGCAACCTGTCCAATTCATGCCAGCATAGAAAACAGATATAAAATGATGATCATAACCATCCTACATAGACACAGACATGGCTGTGTGGTTAAGATGTTACTTCTCGGTCACATAGTTCTGGATTCAGTATGATTAACTATACCCTTGAAGTCGGTACTCCTAGCATGGCTGCAATCTAATGACTGTATCAATTTAATGTCCACTTTTCCATGCTTGCATGGGTCAGACAGAATTCCTTAAGGCAGATTTTTCTGCAATCAGATGCCCTTCCTGTCATCAACAGCAACCTGTTTCCAAGCAAGATAATATTTCATGTGGTTGGGAAGTGAGTTTCATAATCACACAACCATGCCTATGTCCTTAGGTGTGCAAGCATGGCTATGTGGATCAGAAGCTCACTCTTCAACTATGTGGTTTTGGTTTGATCCTACTGCATTGCACTTTAAGTAATTTTCTTAGCCTCAGTCTGACCAATGTCTTGTAGATGGCAAATGTATGGAAACCTGTTACGTATGCGTGCGCACGTGTGTGCGCATGTGCACACATTAGTTTACATATGTTTTTGCATTGCTATCACTTTAGCCAGTATTGAGTTGGTTTTACGTCCTATGGGAATAAAATATCCAATACTGGTTCAATGTACAAAAGCCTTGGAATAAAGTACAAAGTACCTTGCTTGAAAATAAATTAGGGCTGGTTAAGAGGGGCAGCTGGCCATATAATACTACCTTAAGATATTTTGTCCAACATGAAAAGAATCAGAGGTAGAAATAATGATGATATATGTGAGAGGTTTGTTTTTTATATGCTCATAATGTGATAATTAATCATATTGTTGTTCATGTTAATCAGTTCAATAAAATCACTTTTTTATTTTCATTTCAGTCAATCAGTATCGGTTGTTTCCAAAATCTTTAGGAGATATTGTATCTGCACATGATGTTCAAGAGCTACATCTGTCTCTAACACAAGGATTATGGAGACATGATAAATGGGGCTATCCAATCTATGATGCACCATCAGGAGCAGAACTTTGGGTTTGGTTTTTGCCTTCAGTTAAGAGGTAGTTAATAATTATAATTATTCCTTGAAAACATCTTATAATGTGTTTAAGAAACGAAAAACTGAAATATTTATAAGCTAAATTCATTAAAAATTCAGTATTAATTTTAGGTGTTGATATTAATAGAATCCAGTAGAATGGTAGATGATCAAATTCTGCCATATTCAACTTTATCTTTTTGTCTTACTGGGGATTACTAAAATAAGAACCAGTTGTAAACTAAGGTTGTTTCAATCAATTACACCTCTCCAGCAATTAGTGGCATTGAGTCATTGTAAGATATAAATACTAATTCATCCTTGTGGATCATTAAGTAAATATGTAATATATTGAGATTGATACAATTGACTATATCCCTTCTTTAAATCTGTGTGGTCTTGTGTTGAAATTAAAACTCAATGGTATAACATGTATCACAGAGCAGGTGTTTACTTTTGGTATGTCAAATTCACAGGGTGGGTATATTTGATTGTTGGTTGAAGACAATTTACTTCACTTATATTGTTAACGTTTTTGAAGAAGGCATAAATGTCATATCATACTATTTTGTTCTCACTCTCTTGGTTTACTTCTGGTCTTTTGTCTAAGTAAGAAATTAATTTAGATGAGATGAAAATGATAAAAAGAGTAGATAATTGAATGAAATAAGTTCTGTATTCAAATGTCTTTAAGATTGACGTCAACTCTAGCGTTTATATGTAGCAGTGATAAACTAGGGTTGGTTAAATCAGCTGTGTTCCTTTCTTATATATATATATATATATATATATATATATAAATTACCCTAATGCCTAGTTATAATAAATTTATATGAATGGATGTTAATGTTATTGTAAATAAACAAACATATTTTCTTTGTATTAAATAAGGTTTCCAATTTCCTATTTTTTATCTAGTGTTAAAGTTAGTTGGGCAGAACTTGTAAATGCCCTCTCTGGTCTCTTTTGTGCTTCTCTCAATTTTATGGATGCAAAATCAACTGTCAAACCAAACTGGTCTTTTCGACCACATGGCTTGCAAGGAGAAGGCTTTGCTAAAGATGTAAAACTACTGCGTTATTCAGCTTTGCCAAGGGAAGTTGTTTGTACAGAGAATCTCACACCTTGGAAAAAGCTCCTCCCATGTGATTCAAAGGTTAGTATTTTTTTTACATCATCATTGCTTTTTCTATGCTGGCATGAGCTGGAGGAGACTTCTTGAAGCTGTATTCTGTAGCTACATGCCCTTCTTGATGAGAACAATTACCTGTTTTTGAAGGTATTTTATTCTATTGGTCTTCACATGTTGACACTGCTCTGCTGTTGGATATATTGACTATGTGGGACATAAGTAAACTTTTATTGCCCAAGTAGTGTCAATGCAAAGACATATGGGAACAAATGTGGAGAGAGAGAGAGAAAGAAAACAAGCTTCTGTATAGTTTTCATTTCCCAAATTTTAGACACAAGACATTGATCAACTTGAGGCTATAGTAGAAGACACTTGTTCAAGGTACCATAAGGTAGGATTGAACTTGCAACCATGTGGTTGTGAAGTGAACTTCTAAATCACATAGCTATTCCTATCATCATCATCATCATCATCATCATCATCATCATCATCATCATCATCATCATCATCCTTTAACGTCCGTTTTTCCA
>JAOPUL010000001.1:9981603-9992620 GCA_027564515.1 Octopus rubescens | reverse complement strand
AGTGTGAGGTGAATCTGGCCACCCCCATTCACGGGGACAAAACCGGATTTTAAACTTTGGAAGAAGAAGAAGAAGAATAAAATATAGCTTCCATTGAAACCCTATAACACACTTGAAATCTTTACTATGTAAAATTGAAATTTTTTCTCCTTTTTTTTTTAATACTTGCCTGGTGGAATGTCTCATTTCTTAGAGCAATTGATTTTTTCCAATAATCACTCAACAGAGAATGAGCAGAGCCTGTACAATTTTATTAGTTTAGTCAGGCAAACTGAAACTAGTAAAGACTGGGAAAATTTTCCTAGGGGTGTCCTCTGCATGAAGGTGATATAGTTAAGTGGTGGGGATAACATTCTTAATGTAGAGAGAGAATAATAATAAAAAATACAAAACTTTATAAAATGAAATAAAATAAATGATTTTTATGAAATAATAATAATAATTTTTTTTTAGTTTCAGAGAATCAGCTGCTTCTGATCAGCTTCATGTGAGGATCCATACTGAAAACTTGCTGCTCTCACTGCCAACTCCAGACTTTAGTATGCCTTATAATGTGATTTGTCTTGCCTGTACAGTAATTGCAATAGCATTTGGATCTATACACAATTTGACAACTCGGAGGTTAGTAGCTAAAGATCCTGACCTCAAAACTGGTTTGAAACACACAATAAAAAAATATCTGCAAAAAATCTTTTGAAGAAAAGTTAGCAGCTTTTTGAAAGTAATCAAGTTGTTAAATTTTTCAATTATAATTATTATTTTTTTGTATGTGTATCTGTGTATATATATATAAGAGATGAATTAAAAGATAACCTTTTCAATTTTTTATGAACCAAATATAAAATTTTTTCATTCATATTGTCATTTCAGGTATAGATAGGGTGGATATATCCTGTGGAAGATAAATAATAGTTTATTTAAAAAAATAATTAAGCAGAAAGTATTTACTAGAAATTAAAATTTCATGCATTATATTTAGATAGTTTAGTATTAAGTTGTGTGAGTAGTCACAACTGGGTTAGTTGTTAGTGTGGTGGCTGAAGAGAGTTTACAGTTTGTATCCTATCACTAACATTGTGTCATGGGTAGGACAGTTTGACAAGGAATTGGCGAGCTGCAGGGCTGTGTTGAACTCCAGTGTCATCTCTGGCATGGTTTCTATGGCTGGATGCCTTCTTAATGCCAGCCAATTTACAGAGTGCACTGGGTGCCAAAAGAACAGAGAAGGAAAGGAGGAAAATGCTCCCACTTCTAAGAAGTATTGTGTGTATAACAAAATCATAGACAGGTGCAACAATAAGGCACTATTCATTGATGTTGGTAACATGAGCACTGTATAATTGTTTCTGTATTGGTACAGGGTCTGAAATGTGTGGGAGGGCATTAGTTTATATCAATGACCCTAATACTTGACTGGTAAAAAAGGATGAAAACCAAAGCTGACCCCCAGAGGTATTTGAATTCACAACATAGAGAGCCAGAACAAATACCACAAAACATTTTGTCAATCCCCTACCCTAACAAGTGCTTTGTTCACAGTACTATGTTCATATGATTTCACTTGAAACTTCACTGAGCCTGCTTACATGTGGTTCAATTTTCCTCTGAAACCATTATGATATAAGTAATAATAAAGAAAAGAAAGAAAACGAACTAGTGTTTTTAATTTCACAAGGAGATAAAGCACTACATGATTAAAATAAGAATTTGATGCCTTGTTGCCAGAGACTATATTAATATCCAACCAGATACTGACAAATATAAATTTTTAAAGTGTAACATCAATTTAGTAAAGAGGGAAGCCATGGTTGATTGTTTCAATTACTGTATAAGTGTTGTAACTTGTTTTTATTGATTTTGAGAAGAAAATTGTTTTGTATTCTAAGATGGGAAGAAGGATAGCATCCATGATCCTTGCAAGTCTTCCTAATCTGATGGAGATGATGTTCAGCTTGAACATCTATAGGAAAAATGTGAACAGGGAGGTGGGGATTGGATGGAATGTTTAGTATATGAAAAACGAGTGGGCCTTCATGGAAATGATATGCAGATTGTTATGTAGTAAGAGGAGCAGAAGCTATTGTAGCAGCAACAGTAGAGATGAAAAAGGCACATTTGTGAGCTAGTGGTGGAAGTGTGTTAGTGAGTGAATGATCTTTTTTGAATTTGGTCTAGGATGTTAGCATATTAAAATTTACCACAGATAAATATAGAACCAAATATTAAGTGGGTGAAAGATAAATATCTGAAATGTATATTTGTAGGCTTATAGGAAGAAAATCATTTAAATAAATATGAGATACTATCTGCCTAATAAATTATGGCTTCTATCTTATGTATAAGGTCAGAAATTTTGGGGAAGGAAGTCAATTTAATTGACCTAGTATTTGACTGATATTTCATTGACACCATCCCCCATCTAAAAGATAAAAGGCAATGATCTTAGTGGGATTGAAACTCAGAATGTAAAGAGATGCAACTAAATACGGCAAGTCATTTTGACAACTAAGAAAGATTAGGAGTTAAAAAGTACTGATCTCAAAACTAATTAGAAACAAATACTAAATTTGGGTAAAGATTCAGACTGCGAAAAATAAGTATCAGTCAAGTCTTGAGGTCACTTTAATTACCTATACTTCTCATGCCGAATTTGTGGCCTGTGTCTGTATTAAAAATCATCTCATTAAGTGTGATAGATAAGCAGAAATGGTAGAGTGTTGAACAAAAATACCTCATGATATTTAATTCTATACTTAATTCTATAATTCTAAACCTATACTTGAATGAATTCAGTCTATGCAATGTAAAATGGAAAGTAAGAAGAGATGAAAGAAAATTTATTACATAAGCTAATAATCAATGTGAAAAATTATATTCTTACCTCATTCCTGAATAATTTACTATTAGAAGCATTAATCCCTTTCTCAGGTTGTTTATTAATGCAGGCATAGTTTGGATCATCATCAAACATATTACCGCAATAAAATATCTGTAGAAATTGTAAACAGGACAAATAAATTACAAATATTGAAAAAACTTGCAGTGAAAAGTTATGAATAGTTGTTCTGTGCAGCACTTATTCATAGCTATGAAAGAATTGGTTTCTATGTTGCCCCAAATATGACTAGTGCTATGCTAAGCTTCACCAGGCTTATACTACTGCATTTGCACCAATGTCTTTTCAGTCATGCAATAAATGCTTACACATTATTTGATGCATTATGCCAATTACAAATGATAATACAAAAGAAAGCATTGATGTTACATGTGTCATCAAAATATCTCAACAACACATTTTGTAATTACCAGAGACATGAATACAGATATTACACTAAACTGTCTTTCTGTTTGCAATAAACATTAATTTTTTAATCCATCTCCACCTCAATTATCATCATTTCATCATCATTGTTTTAATGTCCACTTTTCCATGCATGCACAGTTCATAGGAAATCTTGTTGAGGTAGATTTTTCTATGGCTGGATGCTCTTCCTGGCACAAATCTTCACCAGTTTCTAAGCAAGGTAATACTTTCTCTAGTCTATGGAACAATGAATAGCCTGGATATGCTTTTATCAACGATTGTAAACCAAAGATAACAATTGTGTGAATGATGACTTTTTGTTTACAATCATTGTGCACGTCAAGACAAGAGGAATACACATACAAATACATATATATACGACGGGCTTCTTCCTGTTTCTGTCTACCAAATTTCATTTAACCTGCAGCTATAGATATTGGCCAACAGTGTCCACACATTAGGAACAAACCAAACTGCATGGTTTTGAAGCAACCACCTTAATCACAAGGCCATGCCATACAGTGAGACATAATTGCAGACTAATAACTCTGAATGTTGTTGTATGATAAAAACAAAGCAGACTTGTAACATTCTATCATCCAGATGGAAGAAAAGCCAGGTTGGAGTTTATCTTTATACATCAACCAGAAATGGATAAATCAACACAAAGATTGATAGTAACCAAATCTCCATCTAATCACACCCTACTGTCTTAAAAAAAGAGAAGAGTATATTAGATAATGTAGTCCTAGATATATTATGTCTGAAGAAAAGAAAGATAGACTGATCACAGTTGGATGATGGCTGACTTTGGGTTAAACAACAACAAACAAAGAAGCTTGCATTTGTTAACATGTAAATTTTTATTTACCTGTTCAGAATCTGAGCCTGGTGGACATACAAAGTTATAGTTTGTCTCAAAATCAGAGCTGCTGTCAGATAATGACTGAAAGATATCAGACTCACTGGAGAAGTTGTGGTCAAAGCTAAGATCTGAAAGTTAGCAAAGTAGGAAGTCATACAAAATTACATACACAATTTCTAAAACACACACATGCACTCACAATTTTTTTTTTACATAAAATTATGACGGAAAGTTTTCATTTAGATATGAATACTTTAAAAAAAAGACAATTTTGTTTCATAGAATCAAATGTGGTCTGAAGCAAATTCATGTCAAAAGGGTTAAAGAATAGAATACTTACGATTTTGAAGATAATTATGATTGTTCCTGTGAGAAGGTTTTGTACAATTCTTAACTGAGATGTTTACAATTTGTTCATCATTGGAAGATTTGGAACAGGTAGATTTGGAACAGGTAGATTGTAGAAGTGAGGCATCTGATCCAACAAAGTTCATTTCTTTTCTAGGTAAGTCACAAACTGGTTTGGGGTCAATTTCTTTTAAATTAGTCTGTAAAAGTTCTGAACATGTTTCTGTCTCTGGTTCCTGTAAAGGTTCTGATTGTGTCCCTATCTCTGGTTCCTGTAAAGGTTCTGATTGTGTCTCCATCTCTGGTTCCTGTAAAGGTTCTGATTGTGTCCCTATCTCTGGTTCCTGTAAAGGTTCTGATTGTGTCTCTATCTCTGGTTCCTGTAAAGATTCTGAAGATGTTTCTATTTCTCGTTTCAAATTTAGCTTGAAGGTTTCTTGACTCAGTGAAGATGTTGACTTTTCATTGCAAGTTTCATTATCTTCAGATTCTTCGCCAGGACTGATATAAATTAGAGTATAAAATTCTTGAGGTTCCTAAAAAAAAAAAAGGTTTTTGTGTGTATATGAAATCAGTAGCTAGTTATAAAGGGAGAAGAATTAGGTGAGTTGTAAGAGACTAAGTTAGATTGGTGTAATCGGTCAGCACACTTATCACAAATATAAGTTACAATATTTTAATATAAGTGGAATACTCTAACACATAGTTAAGAAAGTGAGCTCCTTTTTTATAATATACAATAGAATAATATATAGTTAAGTGAGTGATATTCCATACTATATAATACATAGTTAAATGATGTGAAAAAAGGTGAGATTTCATACTATAATATATAGTGAATAAAGGAGTGCGAGATACTAAACTGTAATATTAGCTAAGTGGATGAAAGTGGGATGAGATATCACTATAAAATAAGAGGGTGAAATGGGGTAACCTAACAGCATCATCATCATTTAACATCCATTTTCCTGGAATGATGAAAAGCAAAGTGGGAATAGAACCTAGAAATTAAAGGGATATCACTAAATACTGCAATATATTAATTCAATGTTTACTTCTACTGATACTCTACCACTACAAGAACAACAACAATATTAACAATAGTTAAAAAAACCTGTTCATTTTGTTGAAGATTTCCATCAGGACTATCTGGTGGTTGAATTTGTTCAGAACAAATTGGTGGTTTCTCTTCATCAGGTAAAACAGAATCACGAGACAATCTACAATATATATATATAAAGCAGGTAACTCCAAGCACACCCAACTGGGATCAAAAACAAAATTCTCAACTGGATTCACTAAGAACTCCCCAAACTTATATCAATATAATTATCTTGTATAGAGTTGATTCAAAATATCAACCAAATTTGCCAAAAAAGTTGTATAAATTGAGATACTATTTTCAGAAAAAAATGAAACTTTTTTTGTCTAGAATGATTTTTTTTATATTGATTTCTCCAGAAATAATCATATTTGACATTACACCTAATTTTTGTATGACTCACATGCAGTTTAGATTATCTCCTCTGCAGATTGCTTCACATCTATACCTGCTTTAACCCTTTACCAATCCGGATAAAATATTCGACCTGTTTTACTTTCAAACTGGCCAGATCTAGCTTCTCACAACTATCCTACAATGTCATTCAAAAAATAAACTATTATATCATCGAAATCTTGAATCTACAAGATAATGCATGATTAATTCAAAACATCATCATCCTTTAACGTCCGTTTTTCCATGCAGGCATGGGTTGGACGGTTAGACTGGAGCTGGCGAGCCGGGGAGAGGGGGGGCAGCACTATGCTCCTGTCTTTGTTTGGCTAATGCTAAAGGGTTAATATAATTTATCCCTGATCTCATGACCACAGAGGTCCTTTTATATCTCATAGATTAACTTTCAGTGAGGTTAAAGATGGGTTTAAAAAAAAAAAAAAAAAATTAGAATTATAATAGTTTAGACAAACTTTTAGATCAGTACAAGTTATGTCTGGGACATATATTCAACTTGTAAAAAGACAATTTTCACTGTGCTTGCAGCAGGGAAAATTCTCGCTTTAGGCAACAGGTGATAAAACAACAGTCATTTCCAAGCACCCCTTCTGGACTGATAAATGTATTTCAAGTTCCTTAGCTATTGTCAGCACCTATATTTGTTCGAGTCTGCCGGCAATTCATATGCAGTCAGTAGATATTTGCTACTGATTATTTATAGTCATTTCAGAGTTGTCACCCTTGGCATCCAGTGCTGGTGATGGAAATTCATTCATTAGTCCACAGGGGGCGTTCTGAAATAGCTGTTAGTGTTTTATCACTGTTGACTAAAGCAGGAATTTTCTCCATGGCAAACTGCAGCGAAAATAAAGGTCAAATATGTTCCGAACATATTTGAACTGTATTTTCCAGAACACTGCTTGCGTGTTTGGATTACAGTATGAGTATTAGTAAAAAAATGAGAATTTTTTGTTAGGATAATTTACTGATTTGATAGTCATATATATTCATTGGCTTTATCATAAAATGAACAAGAAGAAGCAGAATGAACTGATAAGATGACCATTACATAGTAGCTGGACCTGCTAGAAATAACAGCAAGTCCATCCTCAATTCATACTCTTACCATCTTAAAGCAAGATCTAGGACCATATTGGATAATGTGGTTCTAGACGTCTGGAACCGTTTTGATCAATATGTCAGCTCAATGGCAGTTGACCTGGAGCTGAGCAATACATGAATCATGGTGATCTTCAAGCTAAAGCAACATTCAACTTAAATACTTCAGTAGCAAAACAAGTAGCGGTCCCATGACTTCTACATATATTGGTGTATTGATTATGGCATTGTGTATGTGTGCATACATTCACTCACACATATATAATATATACATAAACATGGTGAATTTCTGACAAACTGATTTATAGTGTCAATAGCAGCTGCTTTACACTGACAGCTTGCTATTACTACAGAGTATGTATGGAGTATATATATATAGATATACACACACATACACATATATGTACATGTATGTATGTATATATATATATATATATATATATATATACACACACACATATATATATATATATATATATATATATATATACACACACATATATATCTACATGCATACATTTAGATACATACATACACACAAACGTATATATATATATATCATCATCATCATCATCATTTAATGTCCATATTCCATGCTGAAACTGACTGGATGCTTTTTTGTGACAATAGCACTAGTGAAGTCACCAAGTAACTTGCAAGACAAAGAGAAAAGAAAAAAAATACCTCTCAACTGAGTGGGGTTGTAGTAGAGGGGGAAGTGGTTTTATGCCAGGTGTTGAGAAGCTGAAGTATGATAGAAATAAGGGCACAAGTGTCTTGCTATAGAAGAAATACATGGCTACCTCACATTATAAAGGAGCCGGTGGGAGTAACTGGAAACAAGATAAGGAAGGTGACAAGGTGACAGAGCATACTCTCAAGGTACAAGAAGGTGGGAATAAGAGAGTATATGGGTTTAAGATTGGGAGGGGTGGGTGGATAAGTTCATAGAAGTGTGAGAATGACAGGTGGTTAGAGTTGGGGGTAAAGGTTAATGTAGCGAATGATGTACAAGGGTGGAGGTGTGGTCATTGGTAAATATCAATATGAAGGATAGGTAAAAGAAAAAGCTCAGGAAAAAGGAGGTGATAAGTGGCAGCAGAGGAAGAATGGAGAGTAGCAGCATAATAAACTTGTACATCAGAAGATAGGGATTGAAAGTGGAGAGAGAGAGAGAGAGAGAGAGAGAGAGAGAGAGAGAGAGAGAGAGAGAGAGAGAGAGAGATGGAGGTCAAAAGTATACAGTAGTAGCTGTAGTTAGTGGGGGACAAAGGTGAGGGGATTGTCTTTGACAGATATGAAAGGATGTTGAGAGAGATAGATATGAGAGGGTGTTAAAGATGAGGTATAGCAGTCCTAAAATGTAACTTAGAGGAGAGATTCCTGCAAGTATAGAAAGGGGTAATTAGTGGAAAATAAAGTGAGAAGGGATGATATTGAGAATGAGAGAGGATGTTAAAGGAAGTGGTTCAAAGGAGTGGCAGAGTTAACAAGTCCTACAAAGAGGAAGAAATATGTGCAGATTCAGCTGTCATATGATTACAACAGAATAGTGTCATTGTAAGAAGTGATGGATATTAGGAAGATGAGAGATGGGGAAAGCTTGACAGAGCCCAGTGTGTACAGACAAAAACATAATGCTCTTAGGACCTCACTTTCATCATGACAGATAGATTGTATTGAGCACAAAATACCAGTCATCTCATCCTTTGTTATCTTCACTACTTTATTCCATATCTCCCTGACTATCTCTCTTCCATCCACTTTAAGCGATCGACACTTTTTTATACAGCTGTCATCCATACACATCACATAACCATGCCAGCAGTCTTCTCTCTTGTACACTACATCTGACTCCACTTATGCTTAATTTTTCTCAACACATTTGCACTTTGTCTTACATGCACACTGATGTTGCACATCCACTGGAGCATACTAACTTCATTCGTTTCTCGTCTTCACACGCCCTCTGCATTCAGGGCCCACGACATCTCACTACCATGTAGCATTGCTGTTCATACACAAGCATTGTACAATCTACCTTTCACTCTGAGGAAGAGACCTTTTGTTACCAACAGAGGTAATAACTCCCTGAACTTTCTCCATTCTATTCTTATTCTAGCAACTATATTTTCAGAACATCCTCCTCCACTGCTAATTAGGTTATCTAGGTAACAGAAACTATTTAATACCTCTAGGGAACCTCCTGGGCATTTGAGAGAATTTATTTCTATTTCCTGAGTGTTCTTAGTGTTTATTGGTCTTGCACATCAGCCACATAGAAAGTCTACTTTCTCTGTTAACTTTCCTGTGGTTCCACTATATAGTATAGTAGGCATCCGTCAGTCTCGAGAGACCGTGGATCTGCGCCTGGAGAATTTGTGTCAGCGTCTGCTGTGGCCGTGCAGGCCCATATGGAAATGGCAATCATGCATAGTGACTACACCTGAAGAGGCTCTCTATCGGAGTGACTGGTGTTTCCTTTCTTCGAGTGCATTTTTTCTTGGTTGCAAGTTCCAGTTTCTCCACCCCTCTTGTATTTGTCTCCAGCGTGGGCGATCATTTGCAGCCTCCTCCTATCTCAGGACATCCAGATCTCTCAACTTCCTATCCCTCTTGCAGACGTCTTTGAAGCGAAGATGAGGTTGTCTTTGTGCTCTTGTGCCAGTGGTCAATTCCCCACACAGGAGGTCTTTTGGGATCCTCCCATCCCACATGCGATGTACATGACCGAACCAGCGCTGCTGAAGCAGGGTGAATATACTGGGTATATTGGCACGGTTGAGGATTTCAATGTTGGTGACTCGGTCGGTCCACTTGATATCCAAGATGTGTCTCAGATTACAAAGGTGGAAGATGTTGAGATGCGGCTCCTGTCTGGAGTAGAGGCTCCGTGTCTCACACACACACATTCATAGCTAATATATTACATGAGAGTGTAGGAAAAAATACTTAATACATTATGTAGAGTATATATGAGTTGTTAAACAGTTCACTTGGACATTACTCAGAATTACATAGCTATGTAAGAACATATCTTATCTATCAAGTTTTTGATTGATTAGACACATCTACCTCACTCTCTCTTTCTACATATATCTATCTATATATATATGTCACCTAACAGCAGAACATAAAATGAAAGTATATTTTTGTTTGAAGCATGGCATTACTGTGGAGTTATAAACATAAACTGTCAGCTGGCAACAAAACTATTGGTTGTTATTGTTTAGAACTCGGTAACTCCTGACAGAACAGATGTATAATCAAAGGCATTCCATCTGTGACCATCCTGTCACTTTTTAATTTTGTTTTACAAGGCATAATGTATAAAAGACTACATTAAATCAAAATGCCTTTGAGTTTGATATTTTAGGATGGTAGAGGGAGATGTAGCTGCTGTTTCTAGCAAGTTGAATGACCATGTAGAGGATTCATCTTTTGACTATTGGTTTTGAACAGCTGGTTCTCATATTTATGTTAATGCATCTAGTCAGGGGCTTTCCAAAGTTAGTGTAGGGTGAGTAGTCGGATGGACATCAATAATAAGTGATAAAGAAGGGAGTAATTAAGAAAGAGAGGGAGAAAGGAGATCAAAGATGGTCAGCAATAAAGAATGATTGAATATTGAGAAATCCAATGTGATCCCTTGTTACAGAGATGTGTGATGAGAAAGGGTTAGACTGTTAGTGAGTGATGGTAAGGAGTAGTTGAATAAAGATAAGATTGTAATGCCACCTCTCATTATATAAGCAGTGTGAAGGCGGCAAGCTGGCAGAATCGTTAGCACGTCGGGCAAAATGCTTAGTGGCATTTAGTCCGTCTCTATGTTCTGAGTTCGAATTCCGCCGGGGTCGACTTTGCCTTTCATCCTTCCGGGGTCGAT
>JAOPUL010000001.1:9649602-9669931 GCA_027564515.1 Octopus rubescens | reverse complement strand
GTGTGTGTGTGTGTGTGTGTGTGTGTGTGTGTGTGTGTGTGTGTGTGTGTTTGTCCCCCACCACCGCTTGACAAACGCTGTTGGTTAGATTACATCCCCATAACTTAGCGGATCGGCGAAAGAGATCGATAGAATAAGTACCAGGCTTCAAAAAATAAGTACTGGGATCGACTCATTCGACTAAAAATTCAAGGCGGTGCTCCAGCATGGCCGCAGTCCGATGACTGAAACAAGTAAAAGATAAAGATGGTCCACGGCTAGAATGTCTTTCATCGTAGGACTGATCTATCAGCGCTTAAAATTGGGACTGAATATCATCATCATCATTATTATCACCACCATCACCAAAACCACCACCACCACCACCAAAACCACCCCCATCACCAAAACCACCACCATCACCAAAACAACAACAACCACCACCACCATCATTGCACACTGGTTAGTGTTGAGAAATAGAATAGTTTAGATAATGAACAACTTAGTGACGTCATCTGCGTGAAAAGCAATATTTAAGTTAGTGTTAACATAGTAATTTTGCGATGAGGCTTTAAGAAATCTTAAGCGTAATGTGTAGGTAGTGGGATCACTGCATAATTAACTAATGTTTCATTACCTTTCAGTATTAGGATCGATTCTTCATATGTGTCTGGATGTAAAGCAATAGCAAACTACACCTGTGTCCCCTCGTTCTGGAGATCCCGCTTGGTAATATCCCAGGAAGAATTCATTCAGCCTGAAATAGCAACAATTAAATGAGTGCCTCATCTTATAGAGTTTTAAGGGCGCTGCTGAAAATGTATCCTCTATGCAGCATACGCAGTAAGAAATTAGCTTGTTTCAGCAGATTTCTCTTTATACCAGTGGTAGCAAACCTATTGCACGCGTGCCAGTAGTGGTACTGCTTGGGCTTTCGGTTCACAAATGATCGACTTTGAAAAAGAAATCTTCCTACAATATTATGATGCGAAAAGCTTATCTATAAATATTTACTTGAGATTAAAATGTGTGAACATGTGTCATTCCAACTATAGGATTATTAACGATGTTAAACAAATTTCGACAGGTTGGACTAACAAAAAAATTATAATATCATTAGTGTAAGCTATATACACAGGAAAAAGTTGAACTTTACACCGTAAACCTACGAAACATTTGTTATATTATTAGTAGTATCACAGTTTACAGCAGCAAGTTGTTTCTAGATTATTTTGAATCTTTAGAGATAGGGTAGGTTGGGCCATTTGAAAATGAAGTATATTATTTTACAGTATAATCAGAAGAGGAAAGCAATTCCCTGAACATTTTGCAGGGTTTCCAAGACGGGTGGGTTAAAAGGAAAGGAAACCACAATTCATATGTTATCCTCCAGCTGAAGATCTACTCCGAATGCTTGTAATAGAGTGAACCTCGTTAAAGGTACTCAATGACCAGGTGATGATGGTATTAATCAGGGCGGCCTATAAAGGCTAGTACTACAATGCATCATGGCCGAATAGTTACGAAATTCTTTTGCAATCACAATGTTCAGTATTGGATTCCACTGCGTGGCATTTTGGCCAAGTATCTTTTACCATGTTCTTGAGTCGACTCAAGCCTTGTGAGTAAAACTGATTAGACGTAAACTGTGCTGAAGCCCCTTAAATTTATTGTACCAAACCCAATCTTGTCATGCAGTCTCACATTGATTTTGCTTGAGGATTACGTTAAGAGTATAAATGTCTATGAAATATTCAGCCAATTATACATTAAATTAAACGAAAAGTTAGTTCAGTTGTTCAAACAACTAAACATTTATCATAGAAACCAGCGGAGGCCCAGTTTTAGTAGAGTAGGCTACTAGTGAGACGAATCCACGTGGCGGTTTCAAATTAAAGGCCGAAGTCAATTTAGTTGCTCATACCAGATTCTCCTTTAGAAAGGCAACCTGCATCACATCTCCCTACCTCTTACATAGATCTTTTTTTATTATTATAGTCAAAATGAAAAGGAATTATTTTCTGAATATCTGTAGTAATGTCATAAAGTAAGGGGGAAATTCCTACAATGAGGAGACTATGATGAATTGTTCATTCATAGCTAAATCCGTTTACTTCATTTACGCAGATCTTACTTCACAAATAAAATTTACAAATGTCATATTTGTGTTCTGCTCAGTTTTATTGCTCCTTTACGGATCTCCGCGGTAGTCAACCTAGTTTGGTTGCGTTAAAAATGATATGGCGATTCAGTCATGTACCGCTTGGAAATAAATAAATAATGATTTCTAACATAGGCACAAATTGCAGGACATGGCAAGTATATCGACTCCAGAAGGATGACAAGTAACGGAGAACTGGTGAAATTTTGGAGTTACTAAAGAATAAAATTAATAAATTATTATAGCATTTTTCAATAACTGATTTGTTTGTTTGTTTAGTATGAAGTAGTTTACTGTTTCCATCAGGCAACACGTGGAACTAGGAACATCCCGAGAGTTTCGTTGATGTTTGTTGTTATGTAAACACTTTATGAAAGAGAATAAAATTAACCACGGAAACTTAACAGTTACATTTAGTTGAATAAAGTCTTCCTTTCTTTTTGTGTAAATAGCTGTGATACCCACGTCATAGTCTTGATGAACACTGATATAGTCGAGTGGTTAAAAGTTCACTTTGCAATCACTAAATCCCCGGTTCGACTCCCCTCCGTGACATCTTAAACAAGTGTGTTATTTTTTGGGTAGGGTGGCATAACCGTAGCCTCATGTCGACGCACACCCTGCGAGTGAAACTGGGTAAATAGAAATTATGCAGAAGCTCGTCATGAGGAGTATACATGATTCTACATGCATTAAGAGTACACGTGTCTGTAAAATACTTAACGCTTGATCGAACAACTGAATCTGCATCGCCGAAACCTATGGAAGATCCATAATTAGTAATATTATAATAATTGCAACTCCTAGTGATGAAATGTAATTCAGATTAGCTAAATGTGTGGGAGGTGGATATAAGGTGTGTTTCTGCGAATGGGAAATGAATCATACATTCTTAAAGGTACAAGGATGGTAATAACTGAGTAAAGGTTAAGTTTGAAAGAAAGAGTTCAAGGTTATTTGGTCTTTCAATAAGTCTATCAGGTGGTGCAAAGAGTTCAGAACAGCAAATGACTCATTCGGATTGTAGGAAGAATATTGTACACATTTAAGTCTATGTATAAACACTTCAGAGTTGTAAGATGTGATAGATCTTACCTCACGTGAGATAGATAAATATTTGATGGTGATTAGAGTTGGGAGACCAATAGATACAACGAACAAACTTAGAGGGGCCAGTGTAAGATACAACGGACGAACTTAGAGGAGCTAGTGTATTAGAGGATCAGAAAGAAGATGGTAAGTCTATGATGTTGGCTTACACGGGAATATTGTGTACCACTGAGTGAGAGAGAGAGAGAGAGAGAGAGAGAGAGTGATCTAGTAGTTTTAGAATGTAGTTCAGACTACTCTAGAATGTTTTTTTTCTTGCGTTTTAGAATACATTACTATGGTAGAAACATGAACATAGGTCTAAGAGCAGCAACTCTCGAGGGTGTATTTGTACTTTATATACGACCAAACAGCGTGGTGTTTAAGATTCTTTTTGACCGCCCTGCATGGTGCAGTGTTTGTTATTTAAAGAATATGTGATTGCTATTCGAGTTTGTTTATGTTATATAATAAATAAGGTATCGTAATCCTACAGACTATCAAGAGCAAGTAATTTTTTCAGAGTCTATAACCTATACTCAACCCCCAAGCGAACAAAGCATCAATTTTTGCCGCGCGTTTGCGACTTATAAGCGATCATATTGCAGTATCTAAGTTGCAGCTTAAAAGATGGACCTTAATTATTTGAAATGTTTTTGAGAAGGTATGATGTAATTTTGATATTCCTTTTTCTTCCAGAAAGTGAGGAACAGCAAAAAGTATTTCCTAAAGAAGAAAAACGTAATAGATTTATCTCAGAAAAGGATCCCTCACAAGTGGTTTGGATGGTTTGGTACACACTAGAACACTGTGGAATCTTAGATAAATGTGTAATCGACACCGTTGATGCGACATCTACATTTTTATGGTAATTTTGTAGTTGTAGTCGTGGGTTGGTGTTGTTGATGTCTAACAGCAGGTTAGCCTTGATCAAAGTGATCCAAACAGGATCATTTCATTTTATTTTCAGGCATACAGAACTACATTATCCAATAATCCCTTTTTTTTTTGTTTTAAGTGGCAAGATGTGATTTAAATGAGATTTGGCTGCTATTTCTAGCAGATCAAGTGACTACGTAGTCTCTCATAGGCTCGGTAATGGTGGGGTAAAGACCTATAGTGATTGATGACTTACATCTCATGTTGTAGACAGCGTTGTTTGCCTGTTGCACTGGGGCAATAAAAATGTAGGTAAACTACTTCGGAATTATGAACGTTGGGTTTTATGAGAAATGTGAAGACATATCTTGCAGGAGTTTCGTTCACATGGGTCGTGTTATCGTTTCCTCCTCTGAACCCGCACAAGAACTTGAGTTCAGCATTAAATACCCATACAACATTCATTTATTATACAGTGTTCCCGCCGTTTACACAGTAAATGTAAATAGGCTCGCAATTAGATTGATTTGGTCATTAACAGCTAATTATCTTGGTAATGGACAACTAACTGCACTGTGTAGTTGATTGAAGATGAAACGTCAATTTGTTGGATTATGACTGATACCCTATCGATAATGTTTATCCTGCGAGAATAAATGCACCAAGAACGCCCCCAGATCGACAAACAATTCTAGGTGATATGCGATATGCGTTTGACATGGAATTTTCCGGGGGTAATTTGTACAATACACCATTTTGTATGCTAAATACAGACAAGTTTGGCACACACAATAAAAAGAGAAGGAACAAATACCACAAAGTATTTTTCCAATATCTAACAGTTCTGTCAGATATCTAACCAACCTCCTGGACTTGACCCCAAATAGATGAAAATTTAACTTGACCTCAATCGAATTTGAACTGAGAACATAAACAAGAACACGTTTTTTTCTGAAACACTAATGATTTGACCAATGCACGACCCTGCACTAGTATTTTAGTTTATCAACCCCCGAAGAATAAAAGGAGAAAAAAAAAGCTGACCTCGGTGGGATTTGAACTCAGAGCAATTACCTTTGTTCTAATGATTCTGCGAAATTGCTACTTTAAATGCAGTATAAACTGGATGACAATTTACAAATATAAGTTAGCACACCGGGCAAAACGAACGAAATGCTGCTAAGTTCAAAATTCCGCCTAGGCTGACTTTACCTCTCATCCTTTCGGGGTCGATAAAATAAGTACCAGTTGAACACTAGAGTCAACTTAGTCCTACCCCAAAATTGCTGGTCCTGTGCCAAACTTTGAAACCAATTTACGAATATAAGCGGACTTTAGTACTACCATTCACAGGTTGTTTGTATAAAATCTAGGTTATTTAAAGTTATCTAATTTCAGTGTGATTACTTTTGGGGTACCCAATAAAATACCTCTAATATCATTACCTTTTAAGATTTAAAACCTGTAGGGTCGCTCTTATCCTCCACTGAGAAGAAAACGTGGCTAACATAAGAACCAGTTATATACTGGTTATGAAGTTACATCGACTATACATCTTTCCCTACACTTTTTGGCCATATGCCAGTGTAAGAAAACCTTATGACTTGTTTGTTACTCATCTCTCTATATCTATATTTTTTACCTACCTTATATATATACATACCTTAATGGATTGCTGGGTCGCCAAAGTTTTCTTCATGTATTGTGTTGTTGTTTAACCCAAATCAGCTCTGGTTAAACACACCTGTGGATTAATGACGTTCTAGTTTTGACATGTTTATTTTTTTATTAAACCCAAGCCAATTTTTTAAAGTACCCTTTCTTTTATGACAATAAAGTGTTTTGGGACAATAGGAAGACTTGACTGCTATTTCTAGCAGGTCAATCGACTACCTAAAGTTTCCCTCTTTTTTTTAATCAGTGTGGTATACTTGATCTCCATTTATCGCTAGAAATTTGTGTAGCAACTTCCATTCGGGGAAATCTTACTTCTTTACAATGCTTGTGCTATGTGTGTGCCCATGTTCATGCTGGTGGATATAATAATGTTGAAGCCAGTTCATGTCCATCAATCGTAACTATGAAGAGCGTATCCAGTAAAGTTGTAGAGTTGGGTAATTAACTGTTAGCAGAGACAGACAGACAGAGCTTACCTCTCTTCTACAGTGTCTCGTACTGTGTGTGAGAGTGTATGTCTCAACTCATTAATGTATATAATTTTGATAGCCATCTTAAGTTCTACATCTCTAAGACATCGAAAAGAGATAGATGAAAATCTTTTAAGTAGCCATTTAAGTTCAAGTATTTTGCACTTAATTCATATTATATATATATATATTCATTCTTGTTGGTTTTAGCTGCATTTTGTTCACGTTGTAGATTAGTTTCGTCCATTACGGTACCCCGCCTTATGCACTGAACTAAGGCGTGGTTATGTGGCTAAGAAGCTTGCTTCCCAATCATATGGTTGTTCTCGACTTCAGTCCCACTGCGTGGCACGTTAGACAAGTGCTAACTCCGGGTCAACCAAAGCCGTGTGAGAGGATTTGGTAGACAAACTGAAAGAAGTCCATCGTCTGGACATCGCGTGGCAGTTGTAAATGAGTGTCAGTCATATAAGCAGTATCATTCACTGTGAATTTTATACGAAAACATGTCTGGTCATGGGGGAATATTAAGTTGCTTGGAAACAGGTGTGATCTAGCGAAAAGCATCCGACGTAGAAAATCTGCCTCTATAAACTTTGGGCATGGGAAAGTGGACTTTAAAAAACGATAATGATAAAAACAAAATCGATGATACATGGCAAATCAATTTTATTCAGGCCGTCCCTCTTCTAGCTAGATATACTCACAGGAGAAATTAACTTCAGCTCCTGTACAAAGGTTAAAAAGTCTGTAGAATGTGAGGTAATTGGTGAGGGTCTGAGTTAGCAACAACCAATTCGAAAGAGAGCGTGTAGAATGTTTATAAGTTCAGTTGTCGTTATTTCTTGCGCTCTTCAACGGAGAGTAAAAAAAAAAGACGAAAGTATTGTTAGCCTGGCTCACTGTAGAGGCTGCTTGTTCTTGAACGGAGAATAGGGAAAGACGTAAATGCTCTAAGTTTGGCTCTCTGTTGAGGTCAAACGTTAAACATTTCACACCTCACAACTTTCAAACTTACCAACATTCTCCAAACTCTATCAACCCTACGTAATTTCTCAGTGAAACCGTTACTTACATTGTGATTATCTAATCATAGATGAGGCATCCTGATAATCGAAGACTTTCCAGTATTAACCATCGAGTCATATTTATATTTTCACACGGAGCATATTGCCCAATAAATCCTTTATATAAGAAGGTAATGTATGATATTAGAGAAATGTCCTAGTTATTTGTAGCAGACCGAATGACCGCGTAGAAGCTCCCTTGTTGATAAGTTGTTGTTTGTCGTCTTTCTTAATGACAATATGACGGACTGACTCGATCAAATCTAAATGTCTCGGCCACGATCAAAACTTAACTTACCGATCACCAGGACATAAAAACCATCGATCTTCCTTTAGTTGATAGGTCCGACACATTAATTCATGCACAAGAATGTTTGGGAAAGCAAACAGACAGGATAAAACGTTGATAAAATTTTACGAAAGAATAACAAATACATTATTTTTGATGAAAATACATTTTTATTCATTCATCTTCTGTGAGTCACATTTGATAGAATGTAATTAAATATAATATATACAATGCAGATTTTTCCTTTGTATGTACATATAGGTTCTTTATATATTTCATATATATGTATAGATATATATATGTATATATATATTTCATATATATATATATATAAATATATATATATTTCATATATATATATATGAGTGTGTGTTTATATTCTTTTATAATTTGTTCATTCATCCAAAATATAGCAGGCATTCTACACAATCGCACATATATTCTCAATGAAGGTGGCAGTTAAGTCCCACCTCTGGACGTGTTTTTCTTTTCTCATTTATAAGAGAGTTCCTCAATTAAATAGTCAATTAGACAATGTTTCAATAAAATTTTGTTATTTTTGTTTGTTTTTTGTAATTTTTTTTTACTATATGGGGGTGCATTACTGTTATGAAACTTTTTTAAACCTTTCTCTGCCACATAATCATACTCATTAATTATAATATATATATCGATTATATATATGTATTATATAATATTAAAATATACTATATATATATAATATATATTTATACATATATATAATATTATTATATATGTATGTAAACAATTTTTATTTTCATGTCCATATTAAGTGTTCAATTTTTATATTTTATATGAATTTTCTTTTTTAATCACAAAAACAAAAGTCTTGTTTCTTTGTTAAAGAAGAGGACAAAGACTTTTCGATCTAAACATTTTTTTTTTCTCTCTCCTTTATCTCTCAAACTTTCCATGGGCAAATATGTATGGTAGGGACAACAAAAAGTAATGAAAATAATAATAATAATAATAAATAACCTATCGAGTAGGGAGGGTTCAGAAATAGAGAGTGCATGAGACAGAGAGCGGGAGTAAAGATACAGGGAAGGAGGTAAACGAGTTCTAAATAGTTATTGTGATGAAGTAAGCAGCAATGGTGGAGAGAAAGAAAGAAAGAGTGAAGTGAGAAAGGGTGAGAGAGAGAGAGATGTGCGAGTCAGTGAGTTACATTGAACTGTGTATATATGTTGTTGTTGTTAAGAAAGATTGCCTTTGGGTTGAGTTAGTTGGCTAGCACCCCACACCATACAACCGAACACAACAATCCTCTATGAACGCCACTCGTTCAACACCCCCATCCATCTTTTCCAGGATTTCTTTCAGCCAAAGTTACAACCCTTCCAACTCTAAACCAACCCTTACTTTATCCACCGAGTCGGTAAGCGTCATACAAACAAAATACAGTCTCTCTCTATATACGATGACTGCGACGACGAGTCACTCCCCACCTCTATCTCTCTTTCTCTCCCTCACACACACACACACACACACACAGGCACACAACGCCCAAACGTCTACTGCCACTACTACTTTAGAGTACACCCTACTTGATGAGTAATACAGAGTAGCCTTTCAGCAAGGTGACGGTGGTGGAAGTGGAAAGATACGATAACGGTGGCGGCGGGGATGTGTTAGTTGTGAAAGGAGAGGAGTAAGAGAGAATGCCCTAACTAAAAAGGCAAGTGAGATTACACAAAGAAGCTTAAAACAAAGAGGGGGAAGCCAAAACAACCGCAAATGCACGTCACCATAAAAATAAAACAACATTCCAGTTCTTAGATGAATCTAGCGTTTGATTTTAGGGTGTCCCTTTTCAGATAGAAAAGACCTGAAGTGATTTTTATGGAGGGAATGACTATTATTGTATATTTAAAACATCTACGTCAGATGACTCTAAAGTTTTATCTGTAGATCACAGGGGGCAATTTGTACAGACCAAATAAGGTGAGGCAAATTAAAAGTGCTTATTAAGTTTATATTTACTCGTTAATAACTTGTGATGTTATATAACTTGTGATGTTATATATATATATATATATATATATATATATATAGATAGATAGATATATCTTTGCGATAATTCATAAGTATATAAATATTTGCTATTTACGGCCTTTTAGCCATTGTCTATGTTGCTAGGTTCACCTTACAATGTGTTTTGTTCGTTGAGGTGGAAATCCGCCACTCACGTGTTGAATAAGAAAAAATATAGTTTATGATCACGGAATGAGCTAAAAGATTTTTTTTTAATGTGTTACATTTAAAGAACCATCAATAGAATTGTACAATAATGAAGTCTCATTTGTGCCTTTGACGCCTCAACAGGTGGTGGGTACTTTTGTGATCAATTGAAGTTAAAAGTCCGCGCCAATATTGCCAAGTTATTCAAGAAAAATGACAGCGTTGCAATGGTGTTCTTAAGAACTCTTCAGTCACAGGAGAAAGTTGGGGCATGATGGTGGCACCAGAGAAGGTTTGTCTGGGGTTCATAGTATGTCAACAAGAACATATATGATATGCATACCCACGGTGGCAAGATCAATGGTGGTAGTTACTCCACGGATTATGAACTGGTGTCGTCTGACAACGGGTGTCACATAACTCGTAGTGACAGTGAATGTGCTAATCTACATAATAATGTAATGGGACAAATTGTCTGGGAAAAAAAGTTGAGAGGGCAAGGCTATGATAACCAAGTAAATGGACGATGACCAAATCCCTGCATTCGATGGTGATGGGCATGTTGTGCTTGATGCCTCGCCTTAAGTTGACGTATATGTGTGTGAATTTAGCGCCGTATTTTTCTACGTCATTGGCGGGCATCAAAATGCTGGAAAACAGTTTTGAACCAATGTATTCTGACAAGCATCTGATGACATTTATCACATGTCAATGAAGGAGATAGGGTTAGCCAAATGGTATTCATAACAGTGAATTAGTGGAAGGCCTATTTGTGCAGGTCCATCCACTGTAGAACTTACTATAAGTGGGTCTTTGGCCCTATAACCCAGTGGAGAGCTCAGGACTCAACAAATAAAATATATCAGTCACAGCCGAGGGAGGTGCATACCTTTTCCCCGTTTTTCATAAAATTTATCTGTATACTCAGAGAATTGTTTAAAATTGCTTCTTCGAGTAAATGCTCAGACCATAAAGTTTTTTTTTTCTAAATTGAGCAGAATTGTGTAGAAAAAACTGGGAACGAGCATTAAGAGAAAGAGAAAAAAAGGGTTCAGAACTAAAACTAGGATTATGAAAACAATTGTAAGGAATAATCGTCATACACGTGAACAATATACTACACATTAAATACAATGCTTTTTAAATGACCACTCAGTTAAACTTAAGTAATTAAAGCAGGCGTTCACTGTAAAAGATGTCTCATTCGTTTACAAGTAATAAGATATTAACATATATTCAGACTTAGCACAATAATGATTAAACTGCCACCTTTCTAATAACAGCATTATAATCAGTAACTCGAAGAATCGATAAGAGGGGACATTTTCCACGAAGAGCAAAAATAAGATTTCGATAATACCAAATAATCAGTTAAACGTACAGCTACAAATAGATATTAACTGTCTAGCATGTTAAAATACATCATGCACATCTAATGATATCCGTGTCAGACACCAGAGAGAACTATAATGTAAATTATGATATAATAAAACCAAGATAATCTTCACAATCAATCAATGATTCGTGAAGATGGACCAAGCAAACTTCTGCCTATATATATATAACAAGGTTAAATCAGTTTCAACAAGATTGACTTTCTAAATAGCCAGAAGGCACCAGCTATGCAATTAGAAGTTACTTAGTTCAGATAAAGATTCGAAGACCCAAGTCAAGCGAAGCTATATCTCGTGTGTCTAATATATTATGAAGAGAAATTAATATAACTGAGAGAAAATAAATCTTGCTACAGTATGTGGGTATAGATTCAAGGAACACATCTAAATCAAGATTTATAATTAATCTGTTGCTATCATTTAGAATTAACTATCACTGATGAAACTTTCATTAGGCTCCTTTAAATTACTAATTTCCCTACAAAGTCTTTAAAACTAAACGTACTTAAGGATACTTGATAAATGTTTAATCACAACATAAGAATATGGATACATTCTTCCTGTTCTTTATGGAACTATTACACTTCAAAAGATTAGTATTCAAAGGGAGAGAATTACTTAGAGCATGTATCAGTAATTGCTATAACATTCTTCTACCTAAAAAGCCAAGTAGAATGCAGAAAAGTACTCAAGTTTTATCATCCTTCCACTTCAGAACATTAAGCTAATGAGTACAGCAGTCTGAATAACCATTTCACGTCAAGGATTCTCCAAAAATAACCTATTTTTCTTAGAAATGGATAAAATATTCCAACAGAAAATAATGCCTAAATTAACATATTTCTTTTTAATTAGCAAAAGTTATTACTATTGCCAAGAAATCAAAGCAAATTATGGCCCTGAATCAGTAATCTTGTAACGTGAAAACTTAAAACACAGCTACTTGACATATATAAAAAGTAATGTGTAATTTGAGAAAGTTCCAGCAACAGTACCACTGGAATTTTTCTTTATAAATAAATTTCCTTAAACTATTTGAAATATAAACCTATAACACTATACTTCAGCTACAGTTTCAAAATATACAGGCACGTGCTGTCTACATGAAGAACATGAATGTGTGGAGATGGGAATTCTTAGAGTTCAGTTTATAAATTCTAACTCCAAAAAGAAATATTTGAACCAAACATGAAAAATAATAATAGTAGTAGTAGTAGTAGTACTAAATCTCTCACATAATTCTGACATCAGACAGGTAAGAAAGATAGCTAGGTGTTGTTGTTTGCTGCCTATATTTATAGAAAGGTAAACTGATTAAGGATAACCATTATTGGCTTGACAGATATAATCATGTCCAGTGAAAAGTTTGTGAAAATAGTGAAGCAACAGGTATTTCAGAAGAAAATCTTCCAAGTAATCAATTAATCTACCAACTTCTGCCAGAGCTGGAAGATATGAACCATTATTAATTATTCAGACACAAGATATAGAGATATGTTATCAAATGATAAGGTACCCCTTGATTAGCTGATCAAATGTTCACTTACAGCCGATCGATCCTGCCTAGATTAATTTAGCCCAGAAAAGAACAATACAATGAATGACCGACAGTCATATATTTTCACTAAATAAGTGTTATAGCTATTTCATAGATGGGTAACCAAGTAGATGACGTGCGTTTTTTTAAAAACAAAAGGTATTAAAGTGGCTCCAAATAGGAAATAAAAACTGGTCGAGGACGTCAATGAAAACAAGGAGGATGTAAATATATAATAATAGTTGATGCAAAGTGTGGCTAAGAAACAGTGAGGAAAAGAGAAGAGAAGAGAGGGACCATGGAGGGAGAAATAACAATCAGCAACAAAGAAATCAGGTACAAGCAGTTACTCCCTACCTACTGCGTGAGAAAAAAAAATGATAATAATAATCATTTATTATAAAGGAAGTAAACTTAAATAGGAAGAGAAAGCTTTATCGCCTTGCACCCAGTCTAGGTTGGTGTGCAATTATTACACATACATATATATATATATATATATATGAAAAGAATTAAGTGATTGGATTTATCGTTCCACAAGTGATATATGTGTGTATGTGTGTGTATATATATATATTATACACACACACATACATATCTTGCTACTACATAAGATGGACTGACAAAAGCAGTAGCTTCCTACCACTCCCTTGCCGCTTAGCTAAGCTAACTCGAAAATCTTTGTCGATTCGTTCGTCACAGCCGGTTACAAGTACAGACAGATACGCCACGCACACACAGACACAAACATACACGCACAAGTTTTTACACATGTGCGCGTGTTCAATGAGAGTTTGTAACTGGCTTCCGTGTTGATAACAGGAATTTATTAAAAACAAAGGATTTTTTTGTTTGTTTGGTTTTTTTTTTAATGGGCGTAGTGAACAATGAAATTGAATTAAAAAAATTTGTTTTAAACCCAGGCTAACAGTAACCCGTCCCTCACACCCACAAAAGAAAAGAAAAAAAAACACGGAAGCATAGTTGTTATCTGTGTAATAAATATCATTCCCTTGTGAACAAAGGATTGGTCAAAAGTGTACTAACAGATTTGTAGTGTCAGATACAAGGAAAAAAAAATAGATATTAAAAAATGTGAACCCCTGCACCCCCAAATACGGAATGAACCATTTGTTGTTTAATATAATAATTCGTAGATTCCCGACCACCACCCACCCCATTTCAAACTAAACTTTAACAATCTGGAGTTTGGAGAGAGAAAATAAATAAATAGAAAACTTTGAAAAACTGCAGCTTACTAATGTTTGTTTTAGTGGGACGAAGAATTTGAACGTAAACATTTCTCTCAAAAATAAACTGATTTGATTTTCAGGAATTTTGTTTTGGTAATCGTTAATTTCTTTGACTTTTAGCGTTAAACATTCTTTTAGTTTCTTTCTAATTGAAACAATACTGATATTTTTTCTTTCTTTTTTTTTTTTTTTGTCTAATTTACGCCTAAAAAACGTCGCAGAATTATATACCATTTCGTTATTTGCTATAATAACGGTCTTTAAACCGGAAGAGGGTTAATAAGTAGGATGTTAGAAAAAAAAAATACTGATAAACAAAAGGCCTGAGAAAAGAGAGAAGGGAGAAGGAGAAAAAAAAATACGAGAAGGTTGAGAGAGGAAAAGAAATAAACTAAATAGACCATATACTTGCAATCTATACATACATACATACATACATATATATGTGTGTGTGTACATATATAAAAAAAAAAACAAGATTAACTGATAAAATGTATTTACGTAACTTTTTGCTTCATTTTTTCCTTTTCTTTAAATTTGTTTATCTGTTTGGTATAATTTAGTGGCATTTTTTTCCGCTGTAATAAGTTACAACAATCTCTTCTTGGACTTCCTTTTTAAATATAAGGAAGAAAGAAGAGAGTGGGGCAACGGGGTCTGTCTGTTATTGTTGTCCTATGGTGTATGTATGGAAGACAGCAAACAGACAGAGAGAAGGAACATAAAAATAAAAAAAGTAAGCCTGCCATGTGGATTTTTTCCTAGTTTTGTTTTATAAATTTTATAGTATATCACTGAGTTCAATGTCCTCTCTGTGGAAAATTACTCACCTGGCAGGCTTTTAGTGAGTCGTGTGTAACTGACAGGTTTTGTGACGTAAGAAGAGGAGTATAAAAAAAAAAGACATTATATATATGTATTTTCATATATATATATTATGAGTAAATCCAGATCCTGACATACAGACACGCACACTTGAACCAACTTATAATTAGAATGGTTGATAACCAATCATTTCAATAGATTTTTAGAGAATAAAAAAAAAAAGAAATTCACCTTCTCTCTGTCTGTAACGCTGCTTTCAATAACTTTTGTTATTGTTGTAATTATTATTAATATATTTCTTTTGTACTAAAGACTTGTCTAATGATCGTATTTTCTTTTCATTTTTTTATAATTTTTTTCTTTTCACTAAAAAAATATAATATTGAGTCATTCGTGTTTTTGTAAGGGTGGGGTGAAAAAAAAAAAAAAAGAAAATATAACACTCACTCATTTCGCTCTCACTCTCTTTAACACATATATATATATCATGATTAGTTTTCATTCCAAAAGTTCATATTTACCACTACTTCAACAGAAGAAATCATACTGTCAAAGCAATGACCGTCCTCAGGCTAGCTTCAATTCTATTGTCTTTCACCTGGGTGCTGCAAGCTGCCGTTGACGATGAGAGGCTATCCACCCGATTGTTGGACAACGCTGCTGCTGTTTTGGTTGTGTTAGTTGTCGTCGTCGAGTTACAGCTGCTGCTGCTCATGCTGCTGTTGGATGTTGTACTTGTCGTAGACGACGTCGTCGTAGTGGTAGTAGATGTTGTTGTAGTGGTAGGAGTGCTGCTGCTAATCGTTGTTATCCCGTGGCTGTTGTTGCCTTGGTTAGTAGTTGTAGAGTTTGTACTAGTAGTAGTAGTAGTCGTACCAGTAGTGTTCGTAGTAAAATGTTGTGAAGGAGACAGGTTGTTGCTACAGTAACTGCTGTTATTACTATTGTTATTGTTGTTAGAGGTGGTGCTGGTCGTACTTGTGCTAGTTGTGGCGGCCCTTACGAAATTGCCTCCACTATCATATCCACCGCCACTGTCTTTGGTCTGCTGCTGTTGATGATGATTATGATGGTGGTGGTCGTGTTCGTGGTCATGATGGAGTTGCTGATTACGATGATGGTCATTTTCAATCGTTTGTCTACTTCCATTGCTGTGAGTAATGGGGGTAGTAACAGTTGAACAAAGTCCGGAAAATCCCGAATGAAATATTGACACAAGGTTACTAATCTGTGACGTGCTATCTGCAACTGGCTGTTGTTGAGGATGGTGATGATGTGTTTGATGATGAGAATGGCTACTATTAACATGTGGATGATGTTGTTGCTGATGAAACTGTTGTTGTTGAATTTGCTGCTGTGGTTGTGATGACATCTCGTGTTCTGTGTTTAATGTGTCATATTTGTTATTGTGGTCCGCCAGTACTAAACAGTCGGTCAGCCGACTTCTTTTCGGACAGGCAGGACTGAAGGCGGAAGAATAAGAGCAAGAAAGTGAAGTAGAACTTACAGAAGTGGGTAACGAAGGAACCAACTGGTTGTTGTGTCCAGCGGCCATACTCCTGTTCCCATTGCAGCCATTTAGCATCATCATTGTTTGACCAGAGTCTGGTAATTCGTAAGAAGGTCGTTTTCTTTTGATGGCAGATTTAGACAATGTCTGGCCCTGAGAGCCAAGCACGAGTACATTGTTATTGTTACTGCTAAATGCACAAGATTGTTGCTGGTTATTGTCACCAGATACAGTTGCGTGGTTACTGTTCGTGTAAGTACCCGTTGAATCTGTCCCAGGGTATAGGAAACAACTACTCGTTGTGACCTGCATCTGCAGAGGTTGAGGAGGAGGGTGATAATGGTGATGAGGATGTGGATGGTGACTGTGGTGGTGTAGTAATGATGAATGATGTTGCTGCTGTTGTTGTGGTTGATGATGGTATTGCATGTGGTGAGGTTGAATAACTGACGAGTTCACCATGTTAACACCAGTATTGTTAGCGCCACTGCTACATAAACTTTCCAAATCGTAGTCCATGTTTTGAGACGGAGGTGTGTTCTCCTTGTCATCATTCATACAAGAATTATGGACCATTGAATAGTCCACAGAGGAAGTTGAGAAAATATCAACATTTTTATGACGAACTGTAGAACAGGGTCCGGAGATCATGTGGTTATTAGTCGTATGACTAGTATTATAACTGCGACTGTTGTTGGTGCAAGATGAGACGACAGCATTTGTTATTGTTCCCGCCGGCAAAAACGACGAACTGCTGGCTGTTGGAACAGAGTTTGTATATGAGGGTACTACTTCATGACCAACACCGAGTACAGTAGTAGGTATCTTCCCACTACCCTCAATGTCTTCTGTTTTATTACTCCTAGACAACATACAGTCATCTGTATTCGAATCAACATTGTTTCCAAAATCAATTGGACTGTTGTTAGATATACTACAGGCAGCAGATTCCTGCTCCAATGCACACGAAGATGGCATCTCCAAACTGGGTCCACCCATAGAAGTGGTTGTTGTTGCCGTTGCCGTTGTTGTTGTTGTGAGAGAACCATTTAAGTCGTGGTTAGGTGCAACATTGGAATGTTGTAATTGTTCTTTGTTGTTGTGAACAGGGGGTGTGTTTACATGGGGTTCCATTTGACGATTTTTGTTCATGATAAAAGATTGGTAGTTTTCCAGCATATACACAGACCTGGCTCTATGTAAAACACTAGCCACGAGCAGATTTTTGTGAAGATTAATGCCACCACGTTGATTACGGGAGGCGGCAATTTTGCCAAGAGAAAGAGCAATAAGTTTCTGTGCTTCTGTTGCCATTTTGTTTATAATCAGAAAATAAAAAGTTTATAAAGTTTTACAGAGTTGTAAAATAAGTTGGTTGTGTAAAAGTGTATAAATAACAAGATATAAGACTTATCTGTGTCACTCACTATAAAATGATAGAGGTGTTATAATATCCGATCTGTATCCACGGTTCAGTTGAGATAGGTAAATATTATCCCGTCGCACTTTTTTCTTTATATATATACACCAAAGAGCATGTAAGTTTGTTGTATATATTATATGTACATTCATTCAGACAGACAGGAGAATATATGTAGCAATGCATTTAAATATTCATATGCATACATATATCCTCTAGAGATGACAGTAAAATGTTTGAATTATAGTCAATACAATTTACATGTGTAGTAGTAAAAGTAATTCAGTAGAATCAGTTTAGTCTCATCTGGTTGTTTATCGATGAGAATCGTCTGTCAAGTTTACCGCGAGCTTGTTTAAGCCTTAATGCTCGTTGTTAGTTATGATCGTGTGTTTTGAAGTAGGTGACGTCAACGGCACATGAACCAACCAATCAAATAGCGGAAACGACTTTGTGGAATGTCAAACGTCACCAGTAAGCATCCAATGGGTGAAGCTTTCATAGCTATCACATGAGACGAGGCTTCAGTTCCCCGTTCTATTTATAGTACCGGCCAATCAGCCAAATAAAGGCGACGCATGATAGAGTTGTCATGGTAGCAGAGATATTCATTCAGTCAAGCATCTAGTCACACTCACTTGAATATATATGTATATAATATCTATAATAAAGCACACACGCACACAAACAAAAACACATACATATACACTCGCACGCAAACAAAAACACATACACATAGACTTACACGCAGAAACACCGACATATACACAAACACAATTCAACAAGGAAGCCACGATGCGGACGCTTGCACTGCTAGAAATAGGAACCAAATTCCGTCAAATTCCCGCGCCGCCTTAAAGCAGGAAGGATACATTAAGCAATGCAGTTCCTAGTACACAAGCCGACGGAATGGTCACGGCTGGAATACCTTATTCAATCACAGCTGACCTGGGGTTAAACCACAATAACAACAAATGCAGGTCACTTGACTTTATTTTTAAAAAACAATACCCTTCAATTATAATTGGTTTCTATTTTAAGCAAACGACCAGCAATTTTGAGGGGAGGGGATAAGTCGATTGCATTGACCATAGTATTCAGCTGGTACTTTATTTTATCGACCTCGGAGGGATGAAAGGCAAAGTTGACCTCAGCGAGATTTGAACTTAGCGCATAAGGTGAGGGAACAAATGCAAGAAGGTATTTTTCCGACGTTCTAACGATTCCGCCAACTTGCCGCTTCTCGGCCCTCCAGTAATAATATCAACAACAATAGTAATTTAGTTTTTTTAATTAACCACACGAAAGCAATGAGATTAAGTGGTCGACCAGTCGGGTAGAAATAGCAGTCAAAAAATGGCCACGACCGGTATCCCGTTAATTAGGGTCGACCTGGGACTAAACAACACCAAGGGTAATCACTATGTAATTAAGGAAAATTAATTGCATGGCCTGGGAATGGAAACCGTGTCGTGGCCTCCCACTGCTCTAAAACAAGCAATTTATCTTCTTGTCCTGCAGTTCTTATCACAATAACAAGAATGTATTCATTATGAAAGAAGTAAGGCGGAGGGAGAGAGGCTGGGGAAAGAGGGTGTTAGGTGATGGTAGCGGTTGGGTAGCAGCGTTCATACCTTTACTACTGTGGCAAAGTGGTGATGCTATTGCTACTGCTGAAAATGGTATTGGTAGTGGCAGTGATGATGATGTGACTACCACCGCCACAACAACGTTACTCTGTAGTAGTAGTGGTAGTAGTAGTAGTAGTAGTAGTAGTAGTAGTAGTAGTAGTAGTAGTAGATATTGGAATTACATTGAAATAGGCGTTTCTTATTACTCTTTCAACACTGCTATATTTACACATTCATGGCTTATTAAGATAAACCTGTATCTATGTATGTGTCTACGTGTGTGTTCATATGTATGTATGTATGTATGTATGTCTGCATGTATGTATGCATGTATGTATGTATGTATGTATGTATGTATGTATGTATATGTATGTGTATTCATGTGCGTATGTGTGTGTATGTACATGTGTTTGTATATGCAAGTACTCATGTTTTAGTGTATGTATATATATATATATATGTATGTGTGTGTGTGTGTGTGTGTGTGTGTGTGTGTGTGTGTGTGTGAGAGAGAGTGTGTGTGAATATGTATCTGTAAGTCTGAATGCCTGTTAGTGTATAGATGCGTATTCGCATGTAGTTTATGTATGTATGTACTTCTGTATGTATATATGTAATCAACACATGCATACACTGTATTTATGTGTTGATATATATATATATATGTCTATGTGCGAATATGTGTCTGTGTGTGTGTGAATGAATGTTTATGTATATATACATAGATATGTATATGAATATGTACGTACGAACGTATGCTTCTATGAACGTCTGCGTGTATGTATTTATGTATACATTTATGTATGAACCGGGTGTGTTTTGTGTGTGTAGGTCGACGGGTGTATTTGTGGGTGTGTACGCAATTATGTACACATACATGCAATAAAAAAACATCGACAGGAAAAAAGTATATAAAAATATATCTATATATGTATATATGTTGTTA